>JABYQO010000029.1:0-405000 GCA_022606155.1 Trametes elegans | reverse complement strand
GACTTACCTTCTGCATATGTAGTGCTGACTATACTAGACAATAAGCCCCTAATTTCAAGGCTACATGCTTTGTACTCTGCACTGCTTCTCTCTATCCCATTCAATCTTATTGTTCCTCTTAACAATAGGGTGTTCTTCATAAATTCTGAGCTGGGATGTAGTAGTTACTCAGTTCAGAAATCTTGTTGCCTTGTTAAACTCTGTAATCCCTCTAAGTCTAACACTCACTCTGTCACTCCTCTATTCTACTCTGACTGCAATGTTTGTCAAGTCTGAACCTATTATTGTTCAAATAGAGGATACCAACTAGGAACCTATGTGTTACTAATAATTTGGCAAATGTCCTCACCTTGTGTTAAGTCCCACCTCCAGACATACCCCTGCCTTCAAATACCCATCAACCCCAACCTCTGAAGTTGAACTTCCAGGACAGCATGGTCCTAACAGGCTCACTCTCCACAATGCCATCCTTTTTCTCTGAGCATAGCAACATCTGGGAGCCTGACCTGTTTGACTGGTTAGACCCCACAAAACTCCACTTGTTCTTTATACAGCTGGAACTGGTCTTTAAGGCCCACCTGTCATAGTCCATGCCAGAACTTTGGAGCAACCCCAAAGGAGTTCCAATAGGACTTCTAGACTTTCCTTGTTTAGTATGCTTCATAACATTTCCTTGTGTTGGTGTCATACCATTCCTAGTAGAAGTTCCATGCTCTTGGCTTGCATCAAGGGGCCTTAGACTCACTGGAGTTCTGATGTCCATGATGCAAGACCCCTTTCCTTATACATTAGGTTCACTTAGTATATAAGGCATGCTGGTAGTAGCCTTTGCCTCAGTTTGGATACTTTGTTACTCCTTCATTACCTCCCCGGTACTTCTCGATTACTTACTCGCACTCTTACTTGGTACTTCAACTCTGCATAATACATCTTCTCCCCTTGAGCCTCCATCTCAGACATCCATTGTTTCCCCTTGGTCTTCTGTCACTTGTCAGTGTACTCCAGTAAGTAGGGGACACCCAACGAGATTGCTTAGGGCATTACCAATAGTTTTGCCAAGTCCCCAACCTCTGTGTCATGGTCAGAACTCTGCCGGCCTTCCTGAAACCCCGCCTTTGTTTTTCTGTCCACCCATGGCATGTGTCCTAACACCACCCTAGTGTTGTGGATATAACCAGGCCCCTGGTATTTTTCCTATTTTTACTTATTTTCATGGACCGTTTATGGGCATTCTACGGCACATAGCACAATCAGACTTAGAAGAGAAAGTAAGGGCCATCACCTGACCAGTCACCTGACCCCTACCTATAGACTAAGCTTGTAGGCAAACAGACCACTTTCACGTTTGTATGTATTTGCACCTCTGCAGTAGTATATAAGACCCTATGTAGCAACCCTAGCCCTCATCTTGACCTGTTGGTCTTTGGGCTAGGTAAGCCATCGTTTGTACCCCTTCATAGTCATCAATGCTAATCTTGGTCTTTGGGCTAGATTTGCCGTGAAAGTCTAAGTCCGGCATTGTGTTGACCTAGTGTCCACTGCCCTCAAGTCAGATCACTCTAGTTTTCATAGTTATAGGCAGTTCCTTGTCGCATCGAGTTTAGCTCCACGACACCTAGGATGTTTGATACTGACAAAAAGAAAGTCACCTATGCCATCACCTATCTTAAGGATATGGCCCTCACCTGGTTCAAACCATACCTTCTAGAGCACAAGTTTGACCAGAGTTCCTATACTCCTGCAAGGTATTCCAGGAGGAATTCTGGGTTAACTTTGGCCCCTACAATATAACTGGACAAGCCAAACACAACCTTAAGAACCTCTGCATGGTGGAATACCAGTGGATTACAAAGTACATCACCCAGTTCACTTGGCTTGTGGCACAGGTTTGTTATGATAGGGCTGCCCTTCAGTATCAGTTCTACAAAGGACTCCCAGCCAGACTCAAGAACTGGATCTCTGAGGTCAGAAAGCCTGACTTCTTGGAGGAGCTCTGCAACCTTGTGCAGTCCCTGGACCACCAGTACTGAGAGCACAAGCCAGAGCAAGCCAGGAAATCTTCTGGAAGCCACAAGTTGTCTGCAACTTCCATGAAGACCACCTTGGAACCCAGGTCCAGAACTTCATACAAGTCATTGCCACCTGTGGTGAGCTCCTCGGCACCTGCCTCTGCCTCCTGGAACCCCTCAACCCCTTCTAAGACTCTGGTCAAGCTGTCCTCCAAGCTCTACTTAGACAAGTTGGGCAAGGATGAAAAGCTGACCCAGTGTTAGGACCATGCTGTCCCGGAAGTTCAACTCCAGAGGTTGGGGGTAAATGGGAGTTTTGTTAGGATGCGTGCTGTGGGCGGGCAGACAAACAGAGACGGGGTTCCGGGAAGGCTGGTGGAGTTCTGACCATGACACAGGGGTGTGGGGACTTGGCGAAACTATGGGTAACGCCCTGAGCAATCTCGTCGGGTGTCCCCTATTTACTAGAGTTTACTGACAAGAGGCGGAAGACCGAGGTGTCTGACGGAGGTCCAAGATAGAGGTCCGAGGAATGAGAGTGTATTGCGAGTAGAGTACCGAGAAGCGTAGAGTAACGGAGAGTAATGAGCAAGGAGTAAGGAACAAGTATCCAAACTGAGGCAAAGGCTACTACCAGTGCGCCTTATATACTAAGCGAGCCTAACATATAAGGAAGGGGGCTTGCATCATGGACATCGGAACTCCGGTGAGTTCAAGGTCCCTTGACGCAAGCCAAGAGAATGGAAGTTCTACTAGGAACTGTATGACGCCAGCGCAAGGAAGGATCGAGAGCGTACTAAATGTGGAAAGTCCGGAAGTCCTAACGGAACTCCTTCGAGGTCGCTCCGGAGTTCCGGCATGGATCATGACAAGTTTGCAGGCAGGGGTACACCTAGAGGTGGGACTTGGCACAAGGTGAGCACTTTTGTGAAACTATGAGTAATACACAGGTTTCTAGTTGGTGTTCTCTATTTGGACAATGATAGGTTCAGACTTGACAAACATTGCAGTCAAAGTAGAACAGAGGAGAGACAGAGTGAGTGTCAGACTTGGAGGGATTACAGAGTTTAACAAGGCAACAAGATTTCTGAACTGAGTAACTACTACATCCCAGCTCAGAATTTATAGAAAAACACCCTATTGTTAAGAAGAACAATAAGGATAAATGGGATAGAAAGGAGCAGCATAGAGTATGAAGCATGTAGCCTTATTATCTAAGTACAGTCAGTGCTACACATGCAGAAGGTGAGTTAAGTACATATTTGAAATGAAATGGAGTTCAGAGTACAGAGTAAATGGGAGTATGAAAGTGAAGTGGAGTAGCAAAGTACCATGAAGTACTAGGGTCCAGACTTGGAGTTCAAGCACAGAGCATAACACTCTGCTTGACTGAGCAAACTATGGTGAAAAAACAGTGAGATCAAAGCAGTTAAAGCAGGGCTAAGTTAGGCCCATGGTGGATACACAGGAAACTGCTAGTTAGGTCAAAATGGTACGGTACCTTGTCTTATATGTGGGAACTTGTTCATGGGAAGGGAAGAAGAAAAGAGGATGGGAGAGGCACATGGCTCCACACTCATCATGGAGGATATGACACACTCTTGAGATACCCGCGAGGACAGACAGCTGTGCATTTGTCTCCCTCCTGTTTTGTTGCTAACCACTAACGCGCCGCTCTATGTATATCCCTACCACGCGACCACACCGACGAGTGCACATTCCACACCAGCCACGCCTCCCGAGTTTCGGGGCGAAAGCCGAAGACGAAAGCACACACAGCCACGTGCTCGAGAACGCAACACCTGCGCCGAACTCGGGGGCGGCGCGGTCCTGCGTGCGCGACGGGGTATTATGTGGTACATACGCTACTTGAGCTTGGGGTGGGTACTTGGCCGCGCTGCCCGCACAATCGGGTTCTCCCGTACGCGCGGCAGGGCGAAGTGCGGCGAGACGAGACGAGATAAGGGGAAAGTGGGAGGGGGGAGAGGGAGCAAACCAAGAAGGGCAAGCAAGGGCAATCGGGACGACAGGCCTGTGTAAGGAAGGATAAAGTAGGTGAGCGAAAGGAAAGAGGCAGGCGCGACCGCGGGCCGTGTGAAGCAAGGAAGGAACGGAGGTCCGTGGTGTTTGCGTACGTAGGGTGATCGATGAGCGAATTGACAGGGCACAAATGCGATGCGATGCGATACGGGCGATCGGGACGCCAGAGGCTACACAAGAACGCAGCAGCAGACGAGCATGGGTGGGCGGAGCGAGGCGGGGGAGAGCGTTCGTGGTGGTGGCGGGGGATTCCAGCTGGAATCCATGGCAGTCCGTACCATTCATTGGAGGGGGGGGGGGGCGCTTCTGGGAGAACTGTCCCAACCGTCTTCACCGCATGAGTCTGTCGGGATCCATCGCTGAGCAATCAAGGTTCTACCTACTCGGCGCGTGCGGTACCAACCGTAACAAACCAGGGCGGGCGGACGCGAAGGCAGGCCATTATGCCTGCGCTGCGGCCTGCGGGGCCAAGCCGGACCCACTCGCGCCGCTGCCCTCGGCTGGGGACTCCTTCAGGATGTTGGTGTATGCGGGCGGGAGTTCTATCGTCTCCGGCTCCTCTTCTGGCGGGGGCGGGGGCGGGCCGGACGGGCCCGCGTCGTCGTGCTGGATGATGTTGACGGGCCTGAACGTGGGCGGCGCCGCGGACTTGCGGCTCGTCGACGATGCTGGCGGGCGGAATCCGTGCAGACCGCCGTACCCGCCCGTGTCGGAGGTGGTCGTCGAGAGGTAGGACTGACGGCGGTCGCGACTTGGCTGTGCGCCCCCGCCGGACTGTGAGCCCGACGTAGATTCCTCGTGCGTGGATGCGATCGTTGGGTCGGGGAGGACGAACGGCTCCGGTTGGTAGTATTCCGGTGGGCGGCCATCGCCGGGGCCGTCATTCTCCTGGTCCTGAAGGAGATCGACGGGTCGCTCCTTCGTGCCCTTGTGATACCGTTGCCGGCGGAGCGCGAAAAGTAGAATGAGAGCAACGGCGATTGCGCCGACGACACCACCAATTACGCCACCAACGATCGCGCCAACGTCAGTATGGCTGCTAAGACATGGTGAGCATGAAACTCCAGGACTTTGAGTAGATAGACCTACCCGCCGCCAGTGTTGATGCCGGAGCCGTCGGTGGAGGTAGGGTAGCTACCGCCAGCGGGAGAGCCAGGGGTCGATGAGGGAGAGGTATCATTCAGGCAAGAGAGATCGTTCCCAGACTGCATGGTATAAGTGTTGCTGCCGGCGGAGCCAAGGCCACGGTCATCACCGCCAACAAGGATTATAACTGTGCCCACTCGCACAGAGGGTGTCCATGAGAAGCCGGTGCCCTGGCCTGACACGACCGACGTAGAGCTATATGGTATCTGGAAGGACTGTCCTCCCGGTATCACACCTTGGAAGGTAGGGTTCCTATTGCGTTGGCACCGTGAGCAAGCGCAACCGGACGTCATCACAAGCTTTCGCATACCCCTGTACTGTATCATTCTCCCACCATATGCGGGACGGGGAGCAAGTAAGGAGGATGCCGTTGGGCTCCGTATGGAATAGGAATGCTGGGGAGACCGATGTGGTGGTGTCAAAGCAGCCATCGTCTCCGGACTGTACTGTGGCAATAGCACTTGTTCCGCCACTGCCAAACCCTGTACTGTCGCTAACCTGATGAGTTGTTAGTCTCGGCGAAGCGGAGGGGATATACGGATGGCTGAAGAGCAGGCGAGAAGTCCAGTACCAACGCCAGTGGTGTTACAATGGTCGTATGCGCGTATCCCACTGAGCCGTCACCTAAAAAACTGCGGAGGTACGTTTCGCCGGCTTCCAGTGCGTTATCAACAGCGCCCAGGAGCAGCCGACCATCTCTTCCTTGATGAGCGGCTCCAAAAGGCCTCCCGCTCCCGGCTGGTGTCGCGCACTCGCGGACGGTCTGGCCGAACGGGATGACGTGAACATATAGCCCACGTACTAACGATGATGAAAGCACTCGTTCACATTCGCCGGGACGTGTGCGGGATGGGTAGGTGCTGCAGCCAACGCCACACTCTCAGCGTCCCGAGGTGAGGCGTTAGTCGGCACGCAATGCAGGGGAACTCTCGCGGACGGGGATAACGGGGAAAGGAGAGGCATGGAGCAAGCGAATGCGCAGACAACATTGCAATCGATGCCGCAGTTGAACTTTGTTCGACGTCTTGAGCATCGTATCCACCACGACGTTGTGCGTGCCTCACCTCGCCTTCCCCGCACTCCCCAACGACGCATTGCATGCTCCGCAGACAACCAAACCCGAAGGAGGAAGAGGAGCGCAAACGGAGACTCACCACCGCGACAAACTGCGAGTTCTCGGGGAACTTGAGCTGAAAGGACGCCGAGCTGGAGTCGTTGAAGGCGACGTTCGTGATCCGACGCGCCTCGACCGAGTTCGGGAGCGGCGTCGGGCCAAAGGAGACGATGAGCACGCTGTACGGCGGCGAGCCCGAGCCGGAGATCTCGAGCTCGAGGTTCCTGCACTGCCGGGGCGTGCTCTTGAAGGTGAACGAGTACGCAGCCGCGAGCGCCGCGTACGGCGCCGCCGCGAGGAGGGGGCGGAAGCGGGGGTGGGGGACCATCGGTCGTCGCGATGGGTGGCGGTCGGAGACAAGACGAGGCTAGACGACGCGGGCGAGAGACGGGCGGGCGGGGAGGACTCCACCAAACGAACCCGCGGGGTGCTGATGGAGGAGCGTATGCGCGTGCGATCCAACCGGTTTCGGGTGGAGGTAATTTTCACACGGGCGGTTCTAGCCGCAGCTGGGCGGTGTGCCCAAGCGATGGAACTTGCAAGCAGGCGGAGGTGATGTCAGGAGCCGCTATGCGTGCTGTGTCGGACGGCGTCGAAAACGCCGCGGACGGCGAGCGAACATATGAGGTCGTCGTCAAGACGTGCGCAGTGCCGTCACATGCTGCGGCCCGCCACTCAACACCGCCGTCACGCTGCCATCGTAAGCAGGTCACGTATATCACACAAATATGAATGTCGTCGAATTTGCTGTGTTCCAGCAGCATTCAGGCTACGCTGACAGGACGGACATCATTCGCGGTCTCAGGCGACCGAAATGTTTCATTGTAAACGCCTACATACTCCTGTGTAGTACATCTAATGGATTGCCGGGCGTGCCACCACAACGGGAATAGCCGCCCGTGGCAGAGTATCTTGAGCCGTCACTTCCGCCAGTATTTGGTGGCGTACAGCAGTTGTTTGTAATGACTTCCGAAACCTGTCGTCGGGATACGTCGTCCGCTGGTACACAATCGGAACCAAGATCAAAATGGCTCAAAACATGCTTCTCCAATCTAAAACCAGTCATATTCAGTTTACGTACCACCCACGCCGGACACCATTGCACTGAAACGGACACAAATCCGCCTGTACGGCGTTCTGCAGCAGCTATCCGGGTGCCTGCATGATCCACGACCGCAGGCTGATGAGCGCATTGTCGCGAGAAATCATACTGCTTGTGTTGGGTTTCTCCTCCGAAGCACACGGACCTGCCGGGACATTGTCTTGAAGAATTAGCGCACGGTCCAGAAATGTTCATCCCTCGCATTTCTTGCCACAGGGGTACCGATACGCAGGAAGCGCGTAGACTCGACACTATCCGACATGTTGATGGCCTTTCCCAATAGGTCCTGGAGGCCGAACGAGGTGCAACCTGGTTTTCTCCTTTCACTGGATGCCCTGATGTGATAGAGCATTCGGGCCGCTTTCTGCTGGGGTACGATGTCTTGCGCCCGTTGTTGCCTGACTTCTTTCATGGCTCGGCGAACATCTTAGGCTTGCTTCTGATCGTGTTGAATTTGTTTCCCTCGAATGGACAGCTGTACTCCATCAACCTTCACGCCCTCTTTCGGTTCTCTCGAACCCTTGCTGTAGGATGTACAGGGTTTCGTGAGTGTATGACGAGCCCTGTGAAGGGCCTTGCCCCATCGAATGCGAACGCAAAAGGAGGTGGATAGCGCACAACAGTGCAAGCACTGAGGCGCGCTATCCTCCACCAAACTATATGTGAACTCTATTGATGCGGATGCGATTGGCCCCAGGGGCACGTGGCCAGTTCGCTCCATCACCATTTGTGGGCGAAAGGGGGTAAATGCTGCCCACCACAGGCGAACCGTAACGTGCCCAGGGGTCCATCTCTTCTTCGCCCAGGTAGGGATGCGTGTGAACGGGCCGTCAGAAAACGAGGCAACACGCTGGCGCGCACTTGTTCAACGCCAGCGTGTTGCCTCGTTTACGACGTTCGTGGTGATGTGGTCATGGATGTTCTCTATTGAATGGGGCGGACGACGATTGCGGCATGAGATAGTTGTCGAACCTAGACCGATCTGTGCGATGTACAACGGATCGTCAGCCGATGCCATCCCAGAGGGAGGACGAGACGTACATTGTGTGCGCTGGACGTGATCGGAGCAGATCGGTATGCATAGCGGTTGAGCAACAATCGGGACAGGCGTGAGCGAGAGAGGACCAGGGAGCGATGGTGGTGGATGGCAGTCAAGGGAGGTTGGGGGGCTGGAGTGTCCGTAGGATGTCCACGCGGACTGTGCGTGTGGTCAGCGTGTGAGCGGGCTCGGTCAGCCGTGCCAGTCATGAGGGTTCTTGTGACGCCAGTTGAACAGTTTTCAGCTTCTCCCGCAACGGCGGGTGGACCTGGGCAGTGCTAGAATACATGCGCTGGCCACGGGTGTTGCGACGAAGGCAGTTCCACACTGTTGTTCAGGGGGGCTCGAGCGCGCAACGAGACATCTTGGCGGCATGCACACGCGTGTTGATGATACGCCCACTGAAAGGTCCGGCTTGGCCTGTTGGGAGTAAGTGGAAAAGAAGAGAACGGCACGTTCGGGGGTTGTGAGGACGCGAAGCGCAAAATGGGGCCATGGGATGGGACTTTTATGTCCTAGCTGGAACAATAACGAGTTCTGGTGTGATGGAGAACCTTCGCCGATGATCTATTGTGGTTGGGCGCGGCTGCGCCCATGCGGGTCATACAAAAGAACAGCGCACAAGGGGGGTAACGTTGCAACTCCGCCATCGATGTCGCGTAGAAGCTTGGGCGGCATAGGCCAAGCCGGGGCACCAGACCGAGCGATTGAGCATTCGAATTCCCGTGCGGTCAAATCGCGCCGCGACGCATGTCCGGACGTCAGAGAACGAGAAGGAGACGGAGAGGAAGATAGGCAGAATGCAGGGCAGGCGGGGTCGAGGTCCCTGAGGGCGAGGATGGAGGTCAAGAGGAAAGGGGGCAGCCCAATCACCTGCGGACGTCCCCCGTAACGTTGGCCATCGCTTATCTCAGTCAATCGTCGCGCCTTCTAAGTTAGGCCAAACACTGTCTTCCGAAGGCAGATCCTTTTTCCCGCTTGGCCCCAAATGAGCCCCATACGGAGAGGAAAACTGCAGGAAAAGAAGAAGTATATAACGGGGCAGAGCCGCCTACTTCTGAGCACACCCGCCCTCCTCCCCATCCTCATGCAACCCCTGTCGACAGCCACGCAGTCCTCGGACGCTCCTAGCTGGACTCCACTGCCACCAGTGAGCACCCCTGTGGGCACCTTCCAAGTTTACACTCCGTCTGCACCTCCGCCATTCTCAGCGTCCGCGAGCGCCAGTGCTGGCGTTGGCGCTCCCAGCGCGCGCCCTTCAGGCCGCAATGGCCCTCGAAAGCGCTATCCCCAAGAAGTGTACGATATCCTCACAGGTAGGTTGTGGACCACTGTAAAGGCCACGCACGCTGTTTGAAGCCACGCACGCGCTGTTTGAGCCGATAGTCATTCAGTGTCCGTGATGCGCGCATATACCGGGTGCATTGGTGTTGACGAATTTTGCCCTTGCCGTCGTCGTGATGTGCTCCCGCAGAATACTACACCCATGTCAACACAAATCCGAGCAAATCTGAGCGTATGATGCTTTCCGAGCGGATCAGATGCAAACCGGGATGTGAAGATTACACCCCCGACAAAGTGTACGCATATTTTGCGGGCAAGCGGGCCAGCGCCAGCAAGCGGACAAGAGCGACCCAACCAGCCAGAGCCTCTGACAACCCACCGGACTCATCTACACAAGCTGCTCGGATACGTGAGTCCCGTCACCCATAGCGCCAGTGTCGCCATCACTGATCGCGCCATCCATCAGTGTACCCGTCGCTTACAAATGACCCCGACGCATTTCAAAAGCTCAATATACTGCTTGACGACACCCCCGAACCTTCCCTGCAAACCATTGGAATCTGGGCTCAGGTCATCGGAGGGGGAGTGTCAGCGAATGATATCAAACTGTACGCCGACCTGCGCCGCGCCCAAATTGGGTCAAAAAGCGTGAGCGCACATACAAACCCTAATACAAAGGGACTTGCACTGAAGTACCACGCTGCGATATACAGCCAACATCACGGCCACCCGCACCCCAACGTTCACATTTGCTCACGCCGGAATCGTCAACATCGCCCGAGCCGTTGTCCTCTACTGTGGATGCCAAGCCTTACAAGGTCGAAGAAGATGAAGAAATCAAGGACGAGCTTGAGTCCGAGGATGAACCTGAAGAAGAGATCCCGCTAGGTCGGTCTGGAAATCTGTCAATCTAGTCGTCGCATTGACGAAAAATTTCCAGCCAAAAAGCCATTACAGACCAAAGCCGAGCCGCAAGTAGTAGAGAGGCCCGTCGCGCACCGTGCTATACCGGAAGTTTCTCTTGATGCAATTGAGGCCGAGTTTTGCAACGCGTTGTCGGCGCCTCCTATGCTCATTGACCGCGCCCAAGCCCCGAAAACACTCAAAGAGCTAGCCCAATGGCTCCAAGAACACGAGCCCCCCACTGCAATCATTGAGAGTGTTGCTGGTCACCTACCATCATCTGCCATGGGCTGAATGACAGTCAACCATCCACCTGTGATGAGGTTTGTTCACCTCACTATTTCTCCTGAGCACGTGCACCTTCTGACTGTGTTTGCACTGCCACAGCTCGCTTTCCAATTTTTCCCTATCAACTCTTGCGACACACTACGCTCAAAATGCCCCGCCCTCAAATTGTTGTTCGCATCATTGTCATTGTACATCATCGTTTCTCTTTCGCTTTGTACACTGTTTTGCTTTGCACGTCGTCTGCTCCCACACCCAGCCTGTACCGTAACAAGTCTGTAATGTACGTTACCCCTCCTAATCTCACCGCCTGTAGTGATGCCACCAACCACCCAAGTCTACAGCCTACTCCTCTCCGGATGGCGCTCTTCAGCACGCTTCTGCAACCTCTTCATCAGCGCAAGCCACTCCTCGAGGCCCTCCTTGCCCCCGGCTGCGCCGACGCCGCGCACCCACTCGTCCGCGTGGCCCGTGCGCTCGAGGTCGCGCCATTCCTCGCGCAGCACGCCTTTGGCATTGAACACCTCGAGTTCCCACGGCTGCACACGCTCCGGGTGGCCCGCGAACGCGTGCAGCTCGTCGCGGTACGCGTACTGCGCCTCGGGCTCGTCGAACCGGTGCCACGCGCGCGCGATCGCGAGCTCGAGCGCGTCCCCCCGCACGTCGTCGTCCGGCCGGTCGAGGTCGTCCGGGTTCGCCGCGGTCTTCTTCGCCGCGGGGTCGGCGGCGGCGGATGCGGCGGCGGAGCGCTTGGCGGCGATCTCGGCGCGGAGCGCTTCGTACCGGGAGACGACGGCGACGGCCTCCTGCGCGGGGTCGAGGGCGGCGGGGTGCGCGAAAGCGTGGAGGACGGCGCGGACCTGGGCCTCCATGAGCGGGAGCGGGGCGACGCGCACGGGGAGGCCGACGAACGCGAGGCTCGCGGGCGGGACGTGCGCGGCGTCGACGAGCGGGAAGACGTGCCGCGCGAGCGGGAAGACGTGGTACGTCGAGTTGTGCAGAATGTGGGGCAGCGGCGGCGCCGCGGGCGGGAGCGCTGGCGCGCGGAGCACGTCGGCGGCGAGGAACGGGAAGTCGACCTTGTACCCCGTCGCGAGTACCACGCGGTCGATCCCGCCTTCCTCGGACCCGTCCTCGAACACGATGCGGGAGGAGGAGGGGTCGAGGTACTGCGCGACGCGCCCGCGGACCTTGTGGCGGCCGTCGCGGAGGTCCTCGGGCACGGCACCGGTGGAGGAATGCACGACGGTGCGGCCGGCGGCGACGAGGTCCGCGACGAGGTCCTGCCCGCTCGGGCCGGAGCCGACGACGAGCACGGTGCGCGCGTCGCCGAAGTCGGCCGGGTTGCGGTAGTACGCGGCGTGGGACGCCTTCTTCGCCGCGAGCCATTGCGCGAGCCCGGGCGTGTTTGGGATGCGCGGCGCGCGGTGATGGCCGTTCGCGACAATCACCAAGTCGAACGTGTCCGATTCCTCCGCCTGGGACGCGCCCGAGCGCACGGTGACGGTCCACTTGCCCGCGGCGGTGTCCCGGGCGACGGACAGGACGGGGCTGTTGAGCCGGATATGCGGGAGGAGGTCGAAAGTCGCCGCGTAGGACTCCAGATAGGCGAGCACGGCCGACGCGGGCGGGAAGAGCGCCGTGCCTGGGGGGAACGCGAACTCTGAGAACGCCATCGACGGGTGCGGGAGGTTCGTCGTGAGCGAGTCGTACAGGGGCGTCACTGGCGGGTCCTGTGTCGGCGGCGCGGGCACCCTGCAAGTCACCACACATAACATATGTGTCATATGAGCACCCGCATCAAGAGAAATAGGAATATGCATGGATACGTCACCATACGCCGCCGATCTTGTCGCGCGCCTCAAAGACGGTGACCGTCCACAGGCCGTCCTTGAACTGTTGTGTGTCCTTGATCAGCTTCACCGCCGCGAGCCCGCCAGGGCCTGCGCCGATAACGGCGATGTTGCGGCGGGCCTGGTTTTGCTGGAATTCGTCGACCACTGGGTGCACATTTTGTGCAGGCGTCCGTCATGAGCAAGAGACTTGTGTGCGAGAAGAAAAAACAACGCTATGTACGTGTGCTGGGGATCTCCATGGTTGTAGTTTGGGTGTGCTCTAAGTCAGCTGTTGTTTGAGTAGAGGCTGTGCGATAGGAGGTGTGGAATGCTCCGGTGGAGTTCGTCAGTGCGCGTCGAGCAAACGCGTTCTTATAAACACGTCGAATCTTCCGGAGAGGATATGTCGCGCGAGCGTTGATAACGGTCGGGACCCTGTCGAGGTCCGAGCAACTCACTCGTGCCCAGTCAACGCAATATCACGCAAACCAAGTCGGCCTTTGCCGCAGTGGCAACACTGCCACTGGGCTACGGATCCGGGAAAAAACAATTTAGCAACTCCTGGTTTCGATCCAGGGACTTCAGGGTTATGAGCCCTGCACGCTTCCACTGCGTCAAGTTGCTATGTTTCCATACAATCTGTTTGAGGTATTGACGGTTGTGGTTGCATGCTTGTGTACGCTACCCCTAGCGCTCACAAAAGCGGCTCCCCAAGGACGGTTTCGAGCAGAACTCAGTTGCGATGATGTACCAACCTTAGCCTGTGCAATGGATACCTTCCTGTCTGGCACTCCAGGGCTCAGGAAGCATGCCGAGGTGTCTCCGATGGTCGCTCAACATGACTGCAGGCTAAAACAAAGTGCTGCGCAGCAGGGAGCTTGATGGGTGGCGTTGCGCTTGCAGTGACGCGGGGACATTGAGAATGACACGAGGCCGTGTGCGTCAGTCAACGATGGAGACGAACAACGGTACACTTGTACTGCCTCCCAATACAGTCGGGATTTGCTTTGATGCGCGAAGGCTGCGCGAAGGAGAGCCGAATGACGATCACGACCACACCGGTGCTGGGATAGATCTCGATCTGGCGTCAGTGCTAAAATGGGCCGGGCGGCTGCCTGAAATGGGTGTGTTTGTGACGTCGCCGTGGGGCTGGTGGGGCCGTTCAATATTGCTCGCGCGTGGCCAGACACGCGCGCTGTACTCAACACCCTCGCAGAATCACACCCACACACGCCCTACCCGCACATCCCGCCCACAGACCATCACTGCACAGGGAAGATTGTTCGCCGCACAGCCCGCTGATCATCTCTGCACGAAAGGCCCGTTCCGCGAAAGGCCCGTTCCCGCAAGCGAGGAGACATAAATTGACAGCGGCGGAAGAGGGCAAGTCCCGCGTGCAGGCACACTTTGCGTCGGCGTCCTCGATCGATCGTGGATAGTGGCTGGCAGCTGGCGCCATCCCCGACGTCAACGCTTCTCTTTTCTCCTCCATATCTTCCTCCTCGCTGCCGCCCGCTCCAGTTCCTTCCCTCACTTCATACCCCGGGCCTCTTCCTGACTACCATACCACTCCGTTAACGACTTCATGTGAGTCTTCCCCCGCTGGCTGTCCTCGTTGTATGTGCCGTCCTGAACACACCCCAGGTCCTCTTCCGACTTGTCGGACGCCACGAGCGCGTCGACGGCGACGTTCGTGACCGCGCTGGTCTTCAACGCTGCCGTCTTCGGCATTGAACTCGGTATCTTCACCCTTGTCCGTCCGTTCTTTCCCGCAATCTACCAACCGCGGACATACATCCCCCCTAAGAGGTGAGTTTCTCCCAATATGCATCGCGGGCTCCAAGGACAAAAGTGGGTGGTTTCACCGTGGCTCGGGGGAATGCACACTGGGACAGAGCACGGGGTTAGTGCGGGGAGCGGAGAGTTGGAAGCTGTCATGACGGCAAGGAGGAGTATAGCGTCACAACTGCCCGGTAGGCTCAGCCTCAGGCACGCGCGAAGAACACCATGACTCCATCCTTCCCTACCGCGTACGCCCGCCGTGCAGGCGGACTGTCGCTTCTCTGCGCCGAAACCCCTTCCCCCGAGCCACTTCCCTGCATTCAAGAAACACCCATGGTTCCCTCACGAGACTCTCAGCACCATGAAAATGCTAATCTCCGAACTCTAGCCGTCGTGCCATCGAGTTCTCCAAGAATATCCTCCTGTGGCCATGGGTAGTTTTCACAGCCGATTACCATGACATACGCAAGAAAACAGGCATGGACGCCTACTTCTTCGTGCGCTTCCTGCGCATGATGGTCCGAATCCTTGTCCCCATCTGGCTCATCTCCTGGCTCGTCCTCCTCCCTATCACCTCTGTCCGCCACGACGATGGCGGCCACACAGGCCTCGATCGCTTCACTTTTGGTAATGTGCCTTCAAATCAGCAAACGAGATACGCTGCACACTTGATTCTCACGTGGTTCTTCACCGGTGAGCTATCCTGTCATAGAATCGCAGATCGCAGTCTGACTTGAGGCGCAGTTTGGATTTGGTGGAATATCCGCTATGAGATGAAACACTTTGTCACTACGCGCCAGAGATGGTTGATTGAACCCGAGAACGCGGCTTCCGCAATGGCAAGCACCGTCCTCATCACGGGTGTACCACGCAACTACCTGTCCGAAACTGCCCTGCGCAACCTCTTCTCCCACCTTCCCGGAGGTGTTCGCAAAGTGTGGCTGAACCGGTATGTCTCGCTACTGAGCCCGATCGTATAGCGCTCACGAATCGAGCAGTGATCTGAAGGAGATGCCCGACCTTTACGAGCGCCGACAGGCGGCGGCAAAGAAGCTCGAGTCTGCCGAAACTACCCTCTTAAACACCGCTGTGAAGCTGCACAACAAGCAATTGAAGGCGGAAGCGAAATCCGCAAAGAAGGCCTCGAAGGGCGACAGGCGCACTTCGATGGATACCGCCAACGACGGCCGCCCGCTCACGGATCCCAGTGTCATCGATGCAGAGCAAGGCGAGGTCTCACTAGCAGAGAAGCTGGTTCCGAAGAACAAGCGGCCGACCCATCGCCTACCCGTCGCCTCTTGGATGCCCTTCTCCCTACCGCTCCTCGGCAAGAAGGTCGACTCCATTGAGTGGGCCCGCCAGGAGCTCGCGGAAACGAACCAGGCGCTGCGCGAGGCACGCCGCACGCTCGCGCGGGACGTGATGAAGACGACGAACCTGCCCGAGGCGGGCACGAACCACCCGGACGCGCTGAAGGCGGACGCGGGCACGTCGCAGACGTACCCGCCGCTCAACTCAGCGTTCGTGCTGTTCAACAGCCAGATCGCGGCGCACATGGCGGCGCAGACGCTCACGCACCACCTGCCGTACCGCATGGCGACGAAGAACGTTGGCGTCGCGCCCGAGGACGTCCTGTGGAGCAACCTGAACATGAACCCCTACGAGGCGCGCATCCGCACCGCGATCGGGTGGGCGATCACCGTCGGTCTCATTATCGTCTGGGCCATTCCTGGTACGTCTTACGCGAGAACGTCTCGATATGTGGGCGATTCTGACGGAGACATATAGTCGCCTTCATTGGTGCGGTGTCGAACATTCACTCGCTTTGTGCAACGTACAGCTGGCTCGCGTGGCTTTGCGACCTGCCGGATGTTATTGTCGGCATCATCTCCGGTATCCTGCCTCCCGCATTGCTCGCCGTGCTCAACATGCTGCTCCCGATCGTGCTGAGGCTCCTCGCGCGCTTCGAGGGTACGACGCAGCGCACGACGATCGAGCTCAGCTTGATGACCCGCTACTTCTTGTTCCAAGTCATTGTAAGTTTTCCCAGTGATTGGACAGCGAGATATGCGTTGATCACCCGTTCTCCTAGAACTCGTTCCTTGTCGTGACCCTTTCGTCTGGTATCATCGCCGCACTACCGGACCTGGTGAACAACCCAGGCTCCATCCCCTCGTTGCTCGCAAAGAACCTGCCAAAGGCCTCGAACTTCTTCCTGACGTGCGTTCCTTGTTGCCATGCATCGTGTCATTTTTGATATTGACCTGCCGTGCAGCTACATCATCCTCCAAGGTCTGTCTGGTACCGCGTCCGGCTTCCTGCAGGTCGTGCCGCTGGTTCTGTACTACGTCAAGCTCTTCATCCTTGGCTCTACTCCCCGCTCGATATATAACATCAAGTACACATTGCGCTCGGTAGCATGGGGCACGCTGTTCCCCTCCATCACGTTGCTCGTTGTCATCAGTACGTCCCCTCTTTCTGTGCGTTGGCTCCTCACCTGACCGTCATTTGTAGCTGTTGCATACAGCATCATCTCACCCATCATCAACGGCCTCTCCATGGCCACGTTCTTCTTGTTCTACCACATGTACAAGTACCTCTTCATCTGGCAGCTCGACGGCCAGAGCTCCGGCGAGACTGGCGGGCTGTTCTTCCCTAAGGCCATCCAGCACCTCTTTGTCGGCATGTACCTCCAACAGGTCTGTCTCGCGGCCCTGTTCTTCCTCGCGCAAGACGAGAACCAGAACGCCAGCGCAATCCCCGAGGGCGCGCTCATGATCGTCCTCATCGTATTCACGGTACGTCTCGCTTGAATGCAGCAGGAGTAGCGGCAGTTACTGACTCTGCCTCCACAGGCGTTCTTCCACATCATCATCAACAACTCGTACGGGCCACTCACGCACTTCCTTCCGCTCACGCTCGCGGACCAGACGCACGGCGCGAACGACCCGAACGTCGCGGCGGCGGCGCAGGAGCTGGCGGACAACGCGTCGTACAAGGAGCCGGACGGGAAGTCGAAGGACGTCGAGAAGCGCGAGGCGCGGCGGCGCGCAAGCCCCGCGGGGTCGGTCGACTCAGAGATGGAGATGGGCAAGACGCGGGGCACGTCCACCGTCGAGGCCGTCGCCGGGGCGCGCGCGGCGTCCGCGAAGCCCGGCGCGCCCGGGATCGAGCACCCGGCCGCGAGCGACGACGGGGAGGAGGGGGACGAGGCGAGCTCGATCCGGGGCGTGGACGAGGACGCGGGCCCGAAGGACTTCTACCACCCGGCGAGCGTGGAGCCGGCGCCGACGATCTGGCTCCCGCGGGACCCGCTCGGGCTGGGGGAGGCGGAGGAGCGCGCGATCCGCGAGAAGGGCATCAAGGTCTCGACGCGGGACGCGCTCATGGACGGCAAGGGCCACGTCGACATCCAGGGCCCGCCGCCGGACGAGGCGCGGGACTGAGCGGGCGGACGGACGGCACGCACGATCTGCACACATGGTGTACACGCACGCGGGGCCGTGGTGCTGCAGCGCCCAGTGCTGGTGCTATTGTCTTGGTTTATCTGCTACGGTACACGCCACGGCTGCATCCTTTTTGTATTATTAGTAATTCATGAACGTTCACGACAGCGCCTTCGTGCGGGGAGGGCGACGAGACGGTTGTGGGTGTTTGTTTGAGACGACGATGATCAGCACACACACACGTGTGCGCCCACTTTGCAGGGTAGGCGTCCTTGTTGTGTGTACGCGCGGTTATTTCTCGTGTCGAGCCTCGTAGACGATGTCGTGTCTACTCAGCCCCCCCGCCTCCAGAAGACTGTCGAGATTCAGATGTACTGTGGTAGGAGAGGCGAGTTCCCGGCCCGAGTGTGACGTGCTCAGCCTTCTTTCCTCTGCTCTCTTTCTTCACGTGCACGACGGAAGCCGATGATTGCCCGTTTGATCAGCGGTGCTCGGTGCACCACGCCTTGGCAAGATGGCGCGGCTTCCCGTCCCTGACATGTACGCATGCAAGTCTGCTCGTGGTGTTCGCAGGGACCCTCGCCGCATATACTCACTCGCCAGAGATACCCCACTCTTCGAGCGGTCTATGATATACTCAAGACGTTCGGCGTTCAGATGGAAGAATGTATACGATAGGCCTCTTCAAGCTCGCCGCTAATAAGGGGAGGGGGGGTCTCCTTGAACACGCGCGTTCACGAGAAACCCTCCCTCCTCCTCCTATCCAATCGGTCCTGGAAGCTGTCTTCCTGCACGGCGCGATTCGCCCGTCCTTGTCGCCCGCACCGGCCCGGGCGGATGATGATGAAGTGCTGCTGCATCCGGCAGTGCCAGCGGTGCGACGCGGTCACGTGCACGCGTGTCGCGTTCGCCGCGCTGGGCGCGTGGACGTGTCCGGTGGCTCGAGTGCCCCAAACGGGTGTGTTTCTGCAACGGCGTCGCGCGCGCGGGCGCGCGGAGGGGGCAGGCACTTCCGCCCCACTTCCTAGAGCACAACCGCCGGTGCTGGAAGTGGCAACGCCGCGAAGTCGCGAAGTCGTTCGCGGCCCCGGTCGTCCGAACGCCGTGAGGCTTTGGCGTCGACGGAGGGCTGGGCGGCGCGGGACCGGGGAGATTTAGTAGTGTTTTGGGGTGTGGGCGTTGGCTCCGTTCTCGAAGACGGTGCTTGGCCGGCGACGAGATTGGCGTTTTGGCCACGGCTGGCCGCCGTGTGCCGGGTTCTGGGAGCGCGGGCGCTGGTCTCCGATATCACTTACAGACAGCAGACAAACGTGACGCGCCCCGCCCCGCCCCCCAAAATGCCGCATGCGTGGTCGGCGCGCTGGGACGGCTCGCGAATTTTTCCCTTTTGTGCTTCTGCCGAGCACGCGCTCCCGACGAAGACGGCGTGGGCGGTGGCGAGAACGGACGGACGGCGGCCCAGAGAGGACTTTGGGCTCGGATGATCAGCGGCGAGCACACTGGCCATCGGCTGGCGATAGCGGCAGGAGGAGTGCGCGCGGAGCATGGGTGGGTGGATGAACGTGTTGGGCGGACTAGGCGCGAGTGGACTCGCGGGACGGGGACGGGCGCGGGCATCGCTGGCGGTGCCGGACGTCGAGGCGGTGAGAGAGGGAGCGCGCGGGAGGGAGGGGGCCGTCGGCGCGGAGGGAGATGCGTGGAGGCCATATCGGGATCGAAGCTGCGAAACCCCTCAATCTCAATCTAGGCGCCCGTGTGCGGGTGGCGCTCATCCCACCCGGGCCACTGGCCACTGCCCTGCTCGGACGCGGCCCCTAACGCTCGTGAACATCGCATCGATTCGGGCGGCCCCTCTCTTGCGTCGATGTCGATCTGTATCGCGCACCGCATGACCCTGCGCGACCCACGACATGCGCGCTGGGGGGCAAGGGGGAGGGGAGGGGGAGTGCAGGCGTTGGCGGTGCAGCCGGGGCCGTCTGGACGTGCCTCGGTCGGGGTCGGTTCTGGATGGAACTGCGGGCAGGCTGAGGAGAGTCGAGTGGTCGAGTGCGCCGTCCAGACGATGTCGGTGCGCTCCTGGCGGACGGCACACCTGGAACGATCCCGTCTAGGCCAACGTTGACCGCGTCCGCTCTGCCCGACCGCCGGAAGCGGAAGACGCCATCGAGCCACTCATCGCGCTGCCCAGCCCTCGGCGGCGCCATGTGAGCTGCCGTATCCCGCCTGAATCCGTGCGGTCGTACCTTTTTATTCCTTCCCAGGCCTCTTCTCGAAGTTAAACCGACACTTTCTGCGCCCCTGCACGCCATGACATCCTTCCAGCGCGCCGTGGCTTCTCATTTCCCCCCCTTCCACCTCCACCACTGCGCTCCATCCCGGATCGTCGGCGTTCGCCGCCCCCCAGTGGTATATAAATCCCTCGTCCCATCCGCATCCCTCCTCCACACCTCCTCTCCCGCACTCCACTCCACATCAGCAACCATGGCCCCTCAGTTCACCATCCCCAAGGTCCAGAAGGCGGCCATCGTCGAGGCCAACAACGCCCCCCTCAAGATCGTCAGCGACTTCCCCGTCAGGCAGCCCGAGGACCTCGCCCCCGGCGAGTGCTTGGTCCAGCTCGACTGCAGCGGTGTCTGCCACACCGACCTCCACGCCAGCAAGGGCGACTGGCCCATCCCAGCCAAGACCCCGCTCATTGGCGGCCACGAGGTAACGCATCTCTCCTCTGTCCTCCGCTCCGTTCACGTGCTGATTTGTCTTCCTGTACAGGGTGTCGGCCGTGTCGTCGCCATCGGCGCGCACACCCCGAACTCCCCTGTCAAGCTCGGCGACCGCGTCGGCATCAAGTGGCTCGCGTACTCGTGCTTGGACTGCGAGCCCTGCCGCAAGGGCCTCGAGCAGAGTCAGCATCGTTTACTCGCTATCACTCCTTCCGGCCCCGTCGCTGACGTCATCCATGTCGTGTCGCACTCTAGGCTGCCTGAATGGCAAGTACAGCGGCTTCACCGTCGACGGCACCTTCTCCCAGTACGTTGTCTCCTACGTCAGCCATGTCACCCCCATCCCCGACGGGATCGAGAGCGCCGAAGCGGCGTCCATTCTCTGTGCGGTATGCCTGTTCCGCCTCTCTTCCGGAGGACGTTGGCCACTCACAGCGCACGATCACAGGGCATCACCGTCTACCGCGCGATCAAGGCGTCCAAGACCCACATCGGTGATTGGATCGTCCTCCCTGGTGCGGGAGGCGGCCTTGGTCACCTTGCTGTCCAATACGCCGTCGCGATGGGCCTCCGTGTCGTCGCCATCGGTAAGCCTCGCGCGTCAGCCGTCACCCTTGCACATTTATCTGATCATCATCATCGCCCCTCGTTCAGACACCGGCGCGGAGAAGAAGGAGCTCGTGACGAAGCTCGGCGCGGAGAAGTGGATCGACTTCAAGGAGACGAAGGACCTCGTGAAGGACATCATCGAGGCCACGGACGGCTTCGGCGCCCACGCCGCAGTCGTGACCGCCGCGACGGGCGCGGCGTACGCGCAGGCGATCGACTACCTCCGCATGGGTGGCAGCCTCGTCGCCGTCGGCCTGCCCGCGAACCACGCGAAGATGAACGCGGACATCTTCTTCACCGTCGTGAAGAGCATCAACATCGTCGGCTCCTACGTCGGCAACCGCCAGGACGCGCGCGAGGCGCTCGACATCGCCGCGCGCGGCAAGGTCAAGTGCTACTACCAGCTCAAGCCCCTCACCGCGCTCGCCGAGTACGCGTCTCCCGGTTCCCTAACCGAACGATGATACTCATTATGCACGACAGGACGTACGAGGCGCTCGCGGAGGGCAAGATCGCCGGCCGCATCGTCCTCAACATGAAGGACTGAGCGTCCGCCACCGCCGCCCACCAGACGACGACCGCCCGCAAAAGGAGTAGTGGCCGCCCAGCGCCGGACTGCCTGCCTGCCTGGGTCACCCACACCACTGCGAGAAGGAGTAATCAGCGGCTGTAACACCACACAACATCACTAAAGTCTGGGGCGCTCTCTGTACGATGTAGCTTATACGCGTTCGGCATGTAGATTATTGGCATATACCACCCGCAAACGGCGAGTTTCGCGCTCGGCTCTCTCTCTCTCTGCGTGTGCCGGACTTGTTGGGGGACGTCGCTTCGGCGCGCGATATCGATGGGACCGATCGGGGCGGGCTACTTACGCGGTGGGGAAAGACGAATGACAGAAGCCCCTCGCGCCGGTGTGGGGCTCAGGGGCGCAGGAGAAGACTGATTCCTGATCCCTGATTCCTGCAGGACGGTTCGGTTGGCGCCTGGGTCCAGCGGTGGGGAACCAAGCGGCGAGCGGATGGGATGATGAAGTGAATTGAATTGGGCGTTCCGGCGGGCGGGCCTATGGGGAGCTCAGGCGGGCGGGAACCCGTCGGCGGGAGCGGAGGAGACACACAATCACGAGCGGCGGCGCGGGCTGCAGCGGGGGTGGATGCACACACATACACGCGTACATACGTCCATATACGCGTACATGATCGGCGTCTGCACGCCTCACCGCGCGGCGCACGCTCGCACCCTGTGCTCTGCGCTTCGGGTCCGGCGGATACACACACACACACTCTCTCTCATACTGCCGCATGCGCGGATCGGGGACGCGTGCTGTGAGGTCGCTGGCCCGGGTGCGGGACGCGCTCGACGCATACATACATACTGGCGGAGACGTGTGAGTGCACAGCAAGGTCGGTGCGGTTTGTGCGCGGTAGGAAGTCTCTGCTCCCCCCTCACAGCCACGCACGCGCGGGATCGTGAGTGCGGTGGCGGCTGCAACCCGCCCGCCCGGTGCGCACACGCACAGGACCAGGGCGCAGATTCGGCCGGGAGGGAACGTCCTGGCACCGCACCCGCGCGCGCGCGCGGGGCCTCGTTCCGGGGCGTGCGCGTCGGTGGACTGTCCGATCGAATGGAAGTCGAAAATGGGGCTGAAGAGAGAGAGGGCGAAGGAGAGGGCGAAGGAGAAGGGGGCGAGTCCGGTGGGTGGCCAATCGCGGCAAGGCCCTCCTTCATCTCGCGCGTCGGGCGTCGGGCGTCGGGCGTTCGGCGGCGAGGAGGGCGTCCGCCCGCCCGGCGCGCGGGGTCACCCTGCACGAAAACGGCTCCGGGTACCTGCCCATGTGCGGAGACACACGCCGGTGAGCGTGGCTGCGTAAGGAAGCATTGCAGTTCCCCACACCGAGCCCCCTCTCCCCCACCCCCACACTACCCCGCACACGCGCCTTCCGCCCGGATTCCGAGCGGCCGTGGAAGCGCCGCGCAGAAGCAGAAGCCCGCGCGCTGACAGTGACACGCGCTGAAACGCGCACCGAGCACCAAAGCGGCGACGGCGCAGCAGGAGGGCGGTGGCGCGGGGCACGGGGCCACGGGGCCACGGGGACACGGGCGGCACGGGGAACACGACTAGGGGTCACTCACGAGAGGAGGAGGTCCGCGGTGGCGCGGGCTTCTAGCGCGACGGGGGCGCCGTGCGCGTCGAGCGGGGGTTGGATGTCGAACACGTGCAGCACCGAGGCGGCGATGAGGAACAGGGACGCGTCCGCGAAGTGCCGCCCGGGGCAGACCCTGTGCGCAGCCCGCTCGTCAGCTGCCCTGCGCCGCGCGAGACCCCCAGGGGAAGCGCACTGCGGGGGTTCGAATTCGAATTCGAGGTCGAGGTCGAGGTTCGATGCGGGGGTGGGGGCGGCGCTGGGGTAGGGTGGGAAATCGCAGGGGGTTCACGCACCTCCTCCCAAACCCGAATGCGAACTTCTGTGGGTCCCGCACGGCCGGGTCGAGCTTTCCGTCCTTGAGGAACCGCTCGGGCATGAACGCGCCCGGGTCAGGGTACGCGCGCGCGTCGCGCGCGATCGCCCACTGGTTCGCGACGAGCACGGTTCCCGCGGGCAGACGCCAGCCGCGGAGCTCCTCCGCCGCGGTCGTCTCGTGCGGGATGCCGAGCGGGGCGACGACGTGCGTCCGGAAGACCTCCTTCACGAGCGCGCCCACGTACGGGAGCGCGTCTCGGTCCGCGGGCGCGGGCAGCCGGTGCGCGCCCACGACTGCGTCGAGCTCGGCCTGCGCACGCCGCTGCGCGGCGGGATGCATGGCCATCGCGAGGAAGAACGCCTGCACGGAGGAGAAGGTCTGCGCGGGGAGGTGTATGAGCGTCACGTCAGCCTACCACGTAAGAGACGAGGGTCAGCGCACGGTGTCCGCCCCGGCTGGGACAGGGTCAGTCTGGAACGGTGCCCTATGCGTGAAGGGTGACTCTTACTGAGATAGGCAATTGCAGTGACGTTCCTGTATAGGTCCTCTTCGCTGATGTTGCTGTTTGTGTTCTTGCCCGTCGCGCCCTCCAGCAGGGAAGCGGCAATCGAGGGAAGTGCAGTGCCTTCGCCCTGCCTCATGCCAAGTCAGCGGTGCATACATCGCTTAACCTTTGCTGAACACACTATCTTCTGCTTGACATTATCGAAAGGTGCGTTGCGGAGCGCAAGCACATCCTGTTTCCAGGCCGCCGCCTTCCGCTTGAATCCTGCGCCGGGGAACCACGAGGGTACGTATCGGAGGAAAGGGAGCGTCTCAACCAAGTAGCGGCCGGGAACAGTGATCTTGATGTATATATCCGCCGCACGTTCTGCGATGCCGATGTACCGGTCATTGTGGTCCGCGACCTCCAATCCATACACAAGGCGTAGGATCGTCGAGCCGAAGAGACTGGGGGCCCGGGCGTTAGTGTATCTGCAGGCCGGAGGAAGGCGTCGACTTACTGTCTGATGTGTGCAACAAAGTCGTCTGGGTCGGCAGCGAGCTTCCGTAGAAATTGACGTGTTTGCGCGACCTGGATGGGTTGATAGTTTGGGATGACGTTCTGGTGGAACAGCTGGTGGAAGGCCTTGCGGTGCCGCCGCCATTCGTCGGTGTAGCCCCATAGACCGAACTCCCATGGCATGTACCCGGTCCTTTACCGATGCTAGTTAGCCGACAGATAGACGGGGCAATAGACGAAGTTTCACGGACAGCTCGGCCATGACGCAGGGAGGACGGCCGGATGTAGTCGCAGATCTGTTCTCGAGGAGGGAATACGCCGCTTCGTATGAGCCCAAAATGACCATAGGTTGTCCAAGGACATTAAGGTATGTGTAGTCGCCTGATACGGGACACACGTGGACTTGAAAATCGCAGCGACGTGATAGCGGCTGGGTACTCACCATACTTGGTAGTGAGCGCGTGGAAGCTGGCCGCCAGGTTTTTGGTGGGCAGGTCAAAAAGGTTGCCGATGATTGGCAGGGGCTGCGGCCCTGGCGGGAGACCGAGCTTTGCAGAGGAACTCCTCGATATCAGTCGCCGGATCACCAGAAGGACGACGGCGGTTAAGGCGCCCACCCACACAACCGAGGTTGTAGCCATCATGTTCGTTGAACAGGGGCCCAGGTCATGATCCAGGAGAGCCGCAGTATATGTACTCTTTGGGAACGAGCGTCAGGCCACGGCGAGCGTATCTGCAGCCATTGGGAACGCGGGCAGGCACGGCTGTGTCAGCGGATGCAAAAGATACGAATGACTGCAGGCATCACATCTGAGCCACTCTGCCATGTCATTGGTCGGCTATGCCAGTAGGTTTGCGCTCGCCCTGGGTGAAGGTGGAGGCGCTGTTTGAGTAGAGGGCGGAGCGCTCGCCAGTGTTCGATAGAGCTTGGGGGCGCGCATCAGATCACGTAAAACTGGGCGTTTGCATGCCGAAGTGGAGATGCCAGCACCTCCATGGGGTCTTCTGCTGCCATGGGGGCGACGTTAGGGCGGACACAAGCTGGCGTCCGAGGACAAGAGACGGGAGCGGTGCCGCATCATCAGACCCGTAGACGACCGCGCAAGAAACACGAGTTTTTTCCGCTAGTGACTCCAGTACGTTGTCGGCGCGATCGTACGACTTCCAGCTGCCAGTGAACGGCGACGTCAGACTTGGTTGTCATAGGGTGGTAGAAGCAGAGACTGCTCACCGCATGGCACAAGCATGGTAAATATATGTGCATTTAGTCGACCGCAGGGATAGAATTCATCGTCGTTCTTGAAGGACGCCGTTTCGGTGACAGCTCTGCTCAATGGGCGAGCCTGAACCTCAGCGGACCATGGCAGCCGTCCTCGGATCGTGTGCTCTCAAACGCCGTGCTCGTGAAATCCGTCCTGATATGTTCGACAAGAAGTCCCGCACGGCCGCCGTAATGACCTACGTCCCCGCGAGTTTGAGTCAGATACCACCCCCTGAACGATAACATGGTTGGTTGCACGCGCTTTAGCAAGGTTGGTTTGAAATGCAGATGCCGAGCCCGCCGCCTCGACGAACTGATAGACGATCCTAACTAACACAGGCGCTGCTAGAGATACACATAATAAGCTTGCACACCATTTCAATCCCAATAGCGAAGCCGGTAGACACTCACGTGTTGTCGGGCCATGGCAACCTAGAGAGCCGGACGTCAATAAACTGGTCAGCACAGAGTGCGGGCAAGCGCTGTCCGGTTATTGTGTAACTGCTAATGTCGCAAAGTCAATCATAGACGCGTTTGAACCAACTCGAGGTGTACGAAGATGCCTACCAAGAATGTATCGACAATTGCTGCAGCACGGTACTACTCACCAATGTCAGTAGCTCTGATACCGGTGACCAGTACGTGAGCTGACGAGATTCGAATTTACGTTGCGACTGGCATATGAGCGCCGAGGGAAAGCACTCAGTAAATGTCCTTGGATACGGCCGTGAATGAATATGATCTCTACCCATAGTCAGCCTGAACATGGTGGTCCGGAGAAAGTGGTGTCGGCGCTTATGGGCGGCGAGCGCTTGCTGGGGCATCATCACTTTCAGGGATTCAGATGTAGTTCAGACGCATGAGACGTCTGTTGCACTTATATTTGATAGTACAGTATGGTAGATAGGCATGCAACTCATCCAGAATTGACAGGGTATCGGGTACCACTATAGTAATCCAGCGCTCCTATGGAGAGCAGCCCGAAGGAGATACTATGTAAGTGTAAACTGTCGGTCAATGCACGGTCTCCTGAGATTGATGTGGGTCATCGAGACTGATGCAATAGCAGCTCATCATAGCTTGACGGACAAAGCAGACGAGATCAACCAGCCCAAGCCTTCCGCGAACGACGCCACCAAACTGTTCGCAAACTGCTCATCCAGCGCCTCCCTCCCCCACGTGAGCGCGATGCCCAACCCGCCCGCCGGCGACCCGGTCACGTTCAGCTTCAGCGCCGCGCCCAGCGTCGGGTCCGCCTGCGCGAATACCGTCTCGCGCATCTCCCACCTGCCCGGCGTCCCCTCGCCCGCCTTGGGCTCGCCCTCGCCTCGGGGCGCGACGGGCCCGAGATTCGAGATCTCGAACGTCGTGTCGCGCTTCCGGCCGAGCATCCCGCGCAGGAAGCCCTCCACCGAGCCGATGAGCGCGTTCATCACGCCTATCGTCGCGGGCGTGCTCGGGGCCGCGCGCTTGAGCGCGCCCGAGAACCGCGCTGCGGCAGCCCACGGGAAGTCCGCGAGCGGGTCCGTCTCCGGCTTGGTGTTCGGCGAGCACGCGGGAAGCGGGCATGTCTCTTGGTGGTACGAGACGTGGTTGCAGATTGCGGTGGGAGGCGCGCCGGTGTAGCGCCGGAGGGAGACGGGGACGAAGACGGCGATGGACGTGTAGTGCCGCTTGTCGGGGGAGTCGCGGAGGAGGTGCGAGAGCGCGTGCGCTGCAAGCGCGTACAGAGTTCCGGTCACGGTCGTGCCGTGCGAGCGCGACAGCTGGACGAGCCGGGCGGTTTCGTCGGGGGAGAGTTGCAGGACGCGGACGCGGGTGCCGAACCGAAACCGAGGGGGGACGGGGTTCCCGGTCCAAAGGACGTCGCGTCTCAGCCATGCCAGCGGATCAATCGCCTTCCACACTTCGTGCAGGATCCTGGACAGCGGCACCGACACGGTCATCGCGTCTTCGAGTGGCGGAAGCATGGAAGCAGTCTTGCTGAAGAGTGAAATTGTCCCGGAGTGCTCGGACGAATCCTGAATCATCCGGAGTGCTGCCAACAGGGAGAGGTGGAATGCAAGCCCGCTCTGGCCGTCACCCATAGCATGATCATATGCAAAGACAACGGTACTGTCGGTGAGGACAGAAAGCCTCCATAGTGGCAGATCCGCATCCAGGTCGAACGAGCGCATGAATTGCGCTTCGATGATGGCTTCGAGGCTGTGCGAGTCGATATCGAGGAATTCAACAATCTTGTCAAAGTCGATGGCTTGTAGACGATGCCATGATGGGGTCGAGCGACTGGAACCACCCTTGTCCAGTAGGCGAGCGGCGAGCTCTGCGTGGTCGCGCACGACCTCTTCGAGGGCAGAGAAGAGGGTTGAGCGTGTCAGTGGATGATCACTGTTGCTGTCGTATCGGGCTGCGACGACGACGCAAGAGTCCACGCCTATGCGAGTGCGCGTGTAGAAGAACCTCTCGAGTATCCCTGAATGTGCGTTAATTGGGCTACTTCATGTGGGGCATAGCCTACAAGAGATACCGACCTGCAGCACGCAAGTACTCGGACGAGAAGGACGAGTCTGAGCGACTGCGAGACATCGATGGTCGGGAAGGGGAAGGCATTCTCGGATATGTGGAGACGTGCGTGTCATCTGTACGCCAGACGGCTCTCTTATGTATCGTATGGGGCTCCTTGCAAAACGCCCGTCCGGGGCTGAGCTGTTGAATACCCAAGGTGAGCGATCGGGTGAGCTGATACAGGGTTCAACGAACCTTGAGCGCCGCATCGTGGCGTTGGGCAGCACCTGTAGTGTGCAACAACACGGAGCATGCAATACGGCCTGATCAACACCGAGGCACTGACAGTTGTATGCCCTTCTATACAGCAGACGAAAGAGCACCAACCATTGTACCGGTCATCGAGCAATCAGAGCTTGTTCGCCTCACTCTGAGCATCTCGGGAAATTGACGTGGGATATGTTCGGGATAAACCTGCCTGCCAGGCCGCCGAGCAATCGTACGACGACGAGTTTCATCGCTTAAACCCTAAAGGAAAACAAAGGTGAGCGACACAACAGGACGAGCGCATGTCTGACGGAGCCCAAGTCACAGCCAGACCGTGCGCAAGAGGGCTGTAGCGCGCAGGTAGAGTGCGCAGAACGAGCCAAATCCGCCGCGCCCATACGATGAATTAGGTGATCTGCGGTGGTCGACCACAGGCCGTGCCTGCAAATCGTCAGAGTGCTGGAACAGCGAAGCTTGGCATTCAGGAGCGCAGCATGCTCCTGGGTGCCGAACCTGCGCACGGAGACCTGCGGATGGAGCATGCCCTGATCCGGTTCCACGCCGGGCGCACATCCAATGCTAGCGCACGTGCCTCCTCGGCGATGTTCAAGACACACACCGGAATGTCGGTGCTTGTAGAGCAAAAGACAGACGCAGAGGGCGCTCCGTGCTGTCGAGGCCGGAAATAGACCGACATTGAAGGCGTCAGAACCTGGAAACATTTTGATGAGGATAGATTTCAGACGTGTTATACTACTGAGAGCACCTGGTCATATTGCATTCTGATGTCCGACATGTGCTGGCACGGGTGCAAGCGATCGAGGAGACTGCCGCGGCGTGCAGCCGTGATGCTATCCAGGAAGTGGGAGTGATGCATCTAGCGTGGGGCAGACTGGGTCTCCATCCTCGCTCTGTTATTGACAGTTCGGGACTAGCTGCTGCGCCAAACAATCTGCAGAACGTTGTGGGAGGAGGCAAGCGGTCCATGAGCACCCGTCGGCGATCGCCACTAGAGTAGTTGGTAGTGGCCACAGGCGCCGGACGCAGCCTAGCGACTTGCTCTGGCTTGTGACTGCCGCCACCATCCTCCCGCTCTCTCTCACGCCCTGGCCACAAATCGTGGTCCAAGCTTGATTCACTTTTTCTGTCAACATGCAGTATCGATACTAAGCAATTCTCCTCTGTCAGCTGCGCGCAACCAATTGGCGTATCACGGATCAAGCAATGGCACAAACCCACCGCGGAACGCACCCGGCCACCGTGTCTACTCCCAGAGGATGGAAAGTGGTGGTATTGGATACGCATGGCCACATACACAGGAATAGAAACGGTTTCGGCCAGGTTCCTGACTGTCCTGGCGTCCTGGATCCTGTATATGTAGCGCTCCGGCCAAGGCTGCTAAAGTGGTCGGAGCACCTCGCCGACTACGAGTGCTAGCCTCTCTTGACACAGTTCTTCCGGAGATCCTTCACCGACTGTGAAGCAGTTGAATCTACATATCGGGGAAGGTCGGCACAGCGACCCGCACGTCTTCCAGCGCTGAACGAAGCGCTGTAGACCGCATTGACGGGCGTCGCGCGAGCGGTCAATCCTTCAGCTGTGAGGCTGTACGCTACATAACCCTTGGGGAAGGTCCGGTCAACGCCAAGGTAAACGCGTTCAAAATCGCGGAGTGGGTAGCTTGGCAGACCTCTATCTTCTCCATCGAGACTCGTACACTGGTGAACGCTGAGATAGCGACACGCCGTGCAGCGCTCGGAGGTATCACTATTTCGACGCAGCCTCCAGGCCTTACGCAACGAAGCGCGAGTCGCATGGCCGCTTACCAGCTCGATATTCCCGCAGCAAACCAATCGTGGCACTACCATTAATCCAGTTGCGTGCCACGGCGAAAGCGCACCAAGCAGAATCCCTCGACGGCGTACGGGACCGTCGGTGAAAGTCGAACCACTGGTTCTATGCTGCGACAGAACCCACCGAAATATCCATCCACCAGAAGCTCCTCAAAATCCAATACCGACAACTATAGCACCCGGTACGACTCATGCCACAGCGACTTCTTGGCGCTGGACGGCGTATCCACAGGATTGGAGATTCCGGAAGGCGCAAGCTGTGTGTGAGGCTTACGGAGCATCCAGGGTCCCAAATCATCACCGATCGTGCTACATCCTAGTCTAGGAAGCAAGCTCACCCAACTCGCCAAACGCGTTCTCAACTGGCGCATGAAGCATTGATTCAGTTCGCCCTCCCCAACTCGGTAGACTAGCTTGAAACTACTCACTGCTCAAGATTATCGGATAGTCGAGAGGTCCCATTACTGCACGGCTCGACAGGCTTCATGCGGTGGAGGGAGTCTCCATGCAGCCCACGAAGACCCCCGGTTGCTATTGTCCTTAACCTGTGCACAAGCACGGCGCTGGACGTAAATCTGATCCTCCTTCCTCGCCGGCGCTGAGCTGCTTATGGGCGGTCAGGCCAAACGCCCTCAAGGTCCGCGCGAGCATTTTGGAACGGGCGTGCTGGACAGAAGCGGACGAATAAGGGCGGGGCAGGTTTCTCTGAGATTTTTTTGTGGCCAACCGCCGATGATGATAATCCGACACGCTCATTTCGCGTGTCGTGGTGGGGCTATCTGTCATAGTGAGTCGGGTCGATGATTTTAAAACGAGCATGATGCTCGTTTGCTCACACCCTTGTCGCGGACAAAGCAATCGCAGGATCAACAGAACACAACACGAATACAAGTCACATATGCCTTGGATCATGCTCTGGAGGACAACAGTAACCCGTCCAGGCCCCGCGTGAATGCCTCAACTAGGCTCTCCGCAAAGGCCCCATCCATCGCCTCCTTCCCCCAAGTGAGGGCGATGCCCATCCCGCCCGAGGGCGAGCCCGCCACGTTCACCTTCAGCGCGCCGCCAAGCGTCCCGTCCGCCTGCGCGAACAGCGTCTCTTTGATCTCCCACCTCCCCGCCGCATCCCCGCCCGCGTCCCCCGCAATCGCGCGTGGCGAGGGCGCGACGGGCCCGAGGTTTGAGATCTCGACCGTCGTCTCGCGCTTCTTGCCCAGCCCGCCACGCAGGAAGCGCTCGTGCTTGCGGAGGAGCGCCTTCATGACCCCGACCGTCGCCGGTGTGCGCGGCACGGCGCGCTTGAGCGCGTGAGAGAGGCGCGCGGCGGCGGCCCACGGGAAGTCCGCGAGCGGGTCCGCCTCGGGCTTGGTGTTCGGCCGCGGGGACGCGGGGAGCGGGCACTTCGTCTGGTAGATCGAGACGTGGTCGCAGATCGCGGTGGGGGGCGCGCCGGTGTAGCGCCGGAGCGAGACGGGGATGAGGACGGAGAGGGACTTGTAGTGTCTCGTCTTGGGGGACTCAGGGAGAAGGCGGGAGAGCGCGTGCGCTACGAGTGCATACAGCGTCCCTGTTACGGTTGTGTCGTGCGCGCGCGAGAGCCGCACGAGCCGGGCGGTTTCCTCCGGTGAGAGTTGCAGGATGCGGACGTTGGTGTCGAACTTGAACTCGGGAGGGACGGGGTTCCCGGTCCAGGTCGTGTCGCGCTTCAGTCGTGACAGCGGGTCGATGGCCTTCCACACTTCGTGCAGAATCCTGGGGAGCGAGGCAGACACATCCATAGCGTCTTCGACCGGCGGAAGCATAGGGGCGGTATTGTTGGCGAGCAAGACCACCCCAGAGTGCTCGGGAGATTCCTTGACTTTCCTGAGCGCGGCCAATAACGACAGATGGAAACCGAGTCCGCTCTGCCCGTCTCCCAAAGCGTGGTCATATGCGAAGATGACGGTGGCATCGGTGAGTACCGACAGACTCCATAGCGGTAGGTCCACGTTGACGTCGAACGAACGCAGGAACTGCGCCTCGAGGACGGACTCCAGCTTGCGCGAGTTAACGTCCAGAAACTCGACGATCCGGTCGAAATTGATGGATTGAAGGCGGTACCACGAAGGCTTCGATCCAGGTTCGTCCGCACGGAGTCGAGCCGCGAGCTCCGCGTGTTCGCGCACAACCTCCTCGAGGGCGCAGAACAGTGTTGACCGTGTCAGTCGGCCGCCGCCGCCCTCATATCGCGCCATGACGATGATCCACGAGTCTACGCGAATGCGCGTACGTATATGGAAATGCTCTTCGATGATCCCTTGAGGACTGTTAGCCTCAGCTGCACTCAACTGGATAGGCGAACAGCGCCGCAAAGATGAACCCACCTGCAGGCCGCAGATAGTCGGGCGATTCGGATGCCGGTGAGCGACAAGGGGACATGTATAGCTATGGGATAGGGGTGTTTTGCGCGCGACGCATAGGCAGTGGGCTTATGCCTGAACAGCGATTGTTGCCCTGAGCGCACCGACTCGCGTGTACATGCACGTCAGCGGAGGAATCACCGCACATTACGCCCACAGTCGGACGGATCGGACGCTATCCGGGCCACCTACCCAGCCATGATGGTAATCAGGATCGGTTACCAGCCCCTGGTATTTTGTTCATGAACGGCGGCGCGCATGCATGGCGATATCGCCTCGAATGCATGCGTGCGACGGCTGACACTGCCCGCTTATCGGTAACCACATCAGGAGTTTGAGCACGAGGGGGCTCGGCAGGCAAGGGCGCAGCAAACTATACCTGTTGCGTGCGAAAGTCGTGTTTGCGCAGTGGGTCTGCGGATGGTGCAGGACCAAAGTAGTACAGCTTCCTGGCCTGCGGCAAATTGGCCACCCTTAGACCCGCATTGAGCGAGATTTTATCACCAGGACTAACCCGTATACTACACTTTGAACTTTTGACTTGTTCCTGAAGCCTCGTCGTTCGGAACGCACCCAGCGCAACGTTGAAATCGTGCACTCGCCGTGCATCCCCGTTTATAAGCGCGCCCTCTGAGCTGATACCCTGATGATATGTTTAGTAAGTACGTACGTATGACACACTCACAGTGAGGATGTACGAGTATGACTCGATAAGCTCCTGCCACCGCAGTTTGACCGCAGCTACCTCAGGGTGGGAGAGGACAAGTAGTCTGGCGCCCGTCGAGAGTCTCACCGACACCCATGAGTCGACATACTTGAGGCCCAGTATCGGATCGGGCTGACCTTCCCGTACTATGATTGCCACTCCCTACCAACATTCTCTCAAGCTCCCTCTCGTCGATGCAACAGGTTGTTGCACCTTTGCATGACGTACAACGCAGAACTCGTCTATCGCGGAGGCAACAAGTTCCCCTGCCATTCACAGAAAACGCTACCGCAAGAGATCAGAGAAACAACAACGGATTCACAGAACGAAAAACATGGCCACTACCCCGCTTCTACACGGCCCTCGTGGGTGACTCGAGCCAGGTCGCACGTTTTGAGTTTCCCGTCCATAGCAACAAACACGCCACCGCTTGACGGTTGACAACGTTGAAACGCCGGTACGTGCAATTTCCTCTTTCTCCACCAACGCCGCCTTCCGCATGGAATCTAGATCAATTGCCCGAGACGGTGTACATTGTGGGGACGGGCCGGTAATAGTACGTGAATCGTAAACTCATGGTTCTGCCTCAAGCTTCGTCACCTTCAACCACATCTCGGGCTTCGTGCTCTCTACGCTAGTGGACGGATACGACACGTGGGACAAGTTCCAAATGACGTCCTTATCTGAGAGCTCGAACTGGAAGTTCACGAGGAGCTCGCACAGCACCACTTCTGTTGGCAATGTGAGTCAGTCTGTTCATAACGACTAGCGCGTGACGGTCGGTACTCACTCATCTCCAGCTGACCGTACGCAAAACCGCTGGGACCAATGCATGCGTTAGTGTCTTATAAAACAGCGCATTGAACGGAAGAGAGCTCACAGGCACGAACGCGGACCGCCCAAGAAAGCCATGCTGCCATGTCATCGTCACTTCCACCCCGCACGACTGCAGCCTGGGTAGTACACTCACAGATTCGCGCACACGCCAGGGACGGCAGCCTTCTCCAGAGCCTCAGGGACCGGCTTGAGCCAGCGCTCGGGCTTCCACTCGTACGCGTCCGAGCCCCAGTGGTCCTTGCGCCGGTCGCACGACCGCATGCCTACAAAGATGGGCGTGCCGGCGGGGACGACGAGCTCTTTGATGAGGGAGCCGTCGGTCCCTCGAATCGGTGCCTCGAGCGGAAGTACCGCGTCCCGAGCCGCTCTGTCCGGAGGATGAGCCATCGGGCATAGGTCAAGCGCACGAGCACAGTCTTACCTCCGGAACGTCTGGGGTGCTGGGGACAACCTGGAGACACAGGTCAGACCAGGTACCGGACAGGACCGAGGACGCACAATCGAAGGGACTCCTTGCAGACCGCATCCAGGTACGGGAGCGCAAGCAAGTCGTCGTAGTCAACAGGACCGCTCGCCCTAACCTCGCGAAGCTCGCTGCGCAACTTCTCCTGAACGTCTTGGTGCTGCGCCAAGGCATGGAGCGTCCGCGCGAGCATGTTTGCTGTCGAGTCCATGGCCGCGAGGGTGAGACCGCTAGGAGTTACATGAGCCAACGGCACCTGCTCTGGTTGCGCAGAGGCACGTACCAAATCTGTGCGAGAACCTGGTGGTCCTTGAGCGCATCTCGCTCGGAGGCAGCCATGTTCGATTTTACTACAAATGTTCTCCCTCCAGGTTGCGAAACAGCAGACGATTGGAACATCGGACGCACGCAGAATGGACATGAGGTCCCTGTGCTCTGTCTTCTCTCCCGCTAGGAGCGCGGCCTTCTTCTCCGTGAAGATCTGGACGGAGCGCGCGTGGATCGTGTCGGAAATACGCTGCATCTTCCGGACGGACTTGATGGGAATCCTGTCCACGAACCAGCGGCGAAGCCAAGCCGGTCCGAGGTCCACGACGTATGGGATGAACTGGAAGAGCGCCATCATCTGAGGCGTGATCATAGTGGGGCTGTATGGGAAAACATCAGCTGGGCGCCATCAGAAGCAGCAAAGCGGCGCACAAGAAGCTCTTCAAGGCATCAGCGAAGTCGTCGGGGACGTCCTCAGTCAGAGGATCAAACGAGTACCCGATTATGGTCTGTCCGCTGATCTCGAGCGTCGTGCGGCCTATCCAGCCCGCCATGTCGATGGAGGCCGACTGTCCAGGTATGTGCGCGTTGATAGCTCCCACGACCTATAAAACGACAGTGTTCAGTGCATCGGTCGACAACTGAGCTATTCTGTGAGCTACCGACCTTGTCCGTGACCTCGTACAGAGTCGGCACGAGCGAACGGAGATGCTTGGGCGAGAAGAGTGGCGCGAGCATCCTACGCTGCTTACGGTGCGGCTCGCCTGTGGCCCTTCAGTTGTGCAGTCATTGCAGAATTTGAGCGGAAGGAACGTACCTTCTACGGAAATCACGCCCTCACCGAGGAGCAAGCGGATGGTCCTGGACGCTGTCTTAGTGCAATGGTCGCAATACTCGTCATTGCCACACTGACCTGATCCACCAAGCCGGCTCGTCAAACGTTTCCGGGTTCTTCACAACCTCTCGCAAGGCGGCGGTATCGGAGATATGGAGCATCGGCGCCTGCAGGTAGCAGCATGAGCGCTGTGACAAAAGCGCAATTTGCGAAGCTGGGGTGTACATACGCCGAGTGGCATGTTGAGCTTGACCACAGGTCCGTACTTGTCTGCAATTTCAGTAAGGAAGTCCCATCCATGGATACGATCAAAGAGCTGGGGGAGGTCCCCTGTGAGCTGGTCAGCACACTGACGGGGTCGACAACGGCAAGGCCGCCAGACGTACCCGTGAGGAAAGACGATGCAGGTGGCCCGGGCACCTTGCTCAGCGCTGCTCGAGCTCGGTAGGAGCTGAAAAGCCGCCAGAGCACCCAGGCGGCGAATAGGAGTGCGGCTGGATAGAGGATCATGGTCGTTCTGCAGGATACAATTTCCGAGGGGAGCTCAGGATGGGCCTCTACAAGCCCCGATCCTGGGGTCTTTATAGCGAGATATGTAACAGGTCATAGCCGTCCAACGTTGTCTCGCGCAGACGGAGTATCAGCGGTGGTTTCGCAGGCAGCCGGCCCCCTCCACCCAGCACGCTGCGTCATACCGTAGGATCGCTATCAGAGATGTGGCTAGCCGAGGCCCGATCCCGCTGAGACTTAGGTGATTCTGCTGGTGAAAACCCTCGCTTGCACAAGGGAAGACTCGCGTGCTCGCTGCCCGCGCAGCGTTTTGCCAACGTGCCCGGCCCAGTTCCCCGGCCCATCAACCAAGACAACTCCCCGCGGTCGCTCCTGTTCCCGCGATGCCTAGCCTGCGGCGCCAGCATTTGGGACATCCCGGTTTGCCGCGCCCTGCGGCACTAAGTCAATTTGGCGCACACTTGCGACAACGTCCGGACCAACAGCCATTACGACACAGCACCCCGGAGCGCGCACCGATCATCTTCACAAGAGGCGCATATCGGGAGAGGGCGCTAGGGGCAAGCCACCCGAAACCGCGGGTCGGGGATTGGACTCTGTGCCCGGGTAGTGTATTGGTGCCTCAGCAGGTCGTGCTTGTTTCATGGCTATTGTGTTGACAATACTGAGGCCGACAACCGACTCCGAGTCGGTCCGCTGCCGCTTAGAAGTCAGGGCGCATCACACATTGGCTCGTCCCGCCCGACCTCGACACCGGACTGGTAAATCAGTCGGGTTCAGCCGTATCAGACTCCAGTCACCACTCACCACTGGGGAGAAATGCCTACCTGACTATCTCCTTTAACGTTCAATAGTTCAACTTCCAGTGTAGTAGTAGTGTAGTAGGAGGTGTTTCCTCTGCACTGGCTGTCCGCTCTTCTAGGTTTCTATGCAATTGCCAATGGCCCCAATTGCCGGGTGAGGCGCGTACCACGCGGAGGTATCCAACATTCCCTGGGACGGTCATTCCGACCCACGCTCCCATCACGCCTTGAAACGCGCGGCTGATAGAGAAGAAGAGACCGTCGACGTCGCACCCGTCCATGTCCGCATGATCCTACAACGTGGGACGGCCCTTCGGAGGCTAGTGGATGGTGTTGGGGTCTGCAGAGCTTCGAGGCTGTTCTCGATGTGCTGCATGCCATCATTGACTGTTTGATAGCGATTCCGAAAGACGTAGCGGGAGGGCTGCAGGTTGCTTGGAAGGTAGGGGTGTCCCAAGGCCCATTGCTATGTAACAGACACCGAGTATTGTCGTGGGTGTCGTGATATCGACCGACTCAGCTCCGAGTTGTCTCCCATCTTAACCTTCGCCACGGCTGCTCCCGCTGACCGAGCCTCGCGGCCCGTGAGCCGCTCATAAGGCTGAGAGGGATACTGTCATGCGGAGCCTCCGCGACGACGGGTACTGTACTGGAGCTCCCGCGTGCACTGCCCTCGAGGCCTCAGGGTCAACTCGTCAAGGGAAACATTTCCCTCATCCCGGATTGGACAAGCCGAGTTCCTCTTGGCTATGAAATCGATGGTGAAGTAACGAAAGCTCCCGGTTCACTCAGCAGTCACGTACCTTGGCAATCGCTTACCTGGGCACATGAGTTCATTGTCATCCCGCTTATGACTCCCTAATATGTCATTCAGTAGACAAACACCAAGTGCCACTATGGTTGCACTCACCTACACCTGAAGCCAGATACACGAGGACGCGGTTACGGTCGTTCAGCAACAACACTATACCAATTTACAGGGGAACATACCGCCTGCGTTGACAATCATTACGTTACGAAAAGCGAATGAATGGTTGTTCCACCTTGTCAGCGGCGTGATCTTGATGTGCAGGGAATAAGCAATAAGACCGAGGGGTGCATGACCCTCATCTCGAGGCTGGCCGCGTCCCATAGCGCGAGGCTCCAACGACATGACAGTCGAGTTGTCTCAGAGTACTCGATTCCGTTCTCGCCCTACAGCTGGTTCTGATCACCTACAAAATCACGGCTCAGTATTGTTTCAAGCAGTGCAGCTCGCTCCCGCCCACCTTACTTCCGAGTCTGTCGAACCTCCGCTTTCGGGTCTGACACGTACCTCTTGCATTCGAGGGGCTCCTCCATATCTCTTACCGGCGACTTATGGTTAGCTGGGACATGTTGTGGTACATTGTGGTAGACATCAGCTTGCACAGCGTCACGAGGATTTGCGCGCGGTTGTCCGCCTGATGTTTAACAAGGAAGACGCACGATGCATGATGAGCGGGATGAGGCAAGCTAGAGCATGGGATGAGCGCCACTGGATGAGCACGAGGACAGGCGCTTGGTTGGGTGGTTAGCTTGGGCGTCTAATTACACCGTGCACGCGCCACCATCCTCGACGATGACCTCGACCTTACCCAGCCTCGGAGAGCCCTCCCACCACGACCTCTTCTCCCATCTCCGGAACATCGACGATATGGTGCGCGCCAACGACGAGGCCGAGCGCAGACTGCAACGCGCCGCCGAACGTCGCCGCATACCGCCCGTACCGGATCTGCGTTTCGAATACAGCTATGTCCGGAGCGTCGCACCGTATGTGCACATTCAACAGGCCGCACCTGAAGGAGACGGTGTCCAGTTGAGTGACAAGGGGAAGGAGAAGGCAGCAGAGGGACAGGAACGGGAAGGAGACGTAGCGCATACGCCGAAGGAGGTCGTACGCGTGGACATCGGAAGCATCCTGTGGGTCACCACGCGCGACCAGGTCATCAGCCCATTGTTACAGGGAGCATTATGGTACGTGATTCTTGACTTGCTGGAGTATTGTATATCGATCCCTGAATGTCACCCAGGGGCGTTGCAGGTCATTTCTTGCGGCCACTCGGCGCGGTCCTCGGTGCGCATTTCCGGGCATGGTGGGCAAGAGGGGCGACCCGAAGTAAAGATGGGTCTGAAGTGGACGGCAATGGTGTACAGTGGCTGAGGAATTGGATGAGCTCTATCCTGTCCCCACCCGTATCGGCTGTGGGCGGCCCTTCGCACCTGCGGTGAGCCTTCCAGCCTGATGGTGAGTCCCCATGATACAACGACCTTCATTGTCACGAAGTAATTCTGTCATCAGCGGTAGTAACCCTGTATCCCCATTGCTTCCTTTTGAATGTGCGCATCACCCCTTCTCTGGGATGCTGAGCGCCGAGCGCCGTTCTCAAGTTCCATCCGAGGATCGGTCGCCAGCGCCATCAGTGCCTCTCTCGGCATTCCATGGCTTGCATCTGCGACGACACCTCCATATTGAGCGGACTGGCCATCGTCCCTCCGGCGTGTATATTATCTCAAAACCCGGACAGTACAACGGCTTCTCAAACACCTGGACGCGTAGACGTGCAGTAATATCTCAACTGAACGAAGGAACTACTTGTCACTAGAACATAATCCTCAGTGTGCCCGGATATGATGTCCAACCTGACGCGACTAGATCTCCTCGTGCCACGACAACCTGCTGCTGAGGATGTCCCTCGCGGGGATGAAGTCTTACGTTGCCGTATAGGTCGGTTAGGTGCAAGCCGTGGCAGCGAGTATACATACCCCTCTCACCTATGTGGTGCGTTCTCAACGCACCCGGGGTCCCATACCATCCATCTGCATCACAGGCATGAACCATGGGGTATCACCAAAATCCGCAGCTGCACTAATGCAGGCAAAACCAATCGCATTTTCATGTGGTATCAGGTAGGTTCCTGAAAAAGGATCCATGCACTCAACAACCTTCACGCGCTCTGAGTGTTGAAGTGTTCTCTCAGATGAGCAGTTCATGTCATCGGGACTTCGTCAATTGTAGGCCTCACGTACTGACTATTCACAGCGAAGCCGTAGTGCCCGCTCATCTACATGACAGATTTCCCCTGTCGATAGTAGTCCGCCTACCGATCCCTGCGTTTGGCGCTACTGCACGGATACTCTCGCCGACTACACACGTTCGAAGTCGCAGGGTCGCTCTACCACGCCATGGGTACCGTTTCTCAAGACTTCTGTTAGCATTGCCTTTCCAGTAGGCGCAGACTACTCATCTGTGTCAACCTCAGCACATACCTGTCCCCTGGACCAAACAATCCCGCCGCCATCCCACGCTACGACTTGACATTGATCTTGCTGCGCTCATGTATCAAGCCCAGCGCTCTGGGGGTACCCCGTCGCCACCCTCCCATCGAGTCGTACATTGGATGAACAACCAGGACTATGTCAACCCTACGGGCGCCACCTGCACTAGAACACGTTCGGCAACTCACGACCAACTGTGTTGATGCACGGAGCCCCGGTGCCTGAACTTCATCAGGCCGGGGTCACGGCCTGTGATTGACCCTGGGTACGCAGGCGTGTGGCTACTCGGGCTTGGGCTTGAGCTTGCGGCCCCATATAATACGGACAGCGGAGCGCAAGCCCATGATTCTCCAAGCTCCATGACTGCGCGTAGGCTTGCTGACGTAGACTTCCATCATGCGCTACTGACGTATGTGCTCATACATTGTTTAGGGGAAGGGGGGTGCTGGGAGGACGGACCGGCAGCAGAGGGGGGAGTGACAACGGTGAGACACACCGGTGATACAGTCAGATCGGCGGTGATTGCATGGTGACCCGCTGGCGCAGCACGCCGGCTGCTCGTGGCCTCGTAGTATTGGTAGGATGTCTGCTTGTTCTGCAACAAATGTATGCAGCAGCATCACAGTAACGACCAGTAACCATGCGAGGTGGCGACGCACGTCGGTATATCCGGCTGTGTCTCTGCAGCTTTCCATTGGACACTCACACTCAATCTTTGTACATGTTTCATACTGCCAGCCTACCCATGAGGCGGCTCGCATCGCTAACTGCAGGACAGGCCTCTCGGTCACCGGGGACTTCGGTCACGAAAAGGCGTACATCGTGATGGATACGCCCGGCATGGTAAGTCTTGTTTCTATCATTAGCAAATGGACTATCCCTCACAAGCGTGTTCGATCCAGGGGCGCGGCCTCGGGGTGTTCTCCCCACAGTATGGACATGTGTCGGCATGAGCCGTGCGGTGTTAGACATCGGCCAGACATCGGCCACAAGTCCTCAATGGGGATGAGGGGGATGCCACGGTCGACCTAAATCGTCTCTCCGGGCCCTGCAAAGCTATCATGCGGCCGAGAGGCGGGGTTCTGCAGAACGTCGCTTACGCTAGTCGAAGTTCGGCTGCCTGCCCCGCCGTCGTCTTCTTGCGCGGGGCCGCAGGTACGTACGGACGTCCCTAGAGATGCATCGTGCAACCGCTTCCCCATACGCGCGCTGCGCCGGGAGCAAGGCACCGAACCTTGTTCACCCTGATATACCGCAGGCTGTCTTTGGCCATCCAGCGGGCGCGAGAAGCTGGCGCCCATACGTACAAACAAGCGAACGCCGGTGTCAGGCATGCCCAATGCCGGGAATCTGGAGATCGTCCCCCCTGCACCATGCGCTCCTCGTACAATGGTGTGGATTCACATGCCCTGCAGGCTGCCAGTAGTGTGCCTGCGATCTAGATTCGTTCTCTGATGCGTGCGCCCCCACAACTGTCAGAAGCATGTCAATCCCATAGCATAGTAGTAGCAGGAGGCGTGCTAGTAGTACATTGTTGCGGTGGACCTAATCCGCCCCAACCTTCGTCATCTTCAGCCACATCTCTGTCCGCGTGCTCTCTGCGCTGGTGGATGGGTACGTGAGCCCCGACATATTCCAAAAGATAGGCTTATCCGAGGGCTCGAAGGCAAAGTTGGCGATGAGCTCGGACAGCACCACTTCTGTTGAGTTTCCGAACGTCAGTAGCTGCACGCACGGCAGTCGGATGGGGACGTGACTTACTCATCTCCAGGAGCGAGAAGTGGAACCCGCTAGGAACGAGCGCAAGTGTCAGTTCTACCCACAGAGAGACATAGACTGCTCAACGAGCTTACATGCACGATCGCGTACCGCCCAGGAACGTCATCCTGCCCATCACGGTGAGACCTACTGCTAAAACCGCGACGTCGTTCGACACACTCACAGGTTGTTGTACACGCCAGGAACGGATGCTTTCTCCACAGTGTCTGGGACGGGCCCCAGCCAGCGCTCGGGCTTCCACTCGTACGCGTCGTCGCCCCAAAGCGCCTTGTACCGATTACAGGACAGCATGCCCAGAAAGAGGTTTGTGCCGGCCGGGATGACGAGCTCGTTCATGACAGTTCCGTCAGCGGCCCTTACAGGCTGGTAGAGCGGGAGCACGGCGTCTTTCATCGTTCTGATGCGGCGTTAGCCAGAAGCGGAAGTTCGAGCCATCCGGTCTCTTACCTGCGGAAAGTCTGAGGCGCCGGGGAATATCTAGTGGCGATGGAGACTGTCAGACCAAACTATCGTGGCGAGCTACGTCCCACTAACAATCGGAACGTCTCCTTGCAGACCGCATCGAGGTACGGGAGCGTATGCAGCGCGTCGTAGTCCAGAGGCCCGCGCGCTCGTGCTTCCCGGATGTGATGCCGAAGCTTGTCCTGGACGTCCGGGCGTTCCGCGAGCACGTGCAGGATCCGCGAAAGCGCGTTCGACGTCGAGTCCATGGCCGCGAAGATGATCGAGCTAGAAGCCTCATGAGCGGCGGCCGGCGACACCGGTGGGCGCGGGGTAGTACGTACGACATTTGCCCGAGGAGCTCGTCGTCGGGGAGCCTGTCTTTTTCCGAGGCCTCCATGTTGGCCTTCACTACGAACGAACGAAGGTTAAGCTCAACGATCACTTGATTACCGCCGGCGTGGGAGGAAAGCATCGACGTACATAGGATGGTCATAATGTCTTTCGCGTCCGCGTGCTTTCCGGCGAGCAGCGCCGCCTTCTTCTCCGTGAAAATCTTGAGGGAGCCGGCGTATATGGTGTCAGTGACGTACAACGTTCGCTGCACGCATTTGATCGGTAACCTCTCCAGCACCCAGCGCCGGAACCACGCCGGGCCGATATGGGCGACATAGGGGACCGCTTGCCGGAGCAGCATCAGCTCAGGAGAGGTCGTTAGCGGGCTGTCAGGGTATTCCGTGAGCATGCCAACAGAGGTCGCGAGTGAGTGGAGGCACAGACAGGAAGCTGTTCACCGCTTCGGCGTACGCATCTGCGACGTCACTGGTCAATGGGTCGAACGAGTAGCCGATGCCGGCTTGCCCGATCAGTTCGAGTGCCGCGCGGCCCATCCATCCAGCGACGTCGATGTCTGCGGACTGCTCTGGGATCCGGGAGGATATGGCCTCTATGAGCTGGTCGCGGTTGATTTGTTAGCGGGAGGCATGATTGGCGGCTGATTTCCTGACCTTGTCCGCAACCTGGTGGAACACGGGCACGAGCGAGCGGAGGTGTTTGGGGGAGAAGAGCGGTGTGAGCATCTTGCGTTGTCTACGGTGCATGTCACCTGTCGCTGCCTCAGTACCAATCCTACGCTAGTCTTGTCCAAGTCAGGGAAGCGTACCGTTGACAGATATCACGCCCGGGCCGAGCATCAAGCGATTGCTCCTACATCATATCGTCAATATCCCGTTCTTGCGATCGCGGTGGAGATGTCGCTTACTGCAGCCACCAGGCGGGTTCGTCGTAAGTTTCGGTATCCTTAAGAATATGGCGGAGGGCGACGGTGTCAAATATATAAAGCATCGGCGCCTGAAACAATATCAATATCAGGGTTGTAGCGGAGACACAAAACACGGAAGCTGAGGCTGAACGTACGCCAAAAAGCCAGTTGAGCTTCACCACCGACCCATACTTCTCTGCGATATCGGCGTGGAAGTCCCAACCGTTACGGTCGAGCAGCTGGAGCAAGTTCCCTGTGGAGAAAACGTTATCAAACGGCTGACCGGACTGCACCCGGACGTGGCTGTACCTGCTAAAGCAGAGGCGGGAGGCGGGCCCGGTATTCTGCTCAGCGGGGACCGCGCGAGTAAGGAGCGAAAGATCCGCCAGAGAAACCAGACGGCCAACGCGATCAGGGGGAATGGTATCATGGCCGTCCTAGGAGGGAGAGAGGGAGGAAGCTCGGGAGGCCGGACGCAATGCGTTTTGACCGCAACCTATCCCGGGGCCTTTATGTCGACGCACGAAGCCAATAGCGATCCACACCCATTCCCATAGGCGGCGAAAGGGCCATGATCCGACGGTGCGATAGCGAGCAGCGTGCCCGCAGGCAGGCTCGGTGATTTTGGCACAGTTCATGGGCAGCCAGCGGAAGCCGAATCTGAACCCGAAGCGATCATTTGCGGCGGGGGCGCAGTCTGAGTGCGCCCTTGGAGCGGAGCCTCTATCTAGATGGGGCGCGGTTGTCAGTCGGGGCTTGGTGGGGGTGGGCGGACGGGAACCCATGACGTACTGGGGAAGAGAAGCGGTCGGCCCTAGAGGTTGACAGCAACCCCGTCCACTACCTCCGGCAGTGATCAGATGCGCGCGCCGGGAGAGATGAACTAGCCGTCGCGTGCCACGCGGGTTCTGCTGAGGCGCCTATGTACGCCTCCCGGGTCCCATACTCGACGGCTTGGGAACCGTCACCGAGGTCGATGGATTGCTAGTGGCGTCTACAGTGGTGATGGGCGTGAACGCAACGACGAATGGGAAAAGACCATGGTCGGAATTACGTCCACAGCCGCCGGCGCCATCTTGTCTTTGCGGGCGGGCGGTTCGCTCATCCACCGTCGTAAATGCCTCTGTATCGAGCGTTGACAAAGCGGCGTGGAACCAACAGTCCTCTAGGTAACTAAGTGACGTACCTTCGTCAGAAAATACTCTGTTGCGTGAAGTACGATGTGTGTGTTCGGCCTTCGTGGCTCCGTTACGCATCGGATGCTGACTGTACCGTGACCGCTCCAGCAGCATGCCGGCCAGCGCCTGATCCTGTCGATGCCCAGATCAACCGAGACCTGTGTATCAAGCTAACATCCTCCCAGCGGTGGTGTGTATGACCAGTCAGTTAGGGCCGAGTCGATGCCTAGCCATGATTCAGTTGCACCAGGCTGTTGTTCACTGAGAGCGTGCCAACATGAGTACGCCGTCTACGCAGCCTTTTGGGGCTAACCCTAGATATAGCAGATGTACGTACAACTCAATCGGTCTGCCCACTGGGAGGATCTTCTCAGAAGACTCGTTTCGTTTTCCCGACTGCGTGTCGACCACAACCCCCGGGGGTGGACGCTGCGCCCATAGCGAGCGGCTAACATGTAATTCACCGGCATGTGTGCAATTCATATTTGCGGAGCTATGCGCCGAAGCCTACGCCCGACCTCGTCGAGGGCATAAACCGCAGTCCCTGTGCTGTTATCTGCAAGGAAACTGGGGGCGTCGTATGTAGCACGGTAGCAGTTGAGGCGTTGAGGTTCGAAATGACGCTGAGCTCGGGCAGGCGCTGGCAAATTGTCCATGCATCCGTCAGTGTCAACCGACCACCGGCCGGTGTTTTATGCCTGTACAGCGTCTGTCGCAAGTTCTCCGTTAAGTGCTCTTTTCATGTCTTCCAGGCGGATGCGAATGCTGGAAGGATTGAATGAAACAGACCGTGGATTCTGATGCGGCGAATACCTGAGCTTGCGTCGTGCGAGGCAGGAGAGTGGAGAGGCTGTGCTCTATCCGGACCGAGTCGAGCGCAGAAGCAATGGATGTAACTCGTGCCGCACTCAGCCTACTGTGACTGAACCCGCAAGGACCCCCTGCCGTAACCTCGCCAAACGTGCCAACGTGATGAAGCCCATCGACCGCGTCACGGTTCTGCTGGACTCGCGCTGTCCACGCCGCTCGGTGGCACGACCTCGACCCACTCGTTCACCCACATGTACCGCGAGAACGAGACGTACAGCCAGCGGAACCACACCAGCTGCGAGCGATGTTCCTGCATAGCAGCTAGCGCCCACGCATACTCCGTCCAGCCTGACACTGCGACGGGGGCTGGCTCGTCGGAGAGCAGGAGGGCGAGCTTGCGAGAGAGCGGCGCGAGCGGACCGAGATACTTATGGGCGAGAGAGACGGTGGTAAGAGAGAACAGGCGTGGTCGGGGGCGTGATTTGGAGGGGAGGGAGGATGGGAAGGTGCTGAGGAGGTGCGCGGCGCCTTTCGGGAGCGATATGTGGTTCGGGTGTGAGGATATACCTTGATGGTCGAATGTGAGGATCTATGGATGCATGAGCGCAATGAGAAACATGTCAGAGCGAAGAAGACATACCGTCGATATGTTGTGATCGAGAACATAGGGTATGAGGACATCAGCGATGGTCCGAGGATCCCATTCCGCGGTAAAGTTGTCTTGGAGGTCTCTATAACGTCAAGACGTGAACACATTGTAAATGACTCGCCGAAGATATCACAGGCAGTGCAGGGACTGCGTGGTGCATATACAGGCTTCTCGTCCCATGCTCGTCGAATGATACGTTGTAAAATGTCATGCATACAGGGTGTTTGCCATGTACTATGGCGAGGAGGCATGAGATACAGCTTGAGTTCGCTGACCTTGTAATGAGGATGTATTGTCTAACTGAAGAGATGGCAGGCACAGATTGCGGTGCGCTGTATTAAACTCTACGCATGCACCGAGTGTCATGACCAAAAGCACCACAACTGTAGACGCTATGGGCGCGAACGCATTGCTAATCTCGTACCTCGGCTTCGCTGCTGAGACTTCGAACGCCTCGAAACGAACGGAACCACCACAACCCCATGTTCCCGAAGACAACAGATCTCCGGAAGTAGGCCGGATACAAAAACTATAGAGCCAACTCACGGTCTGTCAACGACCCATCTTCGGCCCTCATCAATCCCAAGAACATCGAGGCTTCGCGCAAGCTCGTCCCTACGGATGTCCCCGAGGCCGTCCGCATTGCCAACAGATAGGCATAGTGAGTGCAACCTCGGTGGCAGCACTGATTTCTGTTGCTGCAACGCCAAGATGGTGGGTGCAAAGAACATGCATTCATCGTCTGGGTGGGCCGTCAGCAGCAAGACGTTCGCAGGTTGTCCTGAGGGTACGCCAGCCAGCAATCCGAGGCCTTGTTGAGCGGGTTGGGCGAGCAAGCCCCAGAAAATTGCAAGAAAAACACCAGACAGCCAGATTCGAGTAAATTCGGGCATCTTCCTGTGGTGTTGCGAGAACCTAGAGCAAATTTCATGAGATAGGTCCAACCAAGATGGCGAATGAAACGAGAGGTTGTGTAGAGAAGGACCCCGGTGGGGTTTCTGGGGTTCCAGGGGTCCTTTTAACCCCCAACTGAGCGGCAAATGGCCCGGATTAGAATCATCATGTACTACGCCCACGAGCAGAGAACTCCAGTCTTGACTTGCGCTACTCCTGATATCAAGCTTTTTATATATACAGCGGAGGGAACGTAACTGAAACCGAACGCTGCAGTTGGAGCCAACTTGGATCACGCGTACACTTGACACCGCGGATCGCGCAGTGCTGACCAGTCTGCGAGTCATGCCAAGCTTCTTCGACTTTGAGTGTTGCGAGGCTTGTGAGTCTCTCTACGCAATAGCACTTACCTCTTGATAGAAGCTTTCCTTCATAGCACTAAGACACCCATACAAGGAGTGCTGACAATGTGCACCTTCGTGTGTGCGGTCGCATATCATATATCAATGGCCGGCCACGTGCTTCTCCGACAACTGTTTTGCGCTCGTCCCTACTCCCACATTTACGGTGGGCCCGCCATACAAGATCACAGGAACATTCATGCATGTGACACACGGCTCTCCGGAATGCCTACGTCCCCACGGTCTACAACTCCCGTGGTCTTCGCGACTGCTGCTGGCAATGGGGAACAGCGTCCATTAATACACTTGAATGCGCACAATGTAGCCCTCACCTTCAGCGTTGTGTCCTGAGTAGACGAGAAGCTGGTCAACACCGCGACTCTGTGCATCGTGGAAGCTGCCGCTCCTCTGGAGGGAGTCGCAGGCATGCACTCGTGATGGCGGAGGTCTGTCTGCTGGCCGCCGGGCCATTACCCGCCGCTTTTTGAGCTTACTCACCGGTCTAGTACCGCGATCACATGCCGTACGCCCTGCCGGTATATGAACCGCGTTTTTGCTGCCAGGGCTGGACGGTCACCAGCCAGCTCTCATAATGTGGCTCTTCACAGCTCTCGCCCTCTTGGCGAACGTCGCGCTGGGCAGCGCGGCTTCCCAAGGCTCGAAAGCAGCATGCACTGACTTCTCCCCCCGCGATATTCCTGGGGTATCCGTTGCAGCGACAACACACTTCCCCGCCCATGCGCGCGTGGACATCTCTAACCTCTTCTCCAGCGTGAACACGACCGACCTGCCGGCGTTCTGCCGCGTCGAGCTGGTGATCACCACGAACGCGACCGCAGGCTCGTTCGCCAACACGGAGGTGTGGCTTCCTGACGACTGGAATAGTCGGATTCTCACCATCGGGAACGGCGGCTTTGGCGGAGGAGGTATATCCTTGATCTCATTACTGCGGCTTGTAGCTGATTGTTGTGTAGTGACCGTCTCCGACCTCGCAGGGGTTGCTCTCCCGCAAGGATGTATGTCATCTTCTCTGGCGGTCTCCGACACTCGTTCCGACGCATTTCATCCCAGTCGCGGGTGTGTCGACTAACACCGGTCACAACTCGACTGCAGTCGACGGTCGGTGGGCCGGCCCTCACAATGATGTGAGTGAACTCTAATCTTCGTAGATTGGTCCTGATATATGTTCGTCTCAGAATGCAATCATCGATTGGGGCTGGCGCGCTGTGCACCTCAGCGTCCTGGCCGGAAAGGAGGTTACAAAACAGTACTATCGCGCCTCTCCCCGGAAGTCCTACTACATAGGCTGCTCGACAGGCGGTCGCCAGGGGTATGCCATCTTGCGCGCATAAAGCCACTTGGACTGAGGCCAATCTTGCAGCCTTAAGGAGATACAGCTCTTCCCTGATAGCTTCGATGGAATCGTGGGTACAAACAATTTCCGACACCTAGGGCTGCGCGGCTGACTCTGTCTAATATCACAGGTAGTGGGCTCGCCTGCGAATTGGATGACGCACTTGCAGCCATGGTCGATCCATATGAACCTCAACGTTCTTCCGGCGAACTCCTCTCGGTTCATCCATGCAGATACCTGGATGAATGTCATCGGGCCCGAAGTCATGAGACAGTGTGACGCTCTCGATGGGGTAAGTCGCGCTCGATATCCGCTGAAGCGCACGGCAGTTGACCTGGCGCATGATGATATAGCTGAAGGACGGTATCATCAATGACCCTCGCGCTTGCAGGTGTGCATCAGCTCATGCATGCCATTGACATGAGCGCGACTCACCTCTCGCTCCAGCTTCCGCCCCGAGACCCTGACATGCCGCCCGGGCCAAAATACGTCGACGTGTCTGACACCTGACCAGATCAGCGCGCTGCACCGCATTTACGCCGACTACTATGAGGCCGACCAGACATACGTCTTTGGGGGCTACCAGCCTGGCGGAGAGGATGCTTACCCATCAGGCCTCGTCGGCAGCCCACCATTCGCCCTCCCTGGGGATTGGTTCCGATTCTTCCTGCTGAAGTGAGTCGGGAGCACCCGCGGTATTCCTGTTTCAACTGACTATCGGTGGTGTACAGTGATACGGCGTGGACGATGGATGACTATAATGCGTCCGTGATCACACTCGGGGACAAGATAGACCCGGGCCAGTCGAATGTGCGTTCCTCCTGCGTCTGGCGGGTTACGATTACCTCACCTGTGGGGACAATCCAGGCAATCACGCCAAACTTGACGTCGTTCGTGGGCAAGCCGCACCACGGGAAGGTGCTGCACTACGTCGGCTGGGCGGACCAGCTCATCAGCCCGGGCAACAGCGTGCACTATTACGAGACAGTCCACGAGTTCACGCTTGGGAACACGACGATGGATGTCGACGACTTCTACCGACTCTTTACCGTTCCGGGTATGAATCACTGGTGCGCGAGCATTCCTTACAGATGCAAGGTGACGCATGGCTCAGCAGTGCGCTGATCGATCGTTCTACAGCACTGTACGACCTTCCCATTTCTATAGGGGACAGACTCGGTTCTGATATCAACTCGTAGGGCGGACAAGCAGCGAACGCGTTCGGGAGCGTCTCTCAAGCCCCACCGCTGTCGTTCGACCCCGAGCACAACATCCTGTCTGCGCTCCTCCGATGGGTCGAAGACGGCATCGCGCCGTCCACGATCACAGGCGTGAAGTACAGAAACGATGTACCTGGCAACGGCGTTGAGTTCACCCGCCCGCTGTGCAAGGTCGGTTGTGTGCCTGTTGTTCGGGCATCATGAGATGGATTGGCTGATGTGCGGGACAGTATCCGTTGACGGTGCGCTTCCACGGAGGAGACCCGAACAGCGCTCATAGTTTCGAGTGTGCGTAAGAGAGAAAGTGGGGTGCTCCGCGCGGAGTGGGAGGCGGAGTATGTATCGTCTCGGAGGGCACGTCGAGTTTGACTTCAAGGAACGACCAGCGAGAAGGGTTGGTGTTCATGTCATCTATTATCCCTGCGCGACGCCCGGGGTGCGGTGCACATTACAACCCCTCTTGCGCCCAGTCAGTCGAAGACAAGAGGTTGTGCTTGCCGTGCTGCACAGGTGGGTGATGACTGACCAGCGTCTGGCAAGCACAGCGCGCGTATTGTAACGTTTCGCTGCCTGCCAGCGGACTGCACGCCGGGCGCGGCACCGCCGAGCCGCCGGGGAAGGACTAGCGCGATCGACTGACATTATACATAGATCGCAGCTCTCCAGAACAAGGCAAGGCGCAAACGAGGATCGACAGGAGGTAAGTATGTCCGCGCTTCCCCTAGTGCCCGCTCGGTCCCGGCCCCAAACCCTATGCAATGGTTTTCTGTACGTTGGAGTCGGTGGGCGCTGTAAAATCCCGAGGTCCGATGCGCGGTCTGTTCATACCCCCTACTGATCAACCAAACACTTACACAGCGCCACCGCTCTATGGGCGAGCCGTTGTCCATCCCCGCCGAGGAGGATGACCATCAACTACGACCCCTGCGCATTGGCACGCGTACGCGCGCCCGAGCGCCCCGAGACCTGTTGGCACTGCCATCAGCTCGGGGAGTCCCTGGCGCTAGAACAACCATGTCTCGCTGTCTGTGTTTCACAAACCCCGAGAAGGCCTAGCATGGTCCTTGTTAGCAGTTCAGCTTGCGAGCACGGTGGCGCACGTATCGTTTTGCGACCTCATCACATTGCCCATCTCCGCCCCCCCTTGAGCACATTGACTGAGCAAAGCCGTTCCCATTGGCGTGGATCCGGAAACGACTCCAGAGATGCTCTGTACGCGCCGCGCGACTTACGGAACAATGGCTGGCTTACGAGGCAAGCTTGCACACGCACGTTCGCACACAGGCCCATTTGATAGGGAGGGCGTCTCGTCCGCAAGTACTCCAAAGCAAAGACCTGTACGCGCGTCATCCCGATCCTGCATGGGCGGTGGGCGTGCTGGGCATCAGCTCGGACTAACGCTCAATCGCACCGCTCTCGCGCACTGATGTGAGACCACCCGTCGACCGAGGGTCAGGCGGGCTTGCCTTCGTCGCGGTGGTATAAAGTGTCTCGCGCGGGTCAGTACCCCCAGCATCCTGATCGCTTTGCCTCGACCCTGCCTTCGCCTTCTCGGACGGCCTTGCCCCCTTTCGACTCTTCTCTTCCGCTTCGCCTTGCTCCCTTGCCATTCCACTTCTATCATCATAAAATCCAACTGATCACGATGGTCGCGATCGTCAACACGCTCTTTGCCGCCGCGGCCGCGCAGCTCGCCTCGTACGGCTCGCAAGGGTACAGCGGCAGCTCCGGTTCGGGCACGCATGCCGGGCAGCGCACTTTCCAGCTTGCAGGGTGCGCGATCGACAAGTTCGTGCTGCAACTCCCGCAGGGGCAATCGCAGCTCGCCGCGCCCAGCTCGCCTCCCAAGTTCATCGGGCTCGCGTTCGGCGTGCAGAACTACACGTGCTCCAGCTCGAACAACTACACGTTCGTCCCCTCTCATGATCTTCACTCAATACTGTTTCTTATTCAATCATCCACGACTACAGGAGTGCGGGGGCTGTCGCTGAGCTGGTTGACGTCTCGTGCGTGGCGAGCGAGCCGTGGTTCGCCTCGATCCAGGACAACTTATACAACGCCTGGACCGGGCTCATCCCGTACACGATCCAGACGGTCATTGACCTGCTACACATAGTGAGCCCGCCCGAGGTGCTCGCGCAGCACTACTTTGTGCCGAACCCGACGGCGGGCCAAGGCCTGAGCCCGAAGTGGGACTTCACATCCTCGGGCGCGTTCGCGGGCGTTCAGGACGCGTTCATTGTTGCGAAGGGAAAGGGCACACTCCCCGCACCGACGAACGCGACGAGGGACGTCGCGTGGCTGGATGTGGTGCAGGTGCAGGGAAACATCGCGAGCGAGGTGTTCCGCTTCGATACGGTGGGTGGACAGCCCCCGAGCTCAGTGAGTTTCAGTACTGAGTAAACTGCGTAAGGCGTTGAACTAAACTTTTGCATTCAGTGCCAGTCTGGTCATTCGCCCGACATTTCCGTCAAGTATGTCTCCAAGTACAGTGAGTGCCAACAATGTTGACAGTACCTACGGTCGACTAATCTTCCTCAAGTCTTCTATGGCGGTTCCCTGGACCTCCCTTGAAATCTGAACGAATGGCAGGAGCCTACTGTTTAGCTTTTGGGAACCGGATCCCTCTGTACAAAGTTGGCACAGGCGATCGTGAGCGGTCAGTCGGGTATTTTAGCTTCAGTAATGGACTTTGGACTGTCATGACTGTATTTTCGGGCTTGTTGTACACATTCGCTCTATATTATACTTTGCATTGACTTGCTCATGCTTACACCTGTTTTTTGCACATCGGCCTGGTCGATCAAAATGGGTATACATAAATCACTGGCCATCTTCAGACGCCGCCAGTACGGACGATTTGGCGCCTGTTCCCGTCTCTCATGAAATACAACGTCGATGCATACAAGGTCGCATCCGCTCCCTTCACAACTTCGCTGAGTGGCAAGAAACTGATCTATGCGATGTAAACTGCGGCCATTGCTTCTACTCACCTGTTTCAGAACCTGCTCAACCGAGCTCGTCCGGTGTCCGGCTCCGCCGATGCAGGTTGAACCCCAGTCAAAACGGCCCTTAGTCTGGGATATCTTAGTCGATTTTCGGCGAATAGAGATGGCGGATCGCAAGGAATGGTGTGAAATGGGCGAGACTCGCAATTTTGAGACTAACTTCTAGTTATTCCGGTGCACATGGATCCTGCATGATTTCGGGTAACTTAGTTCGGAACCAATCACTCACAATGCACTCGCCCCCTGCACTCTGCCCGTGCGCAGGCTGATTGTGCGCAATTGACAGCAACCCAGACAGTATTCATGATGGCAATTGTGAGCAATTCAGAGCGACCCTCAACCGTGAGATAGTCCAACCTCATTGAAATCCAGGATAGTGTGAACATTACATGAATAGTAACAATTAGGTGCAACTATCTACAATCAGCAATTGATGACGGGCTATATGGGTATTTGGGGGAAGTCGGTGTGCACACAATATCTACTTCATAGTCTTATTCTGTGCCACCCGTCTCGTGTCACGCTGGCAAAGGGACAACAACGTTAGTGCTAACCCATACTGGTTGACAATGCACGCACTTGCTTCCGTTGTGCCTCATTGGCCATTTGCTTCAATTCCTACATTATTGTCAGTACTGTAGATAGGCTCCTGGATGATGCATGATATACCTCAAACTCTTCACCCGCTTTGGATTTGACTTGGTCAAATTGTGCTTGGACTTCTTCAAACAGTACTTTGGGATCCTCTGCAACTCTACGCTGAATAGAAAAGTTCCTATGGCATCACACCAGTTGTAACTCTGTCCATTAATGGAGGAAGGTCTGCTCACAGCTCACTGATGGCTTGTAACGAGATGACGCCTTGATGAAATTGCCCTTGGACTGCCGCCCCTTTCCCTTGGCAGACCCGACTCCGAGGGGGCTATGCAACAAGCCTGTTGCCTCAGGAGGCGCAGATGAGGCCATCAATCTGGGTGCAGGTGCGAGCACGGTGAGTGACACTGTCGATGTGGAAGGACTTGTGGGTGGGGTGGGTGATGTTGTTGATCCAGTAAGACACACAGGCAGTGCACACAGTGATAACAATTCAAGAGAGGTCCAGGTACAGAAGGCAACATCGTTGATCCAGGAGGAGGTGCAGACTTGGCAGGTAGAGTGACCAACTTGAGAGGAGATGGGGCTGCGGCGGGCGGAACCGTCGACTCGAGAGGAGTTGCGGACAGCGCATGCGACACTGTTGGCAGATGGTTCACACACAGTTCCAGGGAAACACCGAACATGCATTTTCAATTCGCGTGCGGAGTGAAACAGTACATGGAATCGCTCAAAATCTACCTAACTGGCGCGAGCAGCGAGAGATACAGAGGGGGCGAGAGCAGCTGATGGTGGTTATTAGGAAAGCGGGAAATAGCGCCCGCATATGCCAGTACGCTCGTAGTCAATCGCGCACATTCGTGGGAACTGCCTCCTGAATCGTACAAAGTCGTCCAGCCTCAGGGCCGTTTTGACTGGGGTTGAACTTGACCGCCCCTGAGACACCTCTTTCAAAACGAGGCAATGCTGCGCCTGGAACATTGCGACTGATTGAAAGGGTGTTCAGAGGGCACCCACTTGGGGATCCTGCCGCGCCTCTCTCCGGCCTTCAGGGGGCGCTATCGGCGTCCGATATCATCAGCAGCTCGTCTGAGACGACGGCTCGGCGTTCACATGCGGGCTCTATGCCATCTGTGTAGGAACGGCGGTAGAAGTAACGAGTTTGAAATGACCATCTCTCCGAGCCAGTCGAGGACAATCGGTGTGAGTCTTCGTTCTATCAATTCAATGGCACCAGCTGGCAATATGATACAGCCGCAGCCCGACATAAGATGTCTCGAAGACCACCGCATAGTTGCACCCTCCCATCCTTAGCATGTTGCAGGGGAAAACGACCTTCAGGAAGTGTGGAAAACGCTTCTCATTGCCAATGAGGTTCCGTCTTCTCATCATGTGCCATGTACCGTCGCCATATTGCGCGCCTCCATGAGCTTCTCACACACAGACAGTATGGCATCGGCTGACCTTTGATTCCTTTAACGCCTCTGACAGTGACAGCCAGACGCCTGCGGACTGCTATATTCGCCACCTGATAGCCGCGAAGGCTTAGGACTCCAGACTTCTATCCAACGGCCATGGCTCAGGACTCTGCACCAGCCATGTCTGCGGTCCTAGTTTATCTTGCTCCGCTAGTGGTTGCGGTCCTGTGCAAGCGCCGTACGTTCAGAAGGTCCAGTGTTCCGCTTCCGCCTGGACAGAAACTCTTGCCTTTCGTTGGGAATTTACTCGACATGCCAACCAAGAGAATGCCCCCTGTTCTTTGAGATCTTGGCAAGAAATACGGTGCGATATTTCCAAATTGCCTTGATAATCTATATAAGACAACCGTTCATACACGTCTTAGGCGACGTGGTGTATCTCGACCTCCTCGGACAGCCGATGGTCATCATCAACTCCTTTGACGCCGCGTCCAAGATACTCGAAGGACGCTCTGAAAACACATCAGACAGGCCTCGCATAGTGATAGCTGAGTGGTGGGTTATCTTTAAATCACCAGATACCTTAGGCTCACGTTGCGCGATCTCCTCGCAGGACAGGATTCATGTGGGAGTTCGCAATCCACGGCTACAGCCAAGGTTGGCGCCAGCAGAGCCGCGCGTTTCACAAGTTCTTCCACCCGAACGTAACTCCAACGTACCTGCCCTTGCATCTCCGCGTGTGCCGCAGGTTTTCTGCAGCGGTTGCTTGATGCTCCGGACAATTTCGGCACGCTTGCCCGCCAGTATGTGCTTCCATTCTGTTCCTACTAGAAGGATGTTAGCGACACCCAATGCAGTGCCTTCAGCGAGACGATCATGATCGTCGCCTACGAGATCACTGTCAAGGAGCACGACGACCCGTACGTGTCTACCGCAGAGCGTGCCGCCGTTGTCTTCAGCAGCATCGCTGCCCCTGGACGATACCTTGTCGAACTCCTCCCTTCTCTGAAGTACCTCCCACCTTGGTTGTCCGGTGCAGGTTTCAAGCGTGATGCCAGACGGTGGCGCGCGGATGTGCTCGCCGTGCGTAACATGCCGTATGATGCTGTCTTGGACGCCACGGGCTGACGCCGGATGGTGTATACTGGGTTACATCAGCCGGCGTCAGCCCGCAGCTCACCACATCTATCACTGAGATGGACGGCACTGCTCGTTCGTCAATGGTGACCACTTTGATTGAGGGCGTCACACTGGAAGGCTGTGAGGTTACACCAGAAGATGAAGACTGCTTCCGCGACGTTGCAGGGCTAGCGTACCCCAGTAGGTAAACCAAAATCCCTCTCGCCCTCAACCACTGGCCTTATCTCACAACACCAGCTGGCGCGGACACAGTGAGCGGCGTTCCTCCCCCTCATCTAGACCTCAGTTGGCAATGAGTACTGAACGCGCACCATGCAGACGATGTTCTCGACCCAAGCGTTCTTCCTTGCCATGTGCCAGCACTCCTCCGCGCAGATGCGCGCGCAAGCCAAGCTTGACATAATCGTCCGCCCGGAGCGGCTGCCCGAATTTTCGGACCGCGCCGAGCTGCCCTACGTCTGCGCGCTCGTGCGCGAGGTCGTGCGGTGGCACAGCGTGGTGCCCTTCGGCGTGTCTCACCGCACGATCGACGAAGACGAGTACGAGGGGTATCGCATTCCTGCAGGGACTGCGATCGTTCCCAACGCTCGGTAGGCACTGTTGGGAGCCCATGTACAAGCAGGCTGACCAATGGCCGTCTTGAATGACGCGTTAGGGCAATGCCGAGAGACCCCACGATATACCCGGAACCCGACAAGTTCATGCCGGAGCGGTTCATTGACGTAGAGGGGCGCGCAACCCTTGCTGGATTTGACTCGCAGAAGTTCCAATTTGGCTTTGGGCGCGGCTGTGTTCGCCGGTCTTTCTTGTTTGCTGAAGGGCATTTCTGTCTGCTCTCTCCCGACCGATACTGATGACTTGACGATCCTGGAGCAGGATCTGCCCCGGACGGCACTTCGCGCCCGACGCGCTCTTCATCACTGTCGCCTCCCTGCTTCACGTCTTCGACATTGAGCGTCCGTTATACGAGACCGGGAGGCCGTGCCCAACCCTGGAGCCTGGGATCGTACTGGAATACTTCCTCTCGTACGGCCCTCCAACAAGCGAGGTCTGATGTAACGATTGAACAGTTCTGTTACCGCTCACAGATAACCCGAGCCATTCGCGTGCATGGTCGTTCCGCGCTCGAAACATGCGGAGGAGCTCATCAGGAATGCGGGCCATTTGGACACGAAGATCTGACAGTCTCGAAGGACCCATATATCGTTTTCATCAGTCTCACATCCCTTCACGGACAGTCTCAACGATCCACTTTGAATGTAGTGTACGATATGTATTGCAATACACTAAACCATTGCTACGGAGCTTACACATGCAACTGTATCGCAACCCGATTTGTGCGCATCGAGAAAAAAATGAACACCTCGATTGAAACCCAGGAAACCATCCCTCTATTGACTTATCCACAAACGTGGCGTTGGTAGCACCATTAAGAAGGCGGGCTGGGATTCAACATCCCCCGTCAGCTTCCCATCCTCATGCCCGAATCACGAGCACGACAGAGTGGACACTCACACGGGCGGGACGGACGTAACCGGGCCGGGGTCGGTCGGGAGCGTCGGGAAGGGCGTTGCGCGACATGCCTGCTCGACGTCACGGTGGGTGAGCCCGGCGGGGAAGTGCGCGGCGCTCGCGGGCGGGGGCGGGATGGGGACGACGTCGGAGCAGTCGACGAGGTCGCGCACGTTGTGCCCGAGCACGGTCATCTTCCGGAACGCGGCCTTGAACGCGGACTGGATTTTCGCCTGGTTGTCTGCCGGACGCGAACGCGAAAGTGAGTGCAGGTTCGCAGCATAGGAGTAAGGGCGAGGAGAGGAAAGGGCGAAGGGGGGGGAGGGTACGCACTGACGAAGGACTGCCACTCGCAGGCCGTGCGGGCATCGCGTGCGAGCTCAAAGTCAGACTGGAGGCGGAGCTCGCCCGCAAGCGGGGACTGCGTCTCGCCCTGGTTGCCGGCGGTACCGGGGAAGAGCGTGCCGCGGAGCTGAGTCTCGATGAAGAACTGCGAGTCCCACAGCTCCGGGGTCGAGTCGAACGGCGTGCCCGGAATCGTCGGGTCGACGTGGTCGGCGGCGGCGACCGTGTGCCTGCCCAGAGAACGATGAGCGAAAGGGCACACACGAGTCTAGGTGGGGAGGGGGGCGTACGAGACGAGGAGGGCGACGACCTCGGCGGGGGTGAACCTGCCAGCGTCTGCGAAGCGCTGGAGGATACTGCTGACATCGTCGAAGGGCTCAGGGACGGTCAGGTCGGGAGCCGGTTGGGTGGCGTCCTTGCGGCCGACGAACACGTCCAAGCGGGGTGCACCAGGACAGTTGCTCACCCCGATAGCGCCGGCGAACTGGATGCTGCACATCGGGTAGGTATGTCAGCACAACGGCTAGCCGTCACTGCGCACGCAATAGCGGACGAAAGACGCACAAATCGGCGGTGGAGATGTTGTGGCGGGCGATGAACGGCTTCTGCTCGTCAATGATCTCGTCCACGCCGAGATTCGCGTGGAAGTTAGTCTCGATGTCCTCGAAGATAGCGATGGAGCCGTCCGCCCCGCCGCCGCCAAATACGCCTGTCGCGGCGATCTTGGGCGAGATGCCGATCGCGTCGTGGAACGTGAGCCGGAGCGACTCGTGCACGTCCTCGCCGCACTCGCCGCCGTCAAACAGGTTCGCCTGAATGTCGTCCAGCACGGGGAAAAGCGCGCAGCACGCCGCGTCCGCCGTTGTGTGCCCGTCGGCGCAGGTCACTCGGCGCGTGACGGCACCTAGACCAAGCGGTGTACATGTCAAATGCTGAGCTTGATCCTGCCCAGTAGAGGTAGGAAATCGTACCGTTGGTAACTTGTAGTGCCGCCAGAATGGAGATGAAGGTGGCAAGATTCCTGAACGCCATTGTCGAGAGGCTGGAGAGGAGCTGAAGCGAAGGAGGCTCGATGTCCTGAAGACCTCCAGCATTATCAGTATCGCTCTTATACTTTTTCGTGGCCTGACCTACGATGTTTCAGCCAGCCCGCGAGCTTCATACGAAGCAACGAGACGCATTGACGCATGTCCCCCGGAGCCAATCACGATGGCAGAATATCGGCACCGTGGATTCGTCCACTGGGGTCTTGCGAACGGATGGGAGGCAACCGCAGCGTCGGCGTGGCGCTCCTGAGCTAGACAATAGCCAATGAGCGGGAACCGCGAGCTGGAACGACATCTCGGGTTAGCCTACCCGACCGGTGCCGGGGGCACGTTCAGAGTGCGCGCACAAGGCGTGCTTACCATCCATGAGAATATCGACAGCGGACTGTATGCGCACACCCGCACCGGGGCCGTAGGGCCGGCGCATCAGAGGCGCGATCCTGCACTAAATTTCAGCTACGTTTCTCAACCCTGTGAGCGGAGAGGGCTGTGCACCGCCTGAGGCAGAGGCGTACCAGAGAAAAAGCGCATAGGATGTGCATCCGGCAATGCGCTACCCTGCGGGGTGGGTTACTGCTCGTGAGAGGGTGGGCAGCCACTGTGTGAGTGGATTACACATTTCCAGCGAGTTGCCCGGTCCGTGGTACTGTTCGTCGAAGAGCAACCTTGCATGTCCAGAACACACAGTGCGAGCGCCTGCGAACGCCCGAGAGATAGAATCGACCACAGCCTGGTGGATCATTGACAAAGGGTCGCGCAGAGTCTTGTGCACTCGAATAACTGGTAGCGACCTATCGTGTTGAGCAAGATGCAAGGCCCTAGCGACCATGAGTCAGTGGCTCATAGACTGACTGTCTCGGACCGACCAGAGACAGACGTACTCACAGACACGTTGAGGGTAGCGATCGACTTCATCTCCGTCCGGCATCAAGTTGATTGAACAAGGCTGTGTCACCTCGGTTGTCGCACGGGCTGTGGGCTTGGCACTTCCCACTACAGCAACACCGAGCTTTCCCGGAAGAGCCTGGGAATCAGTGACACTTTGTTTCCCAAGGAAGCACATCGATCACGCGGTATGTGTGGCTCGGGATACGGAGACAGGGACTGATGCAGATTCGCGCAACAATGGTCTAACAGGATATCTCCAGTTGCGAGTTGCGGTCTCTACGGTGTGACGGCGGAGATAGGTCAACATAGTGATCTGTCATGTTCACAGTAAGCCTCACAACGAGCAATGGTCAGCATTGCGAAGCGTGTGCCGAATGCACTCACGACGTCCACGACGTTAGAGTCAACAGTTTCCAGCACCGAGACGGAATAACAGCAACCATCGCAATCATACATTGGGAGGCGAACGATGAGGAGGGTTAACGATGGTGTGGAACACAACCCTAGGGAATGGAAGGAACGGGTGCGAATCCCCAGACTGCCACCGAGCCTCCACTTACGGCGGCGGATCCCTAGCAAATACACGGCAATGTGTCAGGTCGTCCGTCTTTTTATGCCGTATCCAAATCTTCGGAAGACCTACCTGTGATGCAGCACGCCATATTCCGCGCCTGCCATTGACCGCATGTTCCCTGGAGGGTCCTTACACAACGACCAATGTGCGATCTCACGGTCTACCTGCAACGTCAGCTCAAGAGGTAGAGTTATCGTGGCTTGTTATGCATATGCAAGGCCAGCATGTGAGAGCGGGCAGATAGTGTTCAGGTTCAGAGAGAACACCAAGAGAAACCAATACAGATGGAGTACAGATACAGTACACAGACCATGATTCGCGAGACGTCTTCACAGCGCAGCGTCAACGGGCAGGAGACCGACGGAGCATGAAACGAGCAGTCAAAACACTGAGGAAAACTTGGGGTCGTGCCATATTTCTACGATGTCGTTGGCGAGCTTCATGTCTGAGGGAATGGTCAGGCTGCCTTCCTGGTAGTAGATATCATCCCTCGTGCGCACCGAGTTCATCGCCGAATGGGATGACACCCATCATCTTGATGGTCCTCTCGTCCGCCACCTGCCCGATGATCTCGCTGTACACACTGTCGATGCCGACATTCTACCGGGTGGTCAAGGAGTTACGCGAGGATGCCGAATATGCAAGAGATGACGGACGAACCATCAACAGCTTCACCTCCACCTCACCGCCATCTGACGCCTCCACTATCGCTACATCCTCCCCGTCCTTAAACTACGAACCACGCCTAGTGCTCAGTCCTGTCCACAGGGATCATGCGAAGCGCGTCCACTCACACGGAGAAGTTTGGCGATGAGCCTCACAGTCTGGCCCTTGTAGTCCGCCATGCGGGCTTTGTTAACGCGTGGTGAGCGGTGGTCAGACATCATGAACGGTGAGCAAGAGACAAAACACGGTGATAGTCGTGGATAGTCGAAAGCTGAGAGAGCGGTAGCGCCTGGAGAACGCGACGAGACGCGACGGAACGCGTTATGTCACGTACCAGTCACGAGAAAAGTCACGCGTTTGGAGCCGCCACAACGCGGAGTCCACGAGACAAGCGAAAACACATAAAACCCATGATATGTCGGGTAGAAAGAGGATGTCAGTAACAGCGAGGATCAGTGTCACAGGTGCTTGAAGATTGTACTGCAGCTCGGTAAAGGGTTGCCTTCTGAGTCCACTGGTAGCGCTAGCAGAGAGTTCACGCCTAGGCTTCATGCATGACAATCCTGCTTGCCTATGGCATCGCACTCACACCAACACATGTAACGAGTCGCTTCTGGTCGTACTACGTCCGAGGCATCTACACGCTCCTCGTTGACACCCACGCGGACGCATGGCAAGGGCCTCGCCTTGAACTTGATGTGCCATGGACAGCCACGGTTCCTACGTAAACCCACAGCTCCTCGATGCTTCTCTTGATACGTCTAGGTCTTCATGGCGTGGTATGTCATCTAACAATAGAGCAAAACAGTTGCTGCGGTGCTCACGAGTATGAGCGGCAACGTTCAAGCCTGCAGAGAATAGCTCAGGTATTTGACGCGGGTCAGCATTCCGCAAAAGCATACTCCGGGCTGACCATTGACCACAAAATCGCAAGTTGCGATGATATATATGGCAATATGCTGAGGACATGCAGGATGGAATCAAACGTGATTGCTTACACTGTGCCAATCGAACCTGGTTGAGGACTTGGTTGGTTGAGAAGGGTGTAACGTGCATTGGAGTCGGGCTAACGACAGGATGAACACCTACTGTTGGTATCTACTGTACATGCAGAAACAGCGATGCCTCATTCAGACGCATACAGCTCGAACTCCCAAGGGAGCCGCTGCTGAGGACCGCCCTCACTAAACCAGATCCTACGTAGCCGACAGGTCGCGTACACCTTGACGTACGAAACGTGCGAGTACGTCCCACCCGGAACTTGGGAAGCGCTTTGGCCTGAGAGGGTGGCACCAGTGGCACCAGTTTCGTCTTCGCTTCGGGCTAGAGCGGCAGATGAGAAGTGGGGGAGCAGCGTGGGGAGGTGTAGCGCGATCGTTGACCAGGATGTGAGTGGGCGGGAGGACGGGGGAGGGAAAGTCAGAGGGAGTACCAGGATGGCTCGCTTTCCAAGCTTGAGCTTGGGTTCCCTCTGTAGAAATACCAGTCAGTCAGTGGATATGAAACCATGAGAGGATTAGGTTGGGGTGATGCCGGGGACAGTACGTACCGGCCATCCTACGTCAGATGCACGGGTAGCGTGCATATATGCATCATGTCACAAAAGTCTACGTTGCTAGAGTGGCGTCCATCTCACGAATGCATCATCGTACGCGATATTTCACAGGATGCCTTGCAAGAGTGCAGACTCAGAAAAGAGATTACCGCACCTGGAAAGTGGCACATCTGATGATTCCCTCCCGACCGGACTGGTCGACAATTCCAACCTCAAAAGCCCACTCCCTGCGCAAACTCCTCACTTGGAGGTGAATCCAAGGGTGTTTGAGGCCCAGCGCAGCCGTGGAGCGACGCACAGCGTTATGGTGGCTATTGGACACCGCTTTCGGTGGACAACGGATGAACGTTGTTCGAGTGGTGGGCGATTGGATGTGGAGGACGCTCTGTCCAAGCGTGTAGTCTGGAGACGACACTCCTTGGTCGTCGTCGACGCTGATGAGTTTACGAGGAGCTGGCGGTGCGGGCTCCGACGTCGCGTCGTCGAGAATGCAAGTGAACGAATCTGACGGTAATGCTGCGTCTGTGTGCTCAGAGAAAAGGCTGAGAGGGTCGCTCCCGGTCGAAGAGAAGAGCGAGACGACGCTTGGCTGGATAGCGTTGGAGAACATGGCGGCGCGGCGCCGGCACGCAGGGGTGGTGATGGTGGGAGGCGGAGCGGAACGTGGTGGCCCCGAGAGTTTCGGAGGGCGACTCAACGCCGCCACGTTGCTCTCAACCACTAGGTTAGTCTCAATCGCCAAATTTGCGGTGTGCCCGACGAGCAAACCACCTGTCCTCGCTGCTATACGCCTCGAGTTAAGCTACATTCTCGCAGACTTTGTCTGCGCTGCTCAGCTAGCGCCGAGGGAGTCAAAGAACCTTGAACCCTAGTCTGTTCAGAGCACGGTAAAAATGCAGACTGCCTACCGTCAACGCGTACCAGGAGTGAAAAGGCGCATACTGTGAGTACCACTATCTTCTCAAGTGCTCATCGCGATAAGTTTGGTCAGGAGAGCTCACATGTGCGACTGCTCGACTTCTAGTCAGCTCAGCTGGTGTGCGCCCCGTCAATGCCACTATCTGTCAGCCAGGCACATCGGCGTGTTCAGGCGCATGTTGTAAGTCTAAGAACTCTTCCAAATACTCAACAAGGTCAAGATGGCTCACCTGTGCGGAACTTAACCATAGTAAGCTCACCTGTTGTGTGCATCATCGCCAATGTGCCACTACCCCAGTCAGCCAAGTACATGGGCGCGCAGCCGACAACGCAAGGAGAGGCCCATGACGACGGTTATGTGGCTGCTGTGTTCTGCGAGTCGTCCCGGACGATGCGACCTGCTTTGTTGTGTGGCATCACTGCACTCACGTGACATACAGAAAGCAGGACGGATTCGGTGTACAAAAGCAAGTGAATCTCGGAGCTCACCCCGGAGTTGCGAGGAGATGTCATATCAGTGGCACCTGAGCTCGCAACTTGAGCCGTAAGCAGCGTCGCACATGCAGGTCAAAGCGAGAGGCACCGCCTAGGACCGCTTTGGCCTGAATGCGCGTCCACACGCCACTGGTCGATGCGGGCATGCATCAACGCCTCGAGGCAAGCAGGCCCATGCGCGATCCCGCTCCTTGTAGAAGCTCCGAGCACAGACCTGCCTTATAGGTACCGAGACGCTTGTAGTTCAATGCTTAAGCGTGGCCGATCATCTGCAGAGCAAAGCGCCGCGGGAGGAGGACATAAAAGCCCCAGCCCTGCGCGCCTCTTCCTCCTCAACCACAACCACCACCCACCCCTGCGCTGCACTCGCACCTCTCACTTCGCGCTATCACACATCTCCTGCACCACAACACACGTACACACCTCTCAACCATGTCTACCCGCAAAGGCGTAGACCCAAACAACACTTCGGTGGCCCGCCCCACCGCTGGTCCCTCAGGTGGGTGGCTAAAACGTGCGGGAGTGCTCGGCCAATGGTTAACCCCCGCCGCTCAGCCTTGGGCTTTCTGGGCCGTGGCATACGCTCGGTAACTAGTCTTTTCTCCTCGGTATTTGCTTCGTCGACGGCCAGGTGAGCCCTGACCTCTTCACCCTCCCCCGCCCCAGCTCATGGGGCTCTATGGCAACAGCGCTTCGGATGTCAGCGACGACGAGGAACCGGCAACTCTCAACGGCACTCAGGCATCGGACTCGGACAACCAGGTACAGGACGGGTCCTCGTCTGAGGATGGCCACAGCACTACGGCGCACGGGAACGACTCCGGTATTGGCAGCGACGAAGAGCTCCCTGAACGGTTCGAGGACGAGGATGAGCAGGCGGATGGAGCGGACGATCTGGCACCTCAGCAGCAGGAACCGGTCCAGGTGCTCGTCGAGTCTACTGGTCAGTGCTCGATGGTTGGATATAGGCGCGCGGTGGCTAAATCACGGTGGTTGACCTTCAGGTCCGTCGGTCAACACCACCGGTCCCCTGGCTCCTGCGGCACTCGAAAACCCTCGGCTCTCGTCCTCACTCGGTGTCAACGCAGCTCCCGGCCCTCGTCGCGATCGCGCTCCCCTCCGTCGCGAGGGTGCGTTCTACGGTATTCCTCCCCCGCCCGTCCCTGCTCCCGCACCGCGCCCTCGAGGACAGCTGCGTCGCGAACCGGTTTGGATCGACGGTGTGGACCCCAGCGAGATGACACCGGCCAGCGAACTCCGAGGCAGGGACTCGCGCACCGTAGAGAGTACGTACTCCATCCACCCCTTTTTCCTCCCCATCCCAACGTAATGTTCCCCTAGCCCCCGCAGGCTCGTCGTCTGGCCAGGCACCGCGCCGAGGAGGACAGCTGCGTCGCGAACCGGTATGGATCGACGGTGTAGACCCCACCGAGATGACACCGGCAAGCGAACCCCGAGGCAATGAACCGCGCAACGTGGAGAGTACGTGCTCTATCCATCATTTCTTCATCCTCATCTCAACCTGATTGTTCCTCTAGACCGCGCAGACTCGTCGACTCGCCAGGCGCCGCGCCGAGGGGGACAGTTGCGTCGCGAACCGGTATGGATTGACGGTGTGGATCCCAGCGAGATGACACCGGCAAGTGAGCTCCGAGGCACGGACCCACGTTACATGGAGAGTACGTACTTCCTCTGATCTTCCTCCGTCCCATTCCCAACCTAACGCTCTCCTACAGGGTACTGGCTGGAGCAATGGGGCCCGCTCCCGACACTCACGGAGTTCAGCCAGACCGGACGCCAGAGGACGCCGAGCAACGTCATCAGCTGGCTTCACGAACGGTACGGACACGGGACGGAGACCTTCTGGCAAGCGGTGGACCACATCTTCCCTCTTCCCGACGGAGGCGACTACGAGCCGCGGTTCCATCGCATTGTGCGCACGAGCGAATGGCGGACTCAGGAGGACTGGGAGGGCGGCATCGAACCGGTCGAACGCGTGCGCGAGCCCGCGCGCGCGGACGACGCGGCAGACTCCGAGGCCGAGGTCGAGAGCGTCGGGTATTTCAGCGACGACGACGCCCCCGACGCGCCCATGGCCGACTCCGAGGTCTCCCAAGCCGGTCCGTCCTCCCCCTCCTTGGCAATGGTGCTCGCTCCCAGGTCAGTCGTGATTGTCACACCCTCCACATCGGCATCATCTTCGAGCGCGCCCCTCCCACTCCCCTCCCCCCTCTCTCTTCCCTCCCCCCTTACACTCCCCGCCGCCCACATCCCGCGTCCAACCCGCGACTTCAGGCAGCCCGTCGCCGGTCCGTCCCGTCAGACGAAGCGCGCTCGAGAGGGTGGAAGCGCGTCGGAGCACTCGACGAGCCCCAGTGCCGATGAAAGGCCCGTGACCCGCCGCCGCATTGAGCCCGCCACACCCAGCGCCATCGAGGCTGCCGCAGCCCGCGCCCTCGGGCCCGCCCCACGCCACCCCAGGAGGCCGCACAGCGGTTTCACTCGGCGCTACGCGCCGTACGGTGCGTCTTTCGTGCACGCTCCGCCGGGTTACCGCTTGCCTCTTCCCTCCCCCCCTCGCGCACTCCCGCCCCCGGAACCCACCTCCTCCCCCGCCCCCGTGCGCCGGTCCTCTCCTCCACCCACTCCCGCCGCCGGTCCCAGCGGCAGCTCGTCGCTGCGGATCGTTGTCACGCCCGCGACGCCTGGCTCGTCTATCCCCGGCGACAACGCGCCAGTAGCGGGTCCCTCCGGCTCGTCCTCGCCTGCAGGACGCAGAGGCACATCTGTGCCGCTATCGCCGGAGCTCCTCTCGCCGCCACCGATGCACCAGCGTCGGCAGCGCTCCCGGTCCCCCTCACCCTCGTCCTCCCGCCCGTCGTCATCTCCCTTCCTCCTTCCCGCCCCTCTGCCATCGTCCCCCCTCCGCCCCGAATTCCCTCCTTCTCCATCCTCTATTCACCCCGTCCGCCCTCTCCCCTCATCCTCCTTCCGCCGCGCATCCTCCTTCCGCCGCGCATCCTCCTCCCGCCCCGCCCGCCCTCTCCCTTCAACCTCTTCCCGCCCTATCCGCCCCCTCCCATCATCCTCTCTCCGCCCCGCCTCCGCTTCCCCGGCTGCGGCTGCACCCCTTAATGCGGTCGCGAGAAGTAGCGGAGTAAACAACGCTGCGGCGTCCGGTTCGACATCTGCGCCTCACCCTACCGCGGTTCAGCCCGAACCGGTGTCCCACCGCACTCGCAAGCGGACGCGCGAGGAGGCGCATGCGGCAGACGGGCCCAGCGGCAGTGGTAGCGATGGGCGCCCCTCAAAGGACTCGAATCCGCGGGGGAAGCGGCCGCGCAGGAAGTGATCGATGATCACGTACCTCTTGCGCGACAGTTTGGACTCTTCGCTTTTTAGTTTGTGTTGATCTGTTCTTTTCTCTTCTTGCCTTCGGTTGCTTTCGCGCTGTGTGGGGTTGCAGATAGACCGCTACCGGTGTGCTTCACGGACTCTTGCCAGGGAGAAGGGGTAACCTCTTCTCTCATAGATAGAATTTAAAGGATTCTGACGTTCTGGGTCGTAGTGTACATTCACACATTTTAGCTGTACTTACCTTACCTTGGTTCGGAATTCCTGTGGCGTGTGCGGTTTGTAATAAAATTGACCGCTCCTCTGCTACTTCCTCTGTGTGCGCGTGTGAGCCCTCCATGTTGCCGACCCTCGCGCGGTCAACAAGTGTGATACTGGGACTTGCAGCCTGGATTGCGTACGCTTGAGGTCCTTCAACGTAGTGCAATCTCTCGTCTTCTCACTCATATTCAGGTATAGGGTCCCATGAGTCTGTTCTGACGATACCTTCCTCCCTGCCAACTCCATTCAGTGGCCCTCAGTCAGCCCCAGGCCTCCAAATCACACTTTGGGGTCAGCGTATGATGCGACGCACGAGTCTTAGCTCGCAGCGAGCACACTCTAAATCGAGCAGGCTTCTCTCAGTCACCAGAAGACAACACATACTCACACGAGTGCATGCTTCGACGTGAGTTTGCCCGGGTTGTCGCGAACCGCGGCTACTACCGGCGCTCTCAGCATGGTAGAGACAGTAGCAACACTTCAAGTTGCGGCTCGCGAACCGCACAACGAAGCCTTAAAGACCGCGAAGCAGTTTTTATGTCTCAGGAGAGAGGGTATAATCGATCGAATACGTGCGAATTTGCATGCCAGGCTGCGGTTTGAGTCAGATTCTGCCAACTCGAAGTTCAAGACGCGGCGCGGCTACTGGTACTAGTACGTATGGCAAGCGTCCGTTCAATCAGGTACTGCATGCCGCACTTCCCACTTTGGCAGGCGACGTGGATGGGCCATCCGGCCGAAGACGTACTGTCCCGGTGCAAGGTGCACCATGGAGTCGAAAGATATTCGCGTGAAGCTACATCTTACAAGTGTATGCTAGGGAGTGGCGCTTGGCAGATCGTGACTAGTACGCCGTAACGAACGGCGAGTCCCTGATCAGCGCTTCGGCTTCCGCAGAGCGAGGTGTGATCCTGCACTTGAGTGATTTCGGGTACCTAGGACACCCGAGGCGTCAGTATGCCGCAAATTCTGAGATTTTTATATTGGCAGTACTGACGACAGAAAGAGGTCCAGCTCGATTTCGGGCCTGGCCATGTCCGGGTTTTCCGCTGCGTCCAGTGGCGGCTCGATCTTGAAGACGTGCAAGAGGGACGCAACGTTCAGGAAAAGGCTCTCCTCCGCGAAGTGTCGTCCTGGGCATATCCTGCATACAACGTCAGTATATCCTGGATTGACGACGTCAGATGGTATGATAGGCCGTACCCGCGGCCAAAGCCGAAAAGAAACCGAAGTGAAGCGCTCGCGTTTGCATCGAGTTTCCCATCTTTCAAGTAACGCTCTGGGAGGAAGTCGTCCGGGTTCGGGAACTGCTCAGAATCTTTCGACATTGCCCTAGATCGTCCGCCATGCCGGTGCGTCAGTCACGAGTTGCATCCACACGAGAAGATACACACCAGACGTTCGGAACGAGGATGCATCCTGCGGGAATGCGGAAGCCGCCGTACAAGTCTTCTTCGATCGCGTTATGCCAGATACCAAGCGGCGCGATGCTCAGCCACCGGAAGACTTCCTTGACGGTAGCGCTGACATATGGGAGTGATTCACGGTCGGAGAAGTCGGGCAGACGACCGGGACCGACGACCGCGTCCAGCTCTTCCTGCGCCCGACGTTGTGCGCCGGGGTATTGCATCATGGCAAGGAAGAACGTGTACAGAGAGTACACGGACTGAAATCCGTGAGTTTGGGTCTGTCAGGATGTAACACTTTTGGTCGTCGGTGGGAAATGGCTCACAGTATCCGCGCCGGCTATGACGCGCCGGTAAGATGGTGAACTGGAGTCTAAATCCACGAACTCGTTTAGGAGAGACACACTTACTGAGATAGGCTATTCCAGCGACGTCACGATGCACATCGATATCCTGGGCGGTGATACCACCCTTCTCTGCGGCTCGCTCGTGCAAGTTCGAGATGATACAAGGATGCGCGTTGCCATCTGCCTAGCATGCTCTCAAAAGGAGTGAACTACATTGCGTCTCGTAGGCCACTCACCCGAACAGCCTCGGAAATATCGTATGGCACAGTCCGAAGGGCTTGAACGTCGTCGTACCAAAGTGCCGCCAGTCGCTTGAAGCCGATGCCTGGAAGCCAAGTAGGAAGGTACTTCAGGAACGGCAGTGCTTGCACGAGGAACCGTCCCGGCACGACGATCTCGCTGAAGACTGATGAAGCGTTCTCCGCCACGTGGAGCAAAGAGCTGCTCTCTTCAGAGATGCGGACACCATATACGACGTCCATGATCGTGTAACCGAGCGCACTGTGCGGTAAGTGAGCAATCACAAGCAGCCCTATGGCGGACGACGAAGGAGACGTACTGTCTCGAGAGCGCCTCGTAGTCTTCCGGTGCGTCGAGGAGCCGCTGGAGGAATCGGAGAGTACTCCGCCGGTGGACATTACGGTACTTCGTGACCACATGCGGATGGAAGAACTTGTCGAACGCCTGGCGGCGTTGGCGCCAGGTCCGGGAATAGCCTTGGAATGCGAGCAGCCACATATACCCAACCCTGCGAGGGCGCCGAAGTGAAGTGGGAGCTGTCTCACGAGTATCAATCACTTACAGTTCAGCCATGACACACCGCGGCCGGCTGGCCGTGTTTGCGGAATGGCCCTCCAGAATGCCCGCTGCCGCTTCGCGTGAGTTGATGACGACGAACGGCTGTCCGAACAAGTTGAGGTACATGAGGTCGCCTTGAGCACAAGTCAATCAGCCCGCCCAAACAAATACTTATGGAAGAACAATTACCATAAATCTGACTCATGTCCCTCAGCGCCGGACCCAATCTCTTTGTAGGCATGTCAAGGATGTTTCCGACCAGAGGCAAGGGCCTTGGACCCGGCGGAAGGGGAGATGCCGTTCGTCCATAGAGACGTCGTCGAGCAAACGTCGAAAGCGGAGCTACGACGACGATAATGAAAGCTAGCATAGGGATCAGCTGGAACGACGAGGTAGAGGGAAACATGTTCACGGTGACGAAGGGTACGGGATCCGTTGCGCAGAGATCGTCGAGCGCGTTCATATAACCGTCCGGGCGGTTGGGTGCGCGCCATGGACAGCTGCCGATGTGTTCAGATGACAGACATCCGACGTCCGAGTCGACCCGAGCCGTAGATTGGGTATGCCTCCTGGTTTATTTAGAGGGAGACTGCATACATCGAAGCAGAGGATGCACGTACTAGGACACCACATGTACAGACACGGGTGCAGTTGGCCGTTCCCTGGCGGCGATGGAAGCGGTGTACGACGGCGGATACAGAACGTGTCTCTTTTCGCCCGCTGTCCGTGTCTTAATAATATCCTCGGTCGTCACTGCGTTTGATGTGAGTATATGGTCCGCAGTCATCGAGACGGGCGCGGCGAGTAGTTACCGGGGAAGGTGTCGCAGGCGGCCTCGGTTGACGGCAGCGACAGGGGTCGATATCTCGTAGTCCGAGTCGAAACCATGCGCGGAGACCGAGATCCGGGAGGCCAGAGACATAATCGCTGGCATCAGTACTCGAGCGAAAAGGGCGCACTCACCCAGCAGCGTCATTTGGAGAGTGATCATTAGAATGAGTAGACGTGAGTAAGGCTCCTCACCGATCAACCCACCTCTGCAGAGCAGAACCTGGGCCTATCGGCGGAGAGCCGTACTAATGTCTACCCATTCTAACAAACTCTGCCTACGACCCTGCGGAAGTGCACCCTTCTCCCCAGCAAGGAGGTAATCCGACGGCATCCAATACCATCAAGAACTTACGGCGCAGAAGTTCTTACGGTTGAATGACATTGAGTCTCGTCTTGCTGGTGGTCGTCCGAGGCACGCCTGTGGGCACATGAAGGGCACTGTGAGCGGGACTACAATTGATACGGGAATCATGATGGCGCTCTGCACCGTCTGCAGAGGCATGCGCATCATTGGATGTGCCTATGCGCCTACCATGCTTCTGTTGCATATGCTTCTCCCGCTGGTGAGTGCGGAAATACGAGCGCTTGCAGCCCGGGATTGTGCAGTGGTAGCGCTGCCTCTTCAATTTGTCTTCGTGCGTCTCCCGATGTTGTCGTCGGTTGTGCCAAGTAAGCTCTGGCGATGGCAAGTGAACGTGCTGGATTCATGACCTTGTAGGAGAAGGGACAGGTACAGTACCTTTGCCGCAGTGTTCACAAGTATACATCCGGACTCCGACTGCGCTGCCTTCAGCGAGTGGGGCGCTCCGAGAGGGAGCTTCGGGTAGGGTTTGTGGTGTTGACTGTAGTGATGCGATGGAGCATGTTTACTCACCACTGTGGACCGCATGGGAGGAAGAGGTAGGGGAACTTCCCGAGGAGGTAACGGCATTCATCAGATCAATTCCGGGACGAGCAAGGCCATCGAGGCAGGGGAACATCTGTTCAGGGTGTCCCCAGAGTTCGGAGGACCCACCGCCGTGTCTTGCTAAGTCGGAGCACTGTAGAGATGTCGCGCAGTGACTTTCAAATTCGGAGGGCATGAGCGGCACTTGAGCGACGGAGCCTGCAGACGCGACGGGATCTGCGGGCCGAGCAAGACTCGGGATGAAAGGCTCCTGGTAGGACGGAACATCGTAGTGCGTTGGAACGAACTCGGCGAGATGGGGATGGATACGGTGAGGGTACCATTGCGCGTAGGTTCCCTGAGGGATGGGACAGAACGGGTAGTGAAGTTGGTCCGTGGGACGCCTCGGCGAGTCCTGGTACTGTCTAGCCCAAGTGAAGGACGGCGGAGGCACCAAAGTCGTCATAGAACCATAAGCTTCGAGCGGGAGACACGGCGCTGGCAGACCATGACCAAGTGCAACCAGGGGGCGAGACGTAGCATGTGTGTTGTAGATGAGACCGGGTGCAGTACGGTCAGACAACCTCGGATCGCGGTAGATGGTACATCCAGGGTGCCCCGAGTACGGAGGCGCGTGGCTGGCGAAAGGGACGCCGAAGGAGTCGGACACGCCTGCTGGGGTACGATGCTGTGGAGGATAGTGCGGACCGGCTTCGAATCCCTGGGGCAGCGGAGGCGCGAGAAGGGTAGGCAAGTTATCTCCCAGTGCAAGCTGTGAAGTCGGCAGATCCCCGCTGTAGGCATTCGGCAGTCCATAGTGCATAGAAGGCTGCCAGGTGTTGCCATAAGCAGAGAGAGGTGTAGTGTCGAACGCGTATTGCCCGCCATCATCGGGCTGAGCAACGTCGCTATCATCGTTGGAGTCCGCTGCGGATGCGCCGCCATCTGATGTCGTCAGAATGCGAGTCCCCACACTGAGTGCGGCGGAAAGCAGATGGGGGCTACGATTAGCCTCGTAGCCATGCACATCTTCAGACAGCCTATTGTCACAGAAGTCGTCGGCTGGCCGCGGCTCGCAGGGGCCAATATCGTCGACAACTCGAATCGCTTGGCAGAACGACGACAGTGTAGAGTCTGGGAAGTGCGGTTCATCGTCGCCCAAGAGCGTATCAGCCGTACTCTGTCGTGGAAAGACAAGAGGAATGCATGCATCACCTTGCATCGCCGAGGCGTGGGCTGTGGATTGCAAGGTCCGCCGCGCGCTTTGTACTCGGTTCGCGCATACGCCAGTGAGCCGTATGACTCTGAGCGCCCGCCGCAGAGCATTCGAATTCTTGGTTTAGTTCTGGCAGCCGGCGGGCAGTACCACTCTCTGCATCGAACCTCGAAATTCTTCCATGAACCATGCATGGCCTCACCTCCCCACGCTGCGCTGCCCCGTCGACCATCAAAGCCGTCACATGCACCGATGCGCAGCTTACATGTACAGCGTGCAGGTGGTGTCGTTCCCCCAGTATGGAACGCGACGAGACAAGAATGCGCCGTGAAGCTCGGGGGAACCTTGAAGCACACATAACAGTCCGTCTGCAGCGAATGTTAGCGCGCGAGGCAGCAGAGCACTGGTCCCTTACCGCAGCATTGACAGCGCCTTTCTGTGACAAGCCACAAGTACAGCATCGTGTCGCAACGCGCGCGAGCAGGGCACTTCAATTCCTGAGCCGACCTGTTGCTTGCATCGCATACCCTAGGCATCTTCGAAGCGTTACGAGCTCATATAATCCGCGTCTCGTGGAGAAAAAATCTATCTACGATGGAAGAGAGGGAAGCTATGGGTACATACACAATAAGCGCGAGTCGTCAAAATCATCGGCATCTACAACAGTTTCTATCGTGTCAACGACTCCAGCAGTGTGACGTGACGAGACCGCTTCATCAAGGAGAGAAGGAAGGGACTGGAGACGGCTGTCAAAGCCGCCGCCAGCACCCCAATGGTGGACAGCGAAAGCAAAACGAGGGAGGACGGAAACCTAACTTGGAGTTCGTCAGGCGGAAAAGCAGGCACTGAGCAGAAGCAACTCGTTTGTGCGTTCAATGCTACAGGCGTATCCTTCAATACCCAAGACCCGGTGGAGACCCTAAATGGAACAGAAAGGCGGCTGGCCGCGGCGGGCGCAGGCTCTCAGGTGGGGACCTGGCGGACGCGCGGGATGAGCGCCCAGATGACGATCATTGTCGACATCATCGACACGATGCTGCAACACCCCGTCAGCGCACACACTCCACAAGCTCCTCGACCACAAAGAGGAAAGGGGAGGGGATAGAGAGGGGGAACGTACAAAGGCTGGAGACTCGCGATGCCGAAGCGCGACGCCAGGAGGCCGGTGATGAACGGGAGTACGGCGGAGCCGGCCTGGCCGACGCCGGCGATGTAGCCCATGCACCCGGTGAGCAGCCAGCGCGGAAGGATCTTCGTGCTGTGGTTGACGAGGATGGGGTACATCGGCCCGAGCAGGAGCCCGATGAACGCGACCGCGATCGCGTTCTCGACCAGCGACGGCACTACCCACACCGTCACCTCCAGCCTGCGCGGAGCGGTCAGTTTGTGGGCGGGAGACGACTGGAGGAATCCCGGGCGTACTGGATGGCGAGCAGGGCGTAGAGGAAGAGCGCGCGGCGTTCGCCAATCTGCGTACTCGGTTAGCGAGGGCAGAGGGAGCAGGTAGGGAGCGCGCACCTTCCGGTTCAGCCACATCAACACGATGCGGCCGAGCATGAGGCCCGCAAAGAATCCAGACGAGATGTATCCCGAGTTCGAGCTCCCGTGGCGCTTCTCCTGCACGAACGTGACACTCCAGCCTACCCTGGTGTCAGTACGACAGGCCAAAGGCTACACGACCTGGATGCTTGCCTCCAATGGTGACCTCAGTGCCTACGTAGATGAGCGCAAAGATGGAGAGGAAGTGGACCTCGCGGATGCCAAAGATCTGCTTGTACTTGTTCGAATCGACCGCGTTCGGGTCCACGTTCAGGTCATCGACCTCCGCCTTGATGACTACGCGCCGCCTCAGCGTGAGTCTGGGGCTATCCTGCATTCAAAGCGAGCGGACCGACCTTCTTGGCGCTTGCCGCGGAAGACGAGCCAGAGGACGAGCGTGTTGAGCACGTACAGCCCGCAAGAGATGACGTAGTGGAACGACCAGTGCTTCTGCTGCGCGAACTGCGTCGAGATCAGCGGCGCCACGAGCGCGCCAAACCCTGTGGTGCGTCCCCGCAAGAGGATGAGTCACGACTGAGCTCTTCGAGTGGCCGAAGGGAAGACGCACCGTACGTCGCGTGTAGGAGACAAATCTTCGTGGACACGTGGTTGCGTGAACTCGCCACGAAGCCGTTCGCGTGCGAGTTCTGGAGCGAGAGCCCGAAGCCGATGAGCATGAACGCGACGCACATGAGCGGGAACGGCCCCGCAGGGATCATCATAGCGTAGGCTAGAATTTGGAGGACAGATCCTGGGTATCTATCAGCTGATAGCGCTTACCAGCTTGCAGGATCTCGCATACCGAGCAATAGAACCTGTTATTGGGGGGGGGGGGGGGGGGGGGGGTTCCGTGAGCGACGGTGAGCATGAGAGTGTGCCCGTAACGTACCTTGCCGAACCCGAACTTGTCGGTCAACCAAACATTGGCTACTGCGCCGGAGAGGTAGCCCTGCAGGTGGTTAGATGGCATATGCTAGGAACAGCAAGTACCTACGATGGTATTGAAGATGAAGATGAGCGAAACAACTGCAAAGCCAAGCTGCACAAGAGTTGTCAGCTCTGAGGTCTACTCGAAGGACGAAAGAGAAGGTCGCTCACGTGGTAATAAGACTGAATCTTCGGCAGCAACGGGCCCGTCGTGCCGTCGTTCCAGCCGTTTAGGAAAATCGTGAAGCAGAGCGTCGCGAAGTGAAGCGCGTTCTTTCGCCTGTACACCGCCTTCTGCGCGGGCGAGATCGCGGGCACAGTCGAATCCGTGTCCTCCTCGAGCCTGATCGACGGCGCAAGTGAGCTCGGAAAGCTCGGCGCGATCTCCACGTCGTCGTCGTCCTTCGCGAACACGACGTCCTCGCGGAAGCCGAGCTTCTTCGCCGACGCCGGCTCGCGCTCCGCAATCACGGGCAGCTCGATCGCCTCGGGCTCGAGCGCGGGCGGCGAGTCGAGCGGGCGGATGCGCGATAGGTCGGACCGGCGCCGGATGCGCTCGCTAGTGAGCGTGTGCGGGAGCTCGAGCGAGGACGCGGAGTGCGTCTCGTTCAGCTCGAGCGCGGACGCGTCGAACGCGCGCAGCGGTGCGCTTTTGGGGCCCGCGAGGCGGGAGGTGCCCGGGCGCGGGGCCTCGGAGATATCGTGGTCCTCGATCACGGCGCTGTCCATGCTGGGCCGGGGCGATACAGTGGGAAGTCCGTGGGCGGACATTTTGGCAACACCTGAGATGCGAGGAGTGAGTGTCAGTCTCAAAGCTGGACAGCGATTAGATCAGACGAGAGCACTCACTTGCGATAGTATACAGTCGTAAACGAGTCGTGAAGTCCTGCGCGAGCGGGAGAACGGAAGAGAGTGAGGCGGAGAGAGGCTTTTGACGTGCGGATGTGGTCTATATAATCGCAAGCTGACGAGAGTGCACGCGAAGGAACGGCTCATGCGGACGTAATATCGTCACTCGGCCCTGTTCTGGAACGCGAAGTGGCTCTCCGGCGGGCCACTGACCGCGGCGAATCGGACCGAGGCGCGCAGAAACGGTTCAGCAGCGGATTCATCCCGGCCGTTTCTCTTGGGCTTCCGCTCGCCGAGTTTTACACGACGGGAAAGCAGAGGTGAGCAGGACGTTGGCGGAACGGAAGACGGATTCGGAGGCGCGGACGAGCTCGAGGAGCTGGGAGCATGGCAGCCACGAGCGCGCGTCCAAGCAGGCGAACCAGTCAGCGCGCGCCTTCTTGCGCGCGTGCCACCCGCGCGCGGTCCTCCCGACGCGCTCCTTTGCACGAGCCTCTTCCCTGGCCACTCTCTCCCCCGCTCAGCCCCATTTGCCCATTCCGTCTCACCTGTCCCCTCGCTACTAGTCTGATCTGCGCTCGGTTCTCACACGTCGCACAAGAGCTCGAGGCCACCCAGCACAATGCTGTCGAACGCGCACGCCGCCCGGCTGAACACCTACCACACCCCAAAGCACAAGATCCTCGGCAACCCGTCTGTCCAGCCCGCGCCCGCCTGGCGGCCGAACGCAAAGGCCGCGCCGGACCCGGGCAGCAGGATTCTCCTCAGCCGCCTGCCCGTCGACGTCGAGGAGGCCGAGGTCGAGGTGCGTCCGTCCAGCATCGTCCCCCAGCGGTTGGATCATGCGGCGTGGCGCTGACATTGTCCGCGGTGCGCGCCCGCCCCCGCGCCGGACAGAACCTGTTCAAGAAGACGGTCGGGCCGGTCAAGGAGATCCTGATGGTGTACAACGCGCAAGGACGCTCGCGCGGCATGGCCGTCGTCACCTTCGCGCGGGCCGCGGACGCTGCGGTCGCGCGCACAAAGTACAACGGAAAGCTCGTCGACGGAAGTAAGTCCCCGTCCACTCCTGCCCACTTTCATCTGTGTATCGCGGTACCGGACGGCCGTGGCTCACGTTCTGGCCAGGAAGGACGATCAAGATTGAGATCCTAGTCGACGAGGACGACGCCCGCAGGGCGCCACCGCCTCAAGGCGCACCCTCCCTCCTCCAACGCCTCGCACCACCCAATCTAACTCAGCCTGTGCCATCTGCGACACAAGTGTGCGTACCTTGCGGTCTTCTGTGTCTCCTGTATCCCTCTGTGCCCAACGACCCTCCCTCGGTTACTGTAGGAACGCGAAGCAGCCGGGAACACAAGCAAGGGCCGCGGGTGCCCCGCCTCCGCAGCGCGACAACGCAAAAGCGAAGCTAAGACAGAGGAAGGGTCCCCGGAGGCTCAACAAGCAGCGCCAACAACAACAACAACAACAACAACAACAACAACAACAACAACAACAACAACAACAGCCGCAACAGCGAAAACAACAGCCAAAGAAGAAGACGGCGGAGGAGCTTGATCGGGAGATGGAGGAGTACAAGGCGCGCGCGGAGAACGCGAACATCAAGGTGTCAAATTCTATGGATGTTGCATAGCACGTCGCGTTCGGACTGGGGCTCTATTCAAGGAACTCGGAGTCCCTGGACATGCTTACCGTGTGGGTTGATTGGGGGCAGCGGTAGTAGATGTACGGTTTGTGTGGTTGTTTAAGGTGTTCATTATGTTGTAATCTCTTCGTTCTTTAGTCGTACCCGTGGCTAGGCAGCCAGCTTCATAGGTAGGCTGGACAGTATTGTGGCTCTGGTGTCCGATACTGGCATCCCTGATGTTCGAGTCGTCGCTATATGAGAGTCTTGGCACAGTGCACACAGCGCTCTGACCGCTATTCGACTCCGTCTGTGGATGCCATGAACACCGTGTCTCTGGCACTGTGACCCTGCGGTTGTGCTGTAGAACCCGTTACAAACATATGTGCAGCGCCACCAGGTTAAGTGACGTCTAAGCGCCCAATCCACCACCCCATTCCCGTACACTTGAACGCTTGTAGACCTTAATCAGCGCGTAGAGGGACTTCAACAAGTAACCTGAATACATATGCAAGATACCATGCAGCCAGGACAGGTGAACGACGACATAAAGCCCCCAAAAATATCACGTGAAAGTCACGTGTAGTAGTCGAATCTACGCTGGGTCTACGTTCTGGCGCTCCGAGGAAAGCCCGCGCCGTGTTCCGTACAAACCGAATCTCAGATCGCTTGCCCGCCGTCAATCATCATGTGCGCGCCCTCCTCCCGCCTCCCGCCGCGTGTGGGGAAAGCGAGCTCTCGCGACCGCCGTGGAGGCAGGCCCACTTGCTCTCGAACTCCCATCATTTCAGCTGGTGTGGGTGGCTGCTCGTGGAGGACTACTCACCGCCAGCTTGAATTTCTCAGGTCGATCACTCTGTGCCAATGGCCTCATCTCAAGGCTCGCACTCCAGTAGGGGTAGCGGCTCAGCAGCTGCCACGAGTCCTCGGCTCGCTGCGGAGGGACGCGGTGCTTTCGTGACCACGGATGGAGGAACTGACGCCGGCCAGGCTACTATGCGCGATATTGCCAGTACGCCCACGTCGGGCCCTCGGCCAGCCGGCTCAGCCTCCTCGCTCAGCCTCCCCGCGCCGACCGCGGCCAATGAGCAGATCCGCCACCGCGCCGATCTCGCGCGCGCCGAAAGCGGTTTGGGCGGCGGGGCATTGAAGGGTGCCACAACCCTCCATGGCATCGAGCTCGCGCCCCTCGGCCAAGGCGCGGCAGCGTCGACCGCCGTCGAGGCAGCAGCCGCGGCGACAGCCGTGGCGGACCCCGAGAGCGGAGCGGGGCATACACTCCGGTCCGGGGAGCCTGGCAGCGCTGAGGGCGGTGGTGGTGTCGCCACCGGTGTGGGCGCGGGCGCGGGCGCGGATGAGCGGGACGCGGCGCAGAGGCGGAAGAGCATGGTGCACTTCCTCGCGCTGTGCGGGTGTCTGTTCGCCAACGGCTGGCACGACGGCACGACGGGCCCGATGCTACCCCGAGTCCAGGAGCAGTACGGGGTGAGTGTCCGGAGCTGAGGCGTGGGTGGGCGGCTGGTGCAATGAGTCTCTCCGCTGATTGATTTTTCGTTGGGGCTGCTCACAGGTCGGCTTTGCGGCCGTCTCCCTGATCTTTGTCTTCAGCGCCATCGTGAGTGTGCGGGGGCCTGCTGCGTCGGCACACCGTCCGGGTCGTCTCAGCGCGCTCTTATTCTCTGTCTCAGGGATACCTCAGCGGGGCGTTCGCAAACGTGTTCTTGACCGCATGGCTCGGCTTTGGGAAGGTCAGGGCCCTCCACCGTCCGCTACGCCGCCGTGCTTGACTCACTTTCCCCGGACCACACAGGTGCTGTTCTTCGGTACGCCCGCCCGCCGCCCCCTCCTCTACTCAAAACCCGGCGTGCACGCGCGCTGACTCGTGGCGGACACCGGCAGGGTCGCTCTTCCAGATCGGCGCGTACGCGATGCTCGCGCCGGCGGGCCCGTTCGCGCTCATCTGCGCCGCGCACCTCGCCGTCGGCCTCGCGCTCGCCGTGCAGGCCGCGCAGGCGACGGGGTACGTCGCGAGCCTCAAGCGGCACTCGAACGTGAAGATGGGGTTCCTGCACGGGAGCTACGGTGCGCCCGCCCTTCGACGTCGTCCGTGTCCGACGGTGGTGGCCGGGGCTGATGCGCATCGCGACTGTGGGTTGGGGCAGGGCTTGGGGCGTTGCTGTCGCCGCTGGTGGCGACCGAGTTCGCGAAGCACCCAAGGTGGTGGTCGTACCACTATCTCATCTCGGCCGGGCTCTATGTCGCAAACACGGCCGTGCTGTGGAGCGTGTTCCGGGGCCGCAGACAGGAAGGTGGGCATGCAATTGCGCTGGGGTCACTGGCCGTGACGAGCCTCTGACACGATCGTTACCGTTGCGCCGTGGTGCAGAAATCATGGCAGACGAAGGCGAGACGAGCAGCGAAGGCGACGCGGGCAATTCGAGCAAGTTCAGGCAGATGATCGCGAACAAGGACGTCCACTTCTTGTCGGTCTTCGCTCTGATTTACGTCGGCATCGAGGTCACCATGGGCGGTAGGTGTTTCTATGCTGTGTGACCGTGCCGTCAGTGTATATTTACTGGGAGGCATGCTAGGCTGGACAGTGACCTACATCCTCGAACAGCGGCACGGTAGCTCCAGCTCTGGTTATATCTCTTCCGGCTTTTTCGGCGGTGCGCCCACTATTGAACTACACTGAACGGACGGTAGCTGATTGGAAAGGTCCAGGACTGATGTTGGGCCGCGTGATGCTGCTCTGGCTGAACAAGAAGGTACGACAGCGGGATGATGTACCGAGCTTTCCTACCGACGCCCGCCAACCCACCCTAGATCGGAGAACGCCGCGCGCTCTTCCTGTACGCCGTCCTCGTCATCGGGTACGTTCTCCCTCCCGCATCCGCCCCGTACTCACCCCCCGTACCACTGCCCCCCTGCCCGCCGGCCACCCAGCCTGGAAGTGACGGTCTGGGTCGTCCCGTCGCTGATCGAGAACGCGGTCGCGGTCGCGTTCGTCGGGCTCCTCCTCGGGCCGATGTGGCCCATCCTGATGAACCACACGACGACCGTCCTTCCGCGCTGGCTCCTCACCGCCTGCGCGGGCTACATCGCCGGCGCGGGCCAGGCCGGCTCCGCCGTGCTCCCGTTCGTCACCGGCCTGCTCGCGTCCAAGTTCGGGATCACGACCCTGCCGCCGTTGTGAGTGTTCGCGCCTTGGGATCGCAGGCGCGGGCTGACTGGATCATGGTTCGGGCCGTCGCAGCGTTGTATCGATGATGTCCACGATCCTCGTCATGTGGGCTCTCATCCCCCGCGCGCGTTATGTGCCGACGTGAATCTGTGTTATGCGTCATCGGTAAGTGAATTCCACAACGATGGCCTTCTCACGTGACAGTGAAGGAACATGGGCAGGATTGTCCTTTGCTATTTTTTGGCGACGACCATCACCGTCACTGAGAATCCGCAGCTTACCCTGGAGTATGAGCCGAGTACAGCATTGCTGTTGTTGCGGAGAGTATTAGACGAGTTGTGCTGCATGTATTGAGGATCGAATCTAAACTATGTGGCCGAGGTTCTCGGCGTGATGCTTTCAGCGATATCTCCGTGACCTGACCTGAAACGCCTGTCGAGTATCGGTACACTTCCTCGAACAGCATCATCATTCTCGGACTTGAAAGGAGGTGACCCCAGTGAAGTAATGGAGGGTCGGCGCCCCTTCCACTTAAAGGGTGGACAATGATCCGTAAGCGGTTCCCCGGCGGCCGCCAGCGCCCCAAAGTGCTTTCAAGAAGGCGACACCGGGGTCTCCCACATGTCCGCCGCGGCATTGCCAGGTGAGCTGCAGACCCACGCTTCGGATACGCTCGGGAGGACTGTCCGATGTCGCTCCGAGCTCCCGGGATAGAACCTGAGTGCGTATGTGCGGCATCATCTTCCGGATGCAGTGGAGCAATCCTTCGTTCGGGACGCTGCCACGAGAGACCTGATGGCCGTTCGCGCCGGACCTATGGACGTCGAATCGCAGGTGGTGAGCTACCGACGCCCCGATTGAGCGTGCCACGGGGATATCAAGGGAAGCGATGCATGGAATACCAAACCGGTCCGGGGGGAAGCACACGGTCGCAGTATAAAATTGGACATAAAAGCATTTTCTGCCATTGAGTGCGCGCTCTGGCGTGGGCTTTGTGGATCAGTAGGACGAGGTCGTCGCCGTTAGTCCGCGACTGCTCCATCCGTTGTAGCGTGCCATTTCTCATGCACAACATAGCTATTGACTTACCGCACGGAGAGTAACCTTCCGCGATGTCTGCCCCTCACACGCGCAGGATACATCACCGACGTGGGGCAGGCCAGATCTGCAGTTGTGTTGTTTGTCCTCGGCGTCCCGGCGATCGGGTTTGACACCACCAGTCTTCCGCGGTTGTGAGTGCCGTCTGTGCGTAGCAGTTGTGTATATGTTTCGGGGCTGGTTAGTGAGGTGTAAGCGTTGTTTCAATGATGTCAGTGTTAGCGGTATTGTGGACGCGGATACCGTAGGCCCGTTCAATTTCCACTTGGATTGCATTTAGACGCATTTAAACGCTGTCAGCCTTGAGAGCATTGATAAACTGAACAGCAGTCGTGTGTCTTTCTCACAATAACCGTTATCAGCGGTGTCGATACAGCAAAAAAATCCATGATCTTGTTGCAACACCTCCCTGTCCTAGATACATGCCGCCAATTGCACCGGCGAACGTCGCGGAGTTGGCATCAGCAAAGCACACCGATACCCAAGCAAGCGGCATCGAAGAAAAGCAAACGCCGGCCGTGACGCTGTGCCAGCCACTTCTTACTGGCTTTTCGTGGCGCGCGCCATCGCCGCGGTGAGCTGCACGGTCGCCTGCCACCAGACCGCGAAGCCGAGCCCGACGAACCCGTGGAGCGTGCCCCAGACGATTTCCGGGGTCGCACGGTACCTTCGTCGCTGATGAGTCTGGAGTGCAATACGCAGAGGAGGTGAACGTACGACTCCGCGAGCGCGCCGAAGCTGTGGGGTATGAACCGCGGCGCGTTGTAGAGCACCGTGGAGCAGGTGACATGATAGATGCATAGCCCGATGGCCAGCGCCCGCTTACCCGGCAGGAACTCTGAAAGGCGACGGAATCTCAGTAGACGGCATCGCGAGAGAGTGGTGGGCAGACATACCGGGCAGGCTGAAGCACAGAAGCGCCATGACACACGTAGCCGCCACAAGCGCCGCGTAGAGCTAGAAGATGCGGCGAGGTTGACGTCCTGGGCTGTGGGCTCACTGGCCTGATTCGCTGCATACCTTGATAAACACTATAGCGGTGTTCGTGAGCTGCATGAACGGCAGCTTCAGTGGCGACCACAGGCCCTGGACCGCCATGGGTACGTCCAGCGCGATATGCAGCAGGAACACCACGGAACTAGATGCACCGCCTTCAGCGCCCGAGCCTTCCTTCCATTCTCGAACGCGGGACCCATTCATACTCACAAAGGACTGTTCACCGCAACCTGCTGAGACATCGTGCTGAGTGCTGGGGCTGTACACGGCCCGATACGACACGGGGTGGATGGTGGGAGGAAGGAGAGCGGAGTGGCGGCGGGCGCCAGTGAACGAACTTGTGAACGAACCAGGCACCGGATGGGATACTGGCCACGTGGCAGCACAATACAGTACAACAAACCAGATCTGGAGATGCCCGGACCGTGCGATCGTGATCGGGCGCTTGGTGCGATCGCGAGCCACGTTTGTCGAGCCACAGCGACGAACGGAGGCAGACCAGCGGGAGCAGCAAAAAATTTGCACAGGAGCGGCAACGGGTCCAAAGCCCGTGAATTTGAGGCAGAGGATAGCCTCTCTGACGTGCTACTTCACGACATAGCTTGAGGCAATACAGCGTACATGCGAGGCGGTGAACTATGTTACAGATGGACGCTTCTTCTAACGGTAATCTATATAACTTGGTTGAACAACAAAAGCCCCCAAGAAATAGCTACAACGCACACATCAATGGATACAGCCCGCCTTCCAATCCTACCAGCATACACCGACCTAGTAATCACCGTCGTCGTCGCCATCGTTCTCGGTGATCGACGAGCCCCGCGCGCGCCCGAACGCAGGCGCCGCCGATATCTCGCAAGCATCCAAGTCGCGCTCCAGGTCGAGCATCTCCTGTCCCTCGGGCGGCGCGGCGGCCTCCTCGCCCACGATGTCGCGCAGCCGCCGCACCTCGCCGCGCAGCTTCGCGATTTCCTCGTCGCGCCGCTCGACGCGGCCCTTGAGGACCTTGATGAACTCGTTCCCGCACCGGAGCAGCTGCAGCTTGCTCACGCCGCGGTTCGGGCCCTCGGCGTTGCCCTTAGGCGGCCCGCGCGGTGGCATCGCCCCGGGCAGGAGCGGTTCGTCCGGGAAGCCCTCCTCGGACGGGAGCGGGATGGGCGGCAGTAGGATGCGCAGGTCGTCGAACGAGGTCTTGAGCGAGTCGCGCCGCTTTTGCTCCGCGGCCTTGTGCGACGTTTTCCGCACGTGCATCGGCTGCGTGAACGGCGCCGAAGGCGAAGCCGCGGTGGGGGTTATGACCGCGTTGCCGGCTGGTCAGGGTGAATTGTCAGACGTTGCTCCGGACAGAAACATGCGTGCGAGACTGACCTGGCCGAATCGGTTTCAAGGCGGGACTGGTCAACGCAACGCTGCCAGCCTTTTCAGTGCTCTTCCCTTTCGAAGTGCCCGACCGAGTGGTCATTCTCCCTTCCTTCAGCTTGGGAGCCGCTCCGTCCTCGTGGCCGCTCAGCTGCGCGGCCAGGGAGCTGTTGACAGCCAGGCGGCCCAGCTTGAGCATGCTGGCAGGGGTCACCGGTGTAATCTGGCTAGTAGGAGCCGGCATGGCCGGGGACGCAGGGGTGGGAGGCAACGGCGGCGAAGACGTCGTCGAAGAATTTGAGTGTGCGCCGGAAGGGCCGCCAGATGCAGGGTGAGCGGGCGGCGGCATAGGCGGATCTACAGGCGACGGCGTATCCCCAGGGATGTCGCTGGTACCCTGGAAACTCCGCTGCACAGGGCTGGGCCGCATCGCAGTCATGGTTGCGGGGAAAAGCGGCGTAGAGTTCGCTGAACGCGTGCCGCGGAGGCTGCCCCTCCTACTGCTCGAAGGGCCATTCGACGGAGGGCGGATACCGGGGGACTGGCGCTTTCGGGCATGCTTGCTCGTGGCAGTAGACTCGTCCCCGCTGGAAGAGGTGTTTCTCCGCTTGCCACTGGACGCCGCGCCGCGGGAGTCACTGGCACCCTGCGAGGAAGTGGCAGCACCTTGCGTGGCGTTGCCGGGGTTATGTGGTCCCAGAAAGGGACTCGGGATGTGGAAGTCGATATCGCCAGGGGAAAGTGGTATAGCTGACGTACTAAAGACGATGTTCGCCGGTGCAGAGTGCGGGGCGGTGGGGGGCGCCTGCTGGGGTATAAAGTTCGGGAGCATGGGCGGCGGGTTCTGCACCATGGTGCCCATTGGACCGCCCCCGGAGTGCAGGAGCATGGGGGAGACGAAGTCGGGGATCTGTTGTGCGCGCAGCTCCGTGGATGAGGCTGGACCCACATGAGGAATGGAGGGTGGACCATGCGCAAGAAGAACGCACCTGGGGTGGGCAAGCCATACTGCTGCGTGTCCCGAGGGCGTTCGAGCATGGGAGGCAGCGAGAAGGAGGCTTGGCCACTCAGCTATGACGCACCGGTCAGTAACCGCACATAGTCCCAAAGCCTCTTTCCTTCACAACACCACGGGCAAAGACAGGTCCATGACTCGCACCTGCTGGACAATCTGATTCTGGAGGAGGACCAACTGCTGCAGCTGGTTGAGCCTCATCTGCTGCTCCAACAGCGCCTGCGGGGACATCTGTGGGAGTTGCGGCTGAGAGGACATCTGCTGGGACGCGCCGTCCGGGATGGAGAGCAAATTTTCAAGAACGTCCATATTGACTTGCTGTTGCATGCCGCCTAGATGCTGCTGGTATTGCATTGGCGGCGGCTGCTGCTGCTGCTGCTGCGGGCCCTGGGGCGCGTTGCCAAAGAAGTCGCTCCCATCCTGCCCAGCTTCCTGTTGAAAGAAGGAGTGCATGGGCGTTCCCGAACGGAGAACAGAGGAATAGCAGTGGACGACGACGCTGGAGAAGAGCCAAGGCGCAAGAACCGCTTCGGGACGCGGGCTCCCGGACTTTGATCCTGAATTTGTTCCTGTGCCCAGATGGGCTATGAGTATTTAATTTATTATATTCAAAGATAGGTTAGATGGCTCAGTTGGCATAATGTGCACCTGCGGCGCATGTTAATTGCAACAACCCTTTGCCATACAGTTGAAACCAGTCATAAACCCCCATCGCCGCAAGAAATTTGTCGAGAGATGAAAGTGGGCCATGTCACGAAGTAACCAAAAGATTTGGCTATTTCTCAATGCACAACCTAGAGGGCGGTGTGATGGGATGCGCTCGATGTGAGGGGCTGTGGTTCGATCCCGCCGTTCGGAAACATTTCCCCTTTTTGTCACTGAACCGCCATCGACAGCTACGTGACCGTGTCGATCCAGGACACACAACTTTGCACAACTTTGTGGGACCAGGTAGCATGACTTACGCCATGACCGTACGCGGATGAGCGCAAGACAGTGCGTCGGTTGATGGCAGGTGGCTGAGGCTCGGCTGCTGTATCCAGTGCCACGCATCCCTCCCTCACTACGCAGCCCACCGACTGTGGTTGGCTAGCTGATCCAACTACGTTCCTAGCCCACTCAAAAGCCCACACTTCCACACCCTTCGATCCGGCCAACACATCAGGCGAATCCCACGCCCAGGGTGCAACACGCCGCGCGCCCTGGCCCGCACCGTCCGTATTGTTCATGTCTGGGGCAAAAGCAGCCCACGCTCGCCACGGCGCAAACGCGGCGATTGGCCTTGGGGTCGCCCGGCGGGTGGCCAGCTGGACGGACCTTCGCGGCGGAGAATGGAGTTCGACAGCGCGCAGCCGGCGGGCGTGCCCCCCAGGCCCAGAAGGCGGCGGAGGCCCGGTCAGCAGGCCCGGGTATTCTTGGACTCCGCCACGGCACCCCCCCGCGCCTTCGCGCAACGCAGGCGGGGCGTCGCTGGGATCGTCGTGCGGTCAGCTGCCAGGAGAGGCAGCCGAGCCCCCGCGCTGTCGCCGCGCGTGGTGGGAACGTCCGCGCGGGGTCGATGGCTGAGGAGTCCCCCAGCCAAGTCGGGCTTGCCAGCGCGCGACGATCCCGCACCAGCCAGAGGGTCTGGCGCGGAGGTCGGTTGAGTGGCGAGGGAAGATACCGCAGTTCCTGGCCTGCGGTGGGGGTTTTCTTCCCGCAAGTTCCCCCTGTCGCGACAGCTGCGTGGGAGGATGCGGGCCAAGCCCGTTATCCAGAGGACCTCTGAGAATGGGCGATCTCAGTGGCCGGACGGACGTCGCAAGGAAACACCCCGTCCGACTGTGCGGACGCGACAGGCCGCGCCTGTCAAAGGGGCTCTTTCTCAAGGTTCGCGCGGGAAGGCCGGGGCTCGAAATATGCCCAGCTTGATAGGACGGGAGAAGTGCTTCTGGTTCTAGCGCGACGCCAGACTGACACCCAGAACCATACCGCAATGGAGGTAGCCCCTCGGCGGCTGTAGTCCTCTCTCGAAAGCTCCAACAGCGCTCCACGGACAGCGTGTCGGAGCACGCATGCAATGCCCGCATTTCCATCGAACCTGGTGTGTCCGCGTACGATACACCGATTTCCTAAACGGGCATGGCGAATCTCATGTACCTCGGTGTGCAGGATGCCCCCTGAACATCCATGTTTCCAGGCCTCGATCACCGACGCGTCTTGGACGTCATAGTGGGACGTCGTAATCGACGCCTTCCAGGATAACAAGAGAACACCAAGTTGAACGGAACGAGGCGCCGGCGGGGGGTTGATCACCGGCCGAGTGCACGTGAAGATACAACACCCGGAACGGCGCACAAACCAGCGGTCAATAATTCCCCTGATCACGTCTGCCAGAAAGTCACAGAGGTACGGGCGCACTGGCCACTTCGCAGGCCTCGGCGTCTGGATCCCGCTTCTCTACTGCAAGGTGAGCTCCATTGCCGCTGAGCGCCTGCACACACCCGTCAGCGACTGCACGGTCATTCGGCACAAGAGCGCAGTGGCGCACTCCATAAGATGATGAGATCGAGGATATGGGATAGAGGACATGAGATAGAGGACGAGCCGGGACTCAAGCGCAGCGCATTGGAAGTGTGCCACCCGCTTCAACCGACAAAGCAAGCGCACGACAAAGGGAGACGTCCAGTCCTCGCCCGCGCCCCTTCCCCCCTCGTGCCAGCCACCAGCGTGGAGCGTGCAGTTCGCCGCCGCGCGGAATGCGTCAGAGCCTGATCGGAGAAGCACCCGGACGGAGATGACTCAAAGCGCAGCGGCTATTATACATCTTACATTGCACACCGCTATAGAGTAAGTATCATAGTACTTGATCCCGCCGCCACACTGGCGCCGGCACCGACCGCACGCTGACGTCGGGCGCGCGAGTGGTCGTGCGGGGGGGGGGGGGCGCCTCCGGCCGGGCGAATCGATCAAATCCCAGGGCGTGTGCGCGCGCTCCGCTGGGGACGTCGCAGCCGGCCGGGTAGTCGTGGCGAAGATTGTGCTGTATGGCCGGTGTGCTCTCGGAGGACCGAGGGCGTGTCAGGCTCCATACAGGGGCACGGCGGGGGCGGCGGGGCAGGCGTCGGAGGCGGGAGAAGGGGGATTAATGCAGCGGCGGCCCTTGCGTCTGGCGTGCCGGACCCCGGTGAGGGGCGGCGGTCGCGGAATGAGGGGGACGAGGCAGATCGGCGAGAGGGTCGGTCCGGAGTGAAAGAGCGCTGCTCCGGTGATGAGTGCCCTGTCTGTCGATGGATAGGTCCGTCCGGGGGTCGTGTTCATTTCAGCCGCCGTGTGCGGCTATGGCGCCGCGCAGAAAGTCCTTTGTGGGAGCGGGAGAAGCGAGTCGTCGACGGAATGAGCCTGAGGACGTCTCCTGTGCAGATGCAGAGGACGATCACCACGGCTGAAGTCGTCCGGGAGGGCCGCAGCGTCGAACGGAAGGGAAGTCAGTGGCGGGGTGGACGGTGGGTTGACGTGGTAGCAGCGAGGCGCCACGAGATACGCGCCGGGACTTCCTATGTGGGGAGACCACTCAGGGCTGCTGAGGGTGAAGGAGTCTGCCTCGACCAGAAGGTGCCTGGAGGCGAGTAAGATGGCATAGAGGCGCCTGCGCGCACACGTGAAATGCGAATGTCAGACGGGCGACGCACCGCGAAGCGCGGCAGGGGCCGTTCTCGTCGCGGACCGTGCCAACGCCAAGATCCCGTGCGTGTGCACACAACGACCGGACGCGAGCAGGCACACGCGCGGTGGCGTCGACGGGGAACCCAGAAAGTACGCGCGATGTGCATCGCATAATCGCCGCAAGGACCGCACCCGAGGTGCGAGCGGTCGAGGTGGGGGGAGAGGGCACAGGGGATACCGCACGCGGGTGCTACGGTCTGGCGCGGAGTGGATTGTCGTCAGGGCGCGGGACGCCGGGTGGGAGCGTTTCTTTAACGGCCGCAGGGAGCAGATCGCGTCGTTGGTCGGTGCCACCGCGACAGAAGGAGCCTGGAAGCCCGTGCAAGGCAAGCACGTAGCTGACCGTTGAGAACGCCACCGTGTTAGCGTCAGACCACGTCAAAAATCATATCGGCCAGGCCGGGAGCACAAAGACGCACAAAGAGGCCCATCGACCGCGCGCGCGCCTAGTGAGTGGACCCCGGCCGAACAAAGCCACTTTGTTCGACAGCGGGGGGGCCGCATCGCCGGCAACTAGGGGGGGCTGCACGCGAGCTCGACCTCGCTGGCAGCAGGGTCGGTCCGCGCAGCGATCTGCTCCCCGTTCGATAGCCGGCGCCGCCGCGAGCGAGGCGCACGATCCGTCCGAGAGCGGCGCCCGGCGTCCGCGAGTGTGCGGGGAGGCGGAGAGGCGGGGCGGGCGTGCCAGTGCCGCTTCGCATGGCGATCCCAGTTGGCCAGATCAGCGTGCCCGATCGAAGCACTGAAGCACACGCGCGCGCCGGTCGGTGGAGGATTTGTGGGTGTCCCCAGACTCCGCATTGCGCCCCCCCCTGGACGGCGCAGATCAGCGGGCGAAGGCGAGACACAGCGCCGAGTCGGCGACTAGCTGAGGACCGCCCTGGGGGCCAGGAGGCGAGCCCGCGTGTCCCTCGTACGAGCGTCGGAGGCGAGAGACAATGGACGAGAACCCCTTCGTCCCGGTCGTCGGGAGCGAGGAGAGGGTGGCCAGGGAGCCAGGGACGAGCCTGCACTGTCCGCGGAGCGGGCATGCAGGGCAGGAAGCCCCGCCACTACCCGTCGCGGCTCGCGCGAAGGCAGGCGGGAACCGTGCGGCGCTGCAGATCTCTGTCGGTGCGGCAGAACGTGCGCGTGGGCGCGTCCATGCGCACGCGGGGCCTGGGAAGCGGCAGGGGTCGGTGAGTGCGCAGGGCCCGCAGGCTCTGGCGGGAGCAGCGGAGCACGTACGGCGGTGCGGTGCTGCGCAGTGCGGTGCGGGGGGCGGGGGCAGGCGAGGGTCGCTGCTGAGCGGGCGGCAGACCCGCACGGGGCTGTGTCGTGCGACGCGGGGGGAGGCGAGCCGACGTGCCGGCAACGGCCGACTTCGCACCGGGCGAGAAGGAGCACCGGTAGGGCGAGGTTTGCCGCGCGAGAGGTGCACGCGCAGACGCGGACGGGGGTCCGAACGCTGCGAGCAACGTGTTCGCTCCTGGCGGCGGGGGGTGGTCGGGGAAGCAGATGGCGAGCACAAGGATCGCCCCCTTCCTGATCCAAGGGCAGCACGGGCGGAAGACTGCTCTGCGTGCGCCAAGGCGAACCGACCCGCAAATATCCTCCGCGCGAAATGGCGGATGTGCTGCGATGAGTCATGTGCTCCGTCGGACCCTGGACCCCGTCCCACAGCCAGCTCGACGGGTGTTGGAGGGACGATTGGGGGTCGTACTAGCCACGTCGGCAAGGTGCGCCTCTGCGTCGGAGCCTTTTGCATACAGTCGGACGCGGCGCACGCGCTACCGTAATGGCTAGCGTACACGACATCGTTGGAGGATCTTGTACGTGTTATACCGCCGCAAGGACACCCACGCGTGGAACTGAGAGCAGAAGCGCGGCCGCCCGGGTCACGCACCCGCACCATCACGCCTTCGCTGAGTTTCGGTAGTAGAAAGGCGCACCGTGAGAGATTTCTATTTGGGCACCAGGGGTGCCCAAACCGACTGGGAATTAGATGCGTCTCGCTCAGAAGGGGAAGCTCCTCGGTTTTCCGGTGCCCGACGAGTCACCACACCAAGGCGGAGCGCACGTATTTGGTCTCGTGTTGAGGGCCTGCAAGGTCAGGCAGGCGAAGCGATGCTGCCTGTTCCAGGACGGTAGCCATCGATGAGTGGTAGGAATATTAGGAAGTGAGATGATCCTAGCCACCGGCATGCATTGCACAGGTTTATGGCAGTGCGGGCATCGCAGTGTATAGAAGGACTACTGAGTCCGCGCTGACCGCGGCTGTGGCGGTCGACACACGGGTGTGTGCGAGATATCAGCGCTATGCGGGCAGTTGTCGGAAGACCGCCGATAGAGTACCTGCGACGTAATGGTCTGCGAAGCGCTCATGTAAATAAGTCGCGTCTTACTGCATGCACGCCCGATGATGGGACTGGACTTCAGGCCCTGGGCGCTGATGCTACGGTCAGAATAATCATGTGTGGCGCGGACAAGATGAGTCTTACCGATGCGTCCAGCGAGACAGTGTCTTCGTACATGTACGCCGTAAGTCGGCCTTGAGACAGCACCGCAATACACACGACATAGTGACTGGTGAGGGTGACTCGTCCGTTCATGGGAGCGCGTCGGAGATGCTGGGCATCGGCTAGGTTCAACGACCGAGCACAAGCCCAGGGTGCAAGCCGTTGTGAGGTGTGTCGGTGTCTATCAAGCTGCGTACCTTCGCCGGCGGTAGAGCCCCAACACGATCAAGCGAGGCCCGGCCTTGCTTGCGTACCGGATTGCGGGAGCTACTGTGGACCAGAACATGCACGCCACGTATCGCATGCTTGCGGGCAGCATTGTCGCCTCCAGTGCGACCTCCAGGTCGGATAGACAATGGTCATTGTCCGCGTCCGGGAGCACCTCGAGGACGGAAATCCTGCCGTCCGCGTCCTGCCGTGCTGCGGTGCAGCAGCGGCGCAGCACCGACAAGCCAGTGCACAAAGCCCGTTGGTGACTCGTCCGCAGCCACAAAGAAATATTCTGGGGGTGGATGTGCCCACGGCTACGTGGACGCACAAGTCTACCGAGGTAACTAAGGGGAGCTCGACGTCCGCCTCGATCACGTCGTATATTCCCTCTCCGAATACAACGGACAGAAAAAAGACGACGGGAGGATGCGTCCAAATTTGTACGGAAATATGGAGTATTCGAGTTCGACAGACCTTGCACTGCAAGATGGGAGAAAGACGCTTGTCGTTTCACTTTTGAGCACTGATCGACTATGAGCGGACTTTACGGCCACCCATATATTGCTGATAACTAATAGCGACTGACGGGATGTCTAGCCATTCCACAGGATGTTGCACCGGCGTTCATACTCGTCACGCCTGAATTAGCGGTGTGAAATGCCGCAACGACGTCGAAGATGAAAATTGGCACATTTCGGTCGCGCCTACTGCCGGCGGACACCGTCCTACCGATGCCCGGCCGGACCCAACGAATTGGATGGACGCGGCCGGGGTGCAGCCGGGGCCGGGTGGCGTGGTGTGACTGGCGGGGTAGAAGGGGCGGACAGGGCGGCGGACGGAAGGGGGCTCAGGCGGATGGCGAGGGCCCTGCAGACTGGAGAACAAAAGGGGTGCCGGCAGCGTGGGAAAGGGAGGGCGCGTGCGGACCAGATTGGGGCTAGGATGATCACCAACAAAAGAAGGGACCGCGGCTTGCGTGGCGAAGAAGGCAGACGGGTCGCCCGGGGCAGCGTGCGGCGTGCAGTGTGGGTGGGCTGCCGGGAGGGGGAGGAGCACGGTGGGCGTGGGCGTGCCTGCTCGGGTGGGAAGCTCGCGCGCTCTCGCTCTGGGCCGTGGGCGAGCGCATTGGCGGTGGCGAGCTGGGGAACGAGCGCCGAGCGGTGACACGCACGCGGCATCAGATGCCGGCACGAGTCCCACACCCAGAACTTTAATTTCGCACGGCGGACGCGGTCGTGGTTGGCTGTCACGCACAGACGCCCGCGCCGTCCAAACGCAGCTAGGCGGGCGAGATGCCACGCCACTCGCTGCTCGCAGCCAGCCAGGGCGGCACACGGCACACGCCAACTTTCCGGCCGTGCGGAATGCACCAGATCACGAAAGACAGCGGTTTACGTCTGTTGGCGAATGGAATGATACGGTGCGGTCAAGCGCGCGGAGCACAGTCGTCTCAGCGAGATCTGGCCATCGTCGGCCAGATCGCGCGGGTGCGGGTCACGACCGATGCGGAGGAGCATCGTTGCTGCCGCTGCCGCTGCCGCACCGTGCAGGGCAGGCAGCTAGCGAGGACAATGGCGATTGTTGGGCGTTGCTGTGCTCGCTCCATGCAGATTGGAATCAGATTGCAGGGCGCAGGCAGCCTTAAGCGGACAATTCAGAGAACCCGCGAGATAGAAGAGAGGTAGAACGTTCCATACACTTATGTAATCTATTTACTCGAATTGGCGCCGCACATTGCCGTAACAGAATACAACAGACCTATATCTTCTCCACGCTCACCTACGCCCTTCTTCCCTCCCCCAACCACCTCTCTCCCCCGCGCGTCCCGTCCCGTCCGATGTCCTCCTACCCGTACAAAAGACGGCGGACCGCGACTTCTGTCCTCGCTGGCGACTTCGACCCCCGTCCTCCGCGCGATGTCCTCACTAGTCTGCTGAACGGCGTACCCACCCCAAAGCCAACCGATGAGGAGCTCGAGGCCCGGAGAGTCAGGAAACGCGAGAAGAAGGAGAGGCAGAGGGACAGACGAGACAAGGAGGAGAAGAAACGCGCGAGGGCCGCAGCCAAGGCCGCCGAGAAGGCAGCCCTCCCCCCCGTCGCGTCAACCTCTGCCACCGCGCCGCCCACCCTCAACGGCGCGTTCAAGACCGCGATGCCCGTCCCTCGCACGTCCACCTCCTCCTTCTGGCAAGCCAGACCGCAGATCGTCATCCCGAACCTGCAGCGGTCCGCGTCGTTCTCTCCCCCACCCATGCCGTCGTCCCCCCCAACCACCCCCGGCCCATCCGTGTCCTCGCGCACGTCGGCTACCTCGTCTAAGCGGCCGTATACGCCGTACGACGACGAGGATTTCGACGGCCGTCATCAGAGCGTCGAGAGCAACGACACCCAGACCAGACGGCCCCGCAAAAAGCGACCTGCTGCGCGCAAGGGCTGGAAGGGCTGGGTCGAGGGTTCGCCACCCCCCTCCGAGAAGCTCATCAATCTCGATGTCGCCACCGTTCTTCCGGAGCGTAAGACAAGGAGTGGGAAGAACTTCGACGCGATTGGTTTGGGCAAGGAGGGTTGGGTTTAGATGTGGTGCGTGCCTTGCCTTTGTTTACGGTTCGATTGTCCTCATTCGTGCTCCCAGAAAACGGTGGTCCTCCTCAGTGCTTTCCTCCGCGTATCGTACGTCCTTGCGCACGCTTCTATTCTCCGCCCACTGCTCGTGACACATACCAAATCCCGTCCACTTCCTCTATCGGTTTATTCCCGTCATCGTGAGACTCTCTTCTCGGGTTCTCTCTTTGGTCGAGTGCGTTGCTGTTCAGTTCCCCACCTTCATGTCGCTCGTGATCCCATGCCACTTGGGTTCCAGCACTCTCATGACTCCTCTTGTATACATATGTCGCAACCAGTGCAGCTCCACAATACGAATGAAATTACCATGGATACCTCCCTCCCTTGAACTGCTTCATTCTCTCGACGAATACAAACGTCTTTGTTCTGTCCTTGTCCTTCCCCCCATGCATAATCGTCACTGTGGCTGTATGTTCCGACATTGTATGTATTTCCAACCGCTTGGAATCGCGATCCTAGCCCGCATGTCTCCTCTACTCGGCCCCGTTCCCAGCGTACCTCGAATCGGTTGGATCGCCTACGCCGCTACCTTGTGGTATACTGTCATCTAGGGCGCGACATTGCGCAGCATCGGCTAGCCACACAAGCGGTTAGCCACACCGGCGGCAAGCCTCCTGGGGCCACACGCCATCGACCCCCATCATCGATGTCATTTCCACCAGGCCGTGCACGCATGCCGCGGTGGATACTCCGCGCCCGCGCGTTGATATCACAAGTGTGGGCGTCCTGGGCGCACATGATAAATGCACGTATATACTGAATGGAAACGGACGCTTCGCTGCGTGCGAGCACCCACGCGTACGTCCAACACGAGCCCGCGCGGCCGTCTACGCGACTATAGCACAACGCGCGAAGTGGGACAAGGGGTCTCCACGACATTGCCACTGACGCACCGTCGCCAGTCGGCCAGGCGCGCCAACGGCGCTGCAACTCTATCCGATTGCGCACTTTGTTCGCCCCCGGGCACGCACAGCTCGTTATTCCCCCTTCCCTCGCCATTGTCGGCGTGCACGCCCTCCCGACACGCGCGGCGGTGCAGACGGCGCGACTGGCGGTGGGACGAGTATGTACGCCCGTGCGCGCGTCGGGCGCGGCGGCCGATCGAACCTGGATCGAGCCGCGATCGGATGAGTCCGTCCGCCCCACGATCATCGACGTGTGCATCATCTTGCCAGGGCCCGCGGCAACAGCCGTCTCGCGCCTCGCGCCGTCGAGCGGGCTGCTGCTCGTCGTCCATCGCGAAGCTCGCGGTCGCGTCGCGCGTCGCGTCGGCAACGGCGTGCGCGCGCGAGTCGCACGCGAGCCTCCCAATGGCGGCGGTGGGGCACGGGGGCGCTGGCGGACGCTGGAGGGAGCCTGATGGCGAAGCGAGGCTCGCTTCAGAGCCCGGCGGCGGGGGCGGCGGGGGAGGGGGGGGGGCACCGCTTTGGTCACAGTCGGCTCGTGCGCGCGGCTGTTCAGGCAATCTCAGCTTCCAGCCCCGCCGCCGTGATCATCAGTTCGTCGTGCCCAGCCTCTAGTCTCACCGAGAGTCAAACTGCCGCCGTGGCGCAGACCACAGAAACTGCCTGTTTCGGACAGCAAGCGCCCACGGGCGCCCGCAGCCACCGCGGGAGCCTGCACCGCGGCTTGGTCCGTCACCGCCATCACCGTCGCCCACGCCGTCCTCCCGCCGCTGTGCTCGTCCGCGCACGCGCCCCCGCTGCTGTCTGTGCTTCTGTCTCAGTCTCAGCGATAGCTTTTTCTCTCTCTGCGTCTTGCTCGGGTCCTGTGGCATTCTACCCAAACTGAATCTGGTCTTTGCGGAGCTCGGTACCGACTGAGACGGCCTGAGACCGTCCGCTCGGAGAGATCGCATAGTCGGAACCACGCACGCACGGACGCCTCTCAGCCTCGCCCTCGCCCTCATCTCGCCCCGCCTTACCGGCCCGCACGATGCTCACGCACGTACCGTTCCCGCCGCTGCCCGCGCCGCCGTCGTGGTTCCCGGGCCACATGCTGCAGTTCCAGCGGATGCTCCCGACGCTGCTCAACAAGACGGACGTCGTGCTCGAGCTCCGGGACGCGCGCCTGCCGCTCACGAGCATCAACCGCAACTTCGAAGGTGTGTGTGCGTGCGGGACCCGCGTGGTCCCCTGCCTTCCATTTTACCGGTTCTGTTCTTTATCGCGGTCGGGATCGGGGCTGTGCGGCGAGATGAGTCGGTGGGCGTACAGCGTGGTGGGCCGCGCTGGCGGAAAAAGGCAGGTCGCGGGATGTGGGTGTATTCGTGCTCCGTGAGATCAGGTGGCGGATGCGGGGCTGCAGCATGCTACGCGGGTCTGGAGGCGGCTATGCCGTTATCCGTTCGCGCGAATATCTCAGTTGAGGTATCCTGCGACTCGGAATCCGGTTATGCCGCTGCAGCGGCTGTGACTATGCTTCGGCGGCTTGCGCAGAGGCCGGCCTGACCCTTGCGCTCTCGCAGAACAAAATACAGAGTCAACTGTACACCCGAAGGCTCCACACAACGAGCATAACGTACCCGCTGCATCGCCCTGCACTGTTACGCATAGTCAGGGTCTGCGTCCCGCTTGCGGAAGTGTGGGGCGACTCACTTGCTGCGCCACACTTGGTGAGGCAACCCACATTGCATTGGGTGTGTCGGTAAGGCGCTTCCCACGTCGAGGCGTTTCGCTGCGGTATTGTGCTCACGACCTGACACCGGTGTCTCGCCATGGTACTGGCTTCCGGCTGTGGTTTACAGCCGGAAGCCACTACCCTTCTCCGCATGAGCATGCCGGCACTCCTGGTCAACGGCCACCTACGAATGTGCAGCCGGTAGTGTGTTGTGCAGGCGCGGCACAGCGCGTATATTGCCACATTCACAGGCTGCTGATGATCCGCGGGAATGGTAGGCCCTATGGTCGCATTATGTTGTCTCCGCTCGATATCGGACCCACAGCGGCGGACATCTCGCCGTCGCTCCCCGATCGCATTGTCCACCGCTCTTCCCTTCTTGGACCTCGGTAACGAGCTAGGTTATGCCACATACTGCTCGACGACAACACGGCCCACACGAGGTTGCATCTCCGTCTGTGATTACACCGAGCTGTCACCGGCTCACCGGAGTGTTGGGAATGGTCTCCTCTCTTCCCTGCGGAATTTTTTGCCGCTGTGCTCCTCGGTGGACCCGTACCGTAGTGCTATGCACTCAATCCGAAATATTAGTGAAGCCTAGCGGTGAAAAAAAAAATTTAGCCTCTCCGTTCCTTGTCCACGGCTCTCACATAGTCTTACATGTGTCATTGACCGCGGTTTCCATGATACAGGTGCATTGCAGAAGTGGAGGCGTGAACGAGGCCGGGGTCAATCGTTCGGTTTATCGAGCTCATCTGATCCCCATGCCGTCCCGCCGGAGGCGGGCCCTAGTACCGCTCCGGTCTGTGAACGGGTTGTTGTGTTCAGTAAACGCGATCTCGTGCCTGAATGGGGTATCAAGGTCGGTACCTTTTCGATCACTCTACGAAACGCAACTCATGTCGTATCAGCCCTTCCAACAAGCGATGAATGCTAAATACCCCGACCAGAGAACTCTGTTCGCGTCTTGGAATCGTACGCGCGATATAAAGGCTTTAAACGAGCTTCTAGTCAGTAGGTCTCCTACCCGCTACCCTAAAGAGCCGTTTTATTCACGCTTTCGGTCAACGAAGATCTAGCAAAGGAACACCAGTACCGACCGGAGCTTAACGTCCTGGTTGTCGGTATGCCCAATGTTGGCAAATCGACCCTCCTTAATACCCTCAGGAACATCGGTATCGCGGGTCGTGCGTGTCGCAGTTCCCGTCTTTGACACAGCCTGCGACCGCCCACTGACCCGCTCTTTCCCCGCATTGCTAGCGACACCCAAAGCACTCCGGACATCTGCGCAGCCGGGCATGACGCGCGTGCTGTCAACACGGCTCAAGCTGTCGATAGACCCACTTGTCTATGCTTACGACTCCCCTGGCGTCATGCTCCCCTTCCTGGGCAATGGTGACAAGGGCGCCGAACGAGGGGTCAAGCTCGCGCTCATAGGTCAGTTGACGTCTCGCGCAGCATATCAAAGCTCTGGCCGCGATGCCGGGCTGTTCCACCGCTCGTTCGCTGACCACAAATCATGAACTCTCGCTGGGGGCGGGAACAGCCGGGATCAAGGAGGGTCTCTACGACACCGAGACGCTCGCGTCGTATTTATTGTACCGGCTGAACGTGCTGGACCCTGTCTGTGAGTAAACCGCCTCACGCTCGTCTTCCGCCGTAGAACGCCAGCGAGATTGACGCCGTGCGTTCGTGCCCCCTCGCCCCTCCCGCTTCCCACCGTCTGCCTCGCGCCGCTTCTCATTTCCTTCCACGGCCTGGCCTCGCCCACGCCCACGCCCTCACCCGTACAGCGCCAGCGTACCTGCGGCTGCTCCCGCCCGGCACGCCCCCGGTGCTCGACATCTACGACTTCCTCGAGCGCCTCGCGACGCGCCTCTGCATGCTCAAGCGCGGCGGGATCCCGGATGCGGCCCGCGCCGCGGTGTGGTTCATCAAGTGGTGGCGCGAGGAGGGCGGCGTGGCGTCCGCCGCCGCGCCCGCGCACCCCGCCCCCGCCCCGGAACCCGGGGCGGGGGCGCAGAGCTTCCGGCGCGGGTGGGGCTTCGACCTCGAGTGGGCCGTCGACGGAGCGGAGGCGGTGCGGTACGACGAGGCGTTCATCCGGGCGAAGATGGAGGAGTGCATCGACCGGTTCGAGCGCGATGCGGCGGAGGAGGAGCGCGAGGGGGGCGGGCTCAGCTCGACGCAGGAGAAGAAAAAGGCGAAGGAGCGGCAGCGCGCGCTCCAGCAGGCGCGCTCACGGGCGCGGCTCGCCGCGAAGAGGGCGCGGTAACCCAGAGGGCCCGCACGGTCGTTCGCCGCAAGACAGCGTCTGCGCGGGGGATTCTGGACCTGGGTCCTCAAGCATACGTTCGCGGCAGCTGCCCGCTGGTCGTACCGCGGCATTCGGCGATTTACAGCGGCCAGAGCATGTCGATAGGGAGGATCTGGGCGGGCATGCGTATGTACCTCGCCGCCAACCGCTTCGCAGGCCATGTACGCTGCTTCCCGCCGCGGCCCCTAGGCGTTCGTCCTCCGTGGATCAATGTAATGCCACGGAAGGCCGGCTTGCAGGCAATGTCACTGGCGTTTGGAGATACTCCCGGCTTTGTGTTCCCACACCCTCCGCCGGTAGGACCCGGCCCGCCAGTTCCCCGCTGGCAAATTGTCACGCACACACGCCGGGGAATATGTATCGTGATTGACTCAGGCTCTAGGTTCTGGCCAGCGCACCACCTCGCTATGGTCTCTCGGAGTACCGACTGCTTGGCCGATGGCAGGACCTAGAGATTAGTATGCTTTTGAGGGATCTGCAGCTGCTGCCCGGCCGCCCGCAGCGCCCTCATAAGGAGGGGAAGGGGGAAGAGGGAAGGCCTATTATTGCGCCTGGTTCTCCATCCCGAGTCTCGCAATCCCGCAGCACAGCTGCTAGCCTGCTAGCCGCTTCGGGCCTCGTCAGGTGCGGCACCAGCCTCACCAGTGGAACCGGACCCCGCCGTCGCATGACAGGAATTATAGAACCTTGATCGATCGTCAGGCCACCCTCTACCACGTCCACCCACCGTTCTCGTGCTGTCCACAATCTGTGGCCGACCCGGAGACGGAAGCAAATCGCGTCGCCTGATCTCTCCCTCGGCGCGCGCGCGCGTGCCCACATCTCGAGTCGAGCCTCGACTCGGACGCCCGTGCGATCTGGTCCCGGTAGGTCAGGTCGTGGTGCTCTGCCGTGCCCCACTGCAGGGCTGCAAGCAAGTCTGCAACCCATCAATCAAGAACCGGAATCTCGATGCTCGATGGGCGACTCGGGGCGAGGCGGACGCGCTGCGGGGACGGACCTGCCCGAACGGTGCGGGCGTGCGCTCGGACGAGGGCCTCTGGGCCGCCGGGAGGCGGATGGCGCCGTACGTGAGCCGTGCATGATCCTCGTGGGCCGCAGGAAGTTGGCAGGGAAGACATTCCTTGCCGTATGTGGGTCTGCCCTGGTTTGCCGCTCGCTGGCTCCTGGGAGCGGGGTCAGCCCGCTCGAGTAGGCGGTCTGTCCTCCGCCCGCCGCGCACCACAGGGTCCCGGGCGTTCACGCTCAAGTGGGCCACAGACTGACCGACATGGCAGAGTCCCGCTGCCAGCGCCGGACGCTCGTGGGCCGTTGCCACCTGCCCTGCATGCGGCGCGCCGTCCGCGCGTGCCCCGACTTGCGCGCTGAAGCCGCGGGCCTCTGCGCTTCGCACGCGCGCAGAGGCGACGTCGCAATCGACTCATGCATGACCAGGCGCGTGCACCCCAAGTCCTACATAGCGGCTATGTACGTGCGCAGCCGTCGTTTACGTGTGCACAGAGCGGGCAGGAACGCGCGGGCCCTTTGGGGCTGACCGCCGGTCGACAGACGTGCATGTGCGTGTCATCCGCTCGAAGCGGGCGGGAGATTTGCGTACAGTACGTACGTACGGTAAGCGTTACGTTTGCGCGATGGGGCCCCCGATCGGGGGTGGCCATTGAGATCGCAGATAGTCGCACGCCGTTTAGGTACACTACCGCTAAACACCGCCCAGTCCGCTGCAGTGGACCAGCGTGGGCCACACTAGTCGGGGTGGTGCGCGTGTGCGGGCGGACGCATCTCGGAGGGATACGTACAAGTCCCTCATACCCGTCTCGGAAGAGGCATATGGCGAACAGGTGCTTGCTTTGACAAATGGCGACCTGTCCATGCAGCTCTACGAGTCCAGAAGGTGTTGAAGGCGGGATACCGTGCGATCTCATGTATTCTGTCACAGTGAGCGTATGCCACTAACGAAGTACCGCACACCTGATTCGGCCAGTCGTCATAAACGAGATCCGAGTGTGGCTCGCGTTTCGCAACCAACCGTCCGGCGGCCAGCTCATCATGTATTCTCACAGGTACTCAATGACAAATGCCTGCGAGAAGCAGGGGCTAATGTACAGATTAGTATCAAGCTACAATACAGATATCCGCCCCAGGACTCGAGCGGATGTGGCAAAATCGAGCCGTCGACGAATCGGACATATACCTCTCCCAGCCACACGCCCGGTGCACAGCCAACCTCCGCGCGCGCGCAGCGCATCTAGAACAGGTCGACGTAGTTGCTGCCGTCGAAGTTGCCGCCTGCGACGGGCGCGCCGTACGCGTCCTCCTGGACGCCGCCGTCGACGTCCTTGTACGTGAACTCGCGCTTGAACTTGGCCTCGAGCGTCGCGATCGTGCCGATCAGCTTCGTGCACGCCGTCTCGAGCACCTGCGTCGGCGTCACGGACCCGTCCGTCTGGACCTTGAGCAGGAAGTACGGCTGCAGCGGGTGCGGCACTTTGTACCCCGCGAAGAGCACGTTCGGCATGTTCAGCAGCTGCCTGCGGACAATGGAGGGGCAAGTGAGACGGCGTTCGACGCGCGCGGGGAGCCTTTGCGGGGGTAGGGGGCGGAGTAGGAATGGGCTGGAACGGGATACGTACGAGCGGAGGAGATTTGCGAGGGTATGGTCCTGCTTGACGATCTTGATCGTCGCTGCGTTTGGGATCTTGGTGTCCTCCGTGACCTCGACTCTGGCAGCGCGGACGGCACGCGCGTGAGCTTACGGCTCAGGCTGGGACGGGTGAGATGACGCACGGTCGCTCGCCCTCATCGAGAACGTATAGCTCGTAACGGTTGGGTGCATTCATGGTAACTACTACTGACAGGAAGAGGGCGCAAGGACAGAGTAAGAGGAGATGGGATATGCGACGAGTTCAGGTAGTGTCTGCGGGTGATTCAGTCAGCCTGTTTGTTCTCGGACACGGAAAGTAGAACAAAAAAAGTCAGTACACTTTTTGTTATCACAGTAAATCAATGACAATAAATAGACGGCTTTGAAGCCAGCATCATCCTGGACGGAGCGGAAGGGACACTCACCAGACTTGCAGCCGCGGACGAGCGAACGGAAGCGGGACAAGACACGGGCGTCTCTTCTGAGATTGCAGACGCAGCATTTTGTGAGCGCCTACCTGCACCAAATACGGACAAACTCGCAGCCACCGCCCGAGGAAGCGTACCGTTCCGCAGGCCGCCTCGTATACGCCCTCAACTCCCGCCTCCCTCAAGGTAAGTCTATGCCAGTCCACGCCTCGAGATAGTCCCCGCTGCGTTCCGCTGCTCCCTGGCTCCACGACGGATGTCGTCTCGTTGGCTCTCGTGCGGATCTCGGCGGTGGATGGGTCTTGGGGCGATCGGATGAAGTGCGCGGGACGAGACGCTGACGGCCCTTTGCTCTCTTTCCTCGCGCTGCGCTCGACTGGGCGACACAGAAAATGCCGACGCGGTTCTCCAACACTCGCAAGCACCGCGGCCACGTCTCGGCCGGTCACGGTCGTGTGGGCAAGCACCGCAAGCACCCCGGAGGTCGTGGTCTTGCTGGTGGCCAGCACCACCACCGGTACGTCTCCTTCAGTTTTCTATGCCCAGTGCAAACTTGACGTCCTCTCCTTGCCTGTTCTTGTGCAATTGTGCGCTTGCAGTACCAACTTCGACAAGTACCACCCTGGTTACTTCGGTAAAGTTGGTATGCGCCGCTTCCACCTGACCCGCAACCTCCAATGGAGGCCGATCATCAACGTCGACAAGCTCTGGACGCTTGTGCCCGCCGAGGAGAAGGAGGGTCTCACGGAGAACTCGGAGGTCGTCCCCGTCATCGACACGCTCCAGCACGGGTACGGCAAGGTCCTGGGCAACGGACAGTGAGTTCGACGGCTTCTATACGCCTGGCAGGAAGCTAAAGATGTGTGTGAAGGCTGCCCAAGCTCCCCTTTATCGTAAAAGCCCGCTTCGTTTCGGCAAAGGCTGAGTGCGTTCCTTGTCTAAAAACAGCAGTGGGCGTGTCTGACGAGATCGTGCAGGGCGAAGATCAAGGAGGCGGGTGGTGTTGTCAAGCTGATTGCATAGTTCTGTATTTTGCTGCTGTCCTTTTCTCTACCGCCACGATCTCGCACCGACCACATGCATATGACTTGACACTGCGAAGTATCCTATGCAATCCATGCTGTACACTTTGCGCAGGAAGACCCGTCCGACTGAACGACTTTTGAGTGGTCTCATGCCATGGCACGCGCGCGGTGGCGTGTACAGTTACGCTGGGAGAACGGTGGCTGTCTGGTGCCAAATGTCGTGTTTTGAGCTGCATGGATACGAAAGACGGCGACATGCGTCTCACGAGGCTGCGCAACTGTGCACAGTGGCAGACAATCACGGACCCCCGACACTGCAGGGCATCTCGGAGAGCTTGCATATGACTCGGCTACTGGTGATGCCTTCTCCAAGCTCGTTTCTGTTCAAGACAGAGGCCCTTGCGCAGTCTACGAAGTCGTCATACGCAACACACAATACGCAAATGGCAGCGACAGGAGTGCAGGAGGGGAACGCAGGAAGTGGCAGGAGGTCGAGTCAAGGTGACTGACAAATGTAGTCATCTAAGATTAGCGGGTCGTGCGGGGCAGTATAGGGTCCGCGCCTCCGACCGTCGTCGACTCAGCTCGGTTCCCGTCCTCCTCTCTCACAGACTACATAGTCGCCCTCCCGCCCCAGTGCATGGCCAGCCTTGCCTCCTGGTGTGCGTACCAGCCTTGCGCCTAACCCCCACCTCCCCAGCGGCTGACCGTGCACCTGCCGCACAGACTCACAGTACGCGACCTGGAACCGCGTCCGGAACTTGCAGCAGCAACCCTACCTCGCACGCGTCGACACCAGAGCCTCCCGCGCCGCAATACACATGGCGCACCCCGCGAACTCCGTCGTCATCGACATGGGCACCCCCGCCCCCGCCCCCGGCAGCACCGCCCCCGCCTCCGCCTCGGCGCCCACGGCACAGAAGACGAACGATACCCTCTTTGGCCCCAACATTGGCGTGCTCGGCGGCGGACCGGAGTGGACGGAGAGCGCGGAGAAGAGCCAGGACGTGCTTACGCCCGAGATTGTGAAGGGATGGGTCGCGAAGAGCAAGCAGGTGAGTGTGTCCGTTCGGGTCGGAGGTCGGCTGTGATCGGTCCTTCCGCTGCTGCGCCTGCTGAAGGTAGTCGGTTGTGAACGTCCTATACTTCCCGAGCTCTCGCTGCGCGACTGCGGTGTACAAGTTGGCATGGCTGTATGCCCTGTATGTCCAGAATCGTACCATGGATATGTTTCGGAATGTGATGCGAAGGTAGAATGTGGTTATGACACTACCAACGCTACAAGTACCTTGGTATCATTGCTGCTCCTGCCGCATCGGCCATTTTTATTGCTAGAGCGGAACTTCAAGGGCGCTGCTAACACCCATTGTCTAGACACACTACTCTACAACCACACTGCAAGCTCTCGTTAATCTCAAGCGGCCCACGCTCCGTCTGTCTCCATTGGAAGTAGATACCTCTGACGACGCAGAACACGAAGATTTTCAGCACCATCACGCTCTCGAGTTCGAGTTTGATTGTGACGCCCCCAAGTGTGGTATTCGCGTCCACGTACTCCTGCCCCCCACCCACCCACTGGCAGGCAAGCCAGACGCCTCGGGCTTGTCCAAGATCTTGGTATACGAAACCGTCGTCGACGGCGGGTTCGGGCGGATGCTCAAGCTCGAGGATGGTGCCATGTTGGAGCTCGGCCGGTTCGATCACCAGCGCACGGCCTCCTCGTCCCACGAGACCGAGCCCTCCACGTCGTCCGAGTCGGAGAAGGCACACACCGTCGAGCCCACGTCCACCGAAAATGCTCATCGCAGGAAGCGGTTCACCACCTTCCACTTCCGTAAGCGTAACCAGGACCGTGGCGTCGCCGGCCCAGCCCTGGCGGTTGTTGACGCCGACGTGCACCCGCCGGCGTCGGAGGGCGAGGACAAGCCGAAGGAGGCCAAGGACGACGAGGATGTTGGCGTCCGCGTGACCATCCGCCTGAGTGCCCTGGATGAGGAAGGCAAGGAGCTGCCGTCGCCGAACGAACAGGTGACCTACCTCCACATTGTCCGCTTCGGTGCTCCGCCTGTGGCCGTTGACGGCGTCGAGGAAGAGGACAAACGGCCGTGGGTTGTCAAGGTGCTGAAGCGCGAGGCAACGGTACTTTTTTTGTCTCCTGTTCCCACAGAATCCACGCTGACTAGACCTTCCAGATTGGGTTGCATACGTTCCACCTCCACGAGATATATGGTCTCTCGGCCAATTCAAACACCCCTGCCCAATCTGCACCCGCCCCTACCGCCTCCCTTGACACACATACCTACCCGCCTGCCGTCCCGCCCCCTGCGCCTGTCGAAGACGAGCCGTCGTCCGAGTGTCTCCTATGCCTCTCATCCCCGCGCGAGGTGGTCCTGCTGCCTTGCCGCCACCTAGTCGCCTGCCGTGACTGCGCGCTGAACATGATCGAATTTGGCGCTGGGGGTACGATCGTTCACAACGATGGCGAGACCACCGCTACAGGCGGGGAGACTGCTCCAGCGGAGGGCGGCGCAGAGGCCAACACCGAGGGTGGCGCCGGTACTGCGACCGCAGCGGATGTTACCCCCGCGCCCGCGCCGCCCATCCCGACCGTGCAAGCCAACCCGCGCCGCAAGAGGAAGGCCAAGGGCTGGTTCTGCCCCGTGTGTCGTCAGCGTAAGTCCTACACTCTCCACTTACGCCCGTGTGCACTCGTTGACCTGCGACATGTTAGCATACACATCTCTGCTGCGCATCACCACCACGCCGCCGGAGAAGGACGACAAAGACGAGCACCGCGATTCGGCGTCGCTTGAAGATCACGTTCCCCCGCCAACCGCTACCCCGGCCGTGGCGCCCGCTGTCCCGCCGCCCGTTGTTCAGGCTGACCGCGGTCGGTTTGCGTCTCTGCCTCGGCCGGGCTTCCTCCGTGCGTTTGGCCGTCAGGGAGCGGCGCAAGCCGATTTGGAGCGCGGCGCTGCTCCTGCAGCGAACGTGGCATAAAGTCCTGCCTCACAGCAGAGCTCTTACGATAGTTAGACGGACGATGATGTTAGGTGCTGCGTGTGGGCCTGCGTCTGCTGTATTTCTGTGTTTTGCCTTGCCTCGCCTGGAGGGTGTACGATAAGTTGCGATCGGATATGCCGCGGATTGGGTAGTATAGTCAGTGTCTTGTGTAGCGACGCGCGCGGGTCCTGTTTGATATATATGCTCTTTGTACGGTCACCTGCGTTCCTGCCTATGTCATGTGCTTTTCGATTCGCGTCCTGCGAGTGGCTCATGGGTGCGGATGGGCACAGGAATGAACGAACACTACACCTTCCGGATCAAGCATCATCGTTCGTCGGTTACGCCCAGCGCAGCGAAGGAAGCGCCCGGCGCTGTGCCGCCACCGCGCGCCTCGGGTCGCGCGACGCGACGCAACGTGCGTCGTTTACAGTACTTCCCCTCTCGCTTGACCGTCCGGCCGGGGTCCCGCTTACTCTTTCCAACTCCGTGATTCATACTTTTTTGATTGTGCAAACTGGTCTATCTGTATCGCGCCTTGGGTCTGCTGTAAACGCCGCTCTAGCCACGGCCGACGTGGACATATCACTGTCAGCTCGGGGTGCGACCCCGCGCATCGTGCACTGCCAAAGGCCTCGCGCCGCCGCGCCCTACCTAACGCCGCGCACACCTTCGCCGACCTCACAACACCCAACGCCCCCGCGCGGTGCCTGGCACAAAGACGAAGACGAGACGAGGACGGACTGAGCACTGAGGTCGACTCAGCGGAGATGTCCACGGACCCGTACCACGCCGTGCAGCAGGAGGTGCAGGCGTCGCTGCAGAACGCGGCGACGCTCCGCGCGTCGTACAAGCGCATCCGGAGCACCGCAAGCGGGGACAGCGAGGAGCTCATCTGGGCGCGGAATGAGGTGCGTGTGCTTGGCGCGTCAGGGGCTGGGCGGGGTGTGTGCTGATTCGGTGCGGGCGCGGGCGGGTGTGTAGTTGAAGGCGACGCTTGCGGCGCTGGAGGCGGACCTGGAGGATCTGGAAGAGAGTGTCAAGTGAGTGCTTGGCTGCTCTTTTATGCTATGCGGTGTCTGACGCGTGCAATCAACTGTGCAGTGTTGTAGAGTCGACGGGCGCGCGCCTGTTCGGCCTGGAGGAGTCGGAGGTCATCGACCGGCGCCGGTATGTGAGCCATGTCCGCAACGAAATCGAGGTACGTCTGCCGCCTCGGTGTCCATCGCTCCTTATCCCTCCCCTACCTTCCCATGCTCAACGCTGTGGCTTTTTCGTTGGGGATTTGTGTTGCAGAGCATGCGCGCGGAGGTGGACGGGCAGGCAGATGGGCGGCGTTCACGGCCGTCTTCGATGCTCGGGCCATCTGGGCGTGCGGCAGAGCCGACTATTCCTGAGGAGGAGGACGCACAGTCTGAGTGGGCGAGGCAGGAACAACAGGTATGTGTAGGCCTTCTTTCTTCTTGTGTGCGGGGTTGAGTATGGCATTCCTTGGGGCAGATGATGATCCGCCAGCAAGACGAGACTATGGACTCCATCGCGGGCACTCTCAATACTCTCCACGAACAAGCCGGGCTGATGGGGCGCGAGATTGGGGAGCATGTCGAGTGCGTCCTAACGTTCACATCCACTACTCAAATACTCATCGCGGAACCGCCACACAGGATGCTCGATGACCTCGAGAGGGGAGTCGATCACTCCGAGGCGAAGCTCAGCACAGCAATGCGTAAGATGCGCAACTTCATCCGCCAGACCGAGGGTACGTGTCCCGCTGCAGTCTGCGATTCCATCCCGGTGACTTCTCAAATCTACTATCACAGAAACCAAGTCAGGGTGGTGCATCGTCATACTCATCATCATCCTTATGGCTTTACTGCTGGCCGTGATTCTCGTATGAAATACCAAGGACTGCAGGTATCGTCTGCTATTGTACTAATTGCGTATTTGCTTGGATCATTCCTTTGGGACACTCCTGTGTACGGTTTGTATACTCCTTCGGGTGCAGCAGTATCCACTCAAGCGCAATTCCTGCGCGTTTTGTTGACACGGTACAGGCTTGCGTTCCAACTTGTAACTTGTAACTTCCAACCGGGCGCGGCGGCAGAAGGTTGGTAGACACGTGGCTCGTGGGACGTGTTGTTTGCGCGTTGTTTGTCCGGGCGCCAGCCGCCACGACAGGGCCTCCGGCGGGCGGAGATGTTCGCTTTCTGCCCTTCTACATTGTCTTGCTGGTCGACGACACCGACGACGACGGTCAACACTCCTATCACGTCTCTGACATACACACTATCTCACTTCCATTCTACTTCTACCGTTTTGTACACATCTAACCGTCTCAAAATCTAACAACATCATGTCCACCGCACTCAACGATCCGCCTCGCGCCCCGCGCGTCAAGTATGCAACCCCCCTCGGCACCCGCTGGGAGAAGGAGAAGGCCGCTGCCGGCTCAAACGCCTTCGAGTACCCGGACGACGCCAAGTACGTTGGTCCCTGGGTCATCGGCGAGTGCGTCGGGAAGGGCGCGAGCGGTCGCGTCAAGATCGCCCGCCACCGTCGCACCGGTCACTTGGCTGCCGTAAAGATCCTCCCTCTCCAGCCCTTCCTCTCGTCCAGGAACGCTGCGACCGCGCAGGCGAAGGTGGAGAAGCAGCGCCTCGGCATCGACAGGGAGATCATCATGATGAAGCTGATGAACCATCCCAACATCATGCGCATATATGACGTCTACGAGGGCGAGAAGGAGCTGTACCTCATCCTCGAGTATGTCGAGGGCGGAGAGCTGTTCGACTTTCTCGTCAACCGCGGCCGGCTCCCGCCGCTCGAGGCACTGGCCTACTTCAAACAGATCATCTATGGCCTCAACTACGCGCATACATTCTCGATCATCCACCGGGACCTCAAGCCGGAGAATATCCTAATCCACTCCCTCAACCCGCCGCTTGTGAAAATTGCTGACTGGGGTATGGCTGCCTTCGCTCCGCCGATGCTTCAACTGGAGACTAGCTGCGGCAGCCCTCACTATGCTAGTCCGGAGATCGTCAATGGCCACAAGTACACTGGAACTGCTACTGATATCTGGAGCTGCGGCGTCATCTTGTATGCTCTGCTGACTGGTCGCCTGCCCTTTGACGACAAGAACGTGCGTACGCTGCTGACGAAGGTCAAGGTCGGCAAATACGACATGCCGAGCTTTGTTGACCCGCTTGCGAAGGATCTCTTGACCCGCATGCTGGTCGTCGACGTCAACAAGCGGATCACTGTAGGGACCGCACATACCCCGCATATATCGACCGCTAACTTTGGCTCCACAGATGTCCGAGATTCTGGCTCATCCTTGGCTGGAGGGCCTGACGCCCGGCATCATCTATGTCTCAGCACCTCCTGTCTCTGAGCTGGCTAGGCCCTTGCCGTCTGCGCTACATATCGACCGCGACCTCTTCGAGTCTCTGTGTGTCATTTGGGGTCGACATGCTGACGTCGACCGCATTCGGAACGATCTCTTAAGTCCAGCTGGGCAGGGTACTCTGGCTAAGGCTTTCTACTTCTTGCTGCAGAAGCACCGCGAGAAGACGATGGAGGAACACGGCATCTTCATGGACATTGACGAGGTTTTGGGTACTCAGGGAAAAGCGATCACGAAGCAGTACGCTACGCCTCTCTCTAAGGCTGGGAACCGCCAATCCCTGGAGGTCAACCGCTTGGCTGTGGCGGCACCTGCGCCTCAGAAACAGTACCTGCGCTCTGACCGCCCCGCACCCTTACCCCCCTCTCGTACGCCCTCCCCCAAGCCATTGATCATCAACACCGCCGTCGGCACGGAGCGTACACCTTCTCGTCCACACCCTCCATCGCCTGTCGGCCCTCGGCCCCAGAAGCCAAAGCCGCAGTCTACCAGCGCTAGGAACACGGTCTCTTTTGCTAACCCTCCGGCTTTCGTCCCGAACCCTGACGTGTCGCGATACCGGTCCAAGGTCGGGCCCATCCAGCGTCCTAACAGGATGATGTCTGACTCCGAGGTTCTTCTTCGTCACCCTTTCCCCCCTATGCAACGTAACGGCGGGACTGCGTCTCAGGCTCATCGCGTTTCTCTTCACGGTTCTGCGTTCGTCTCTGCTGGGCCTTCAGCTGTGTCCGCTCCTGGGGTCATCTATGCGCCTCGTCCGGTCGCTCCTAGGACTGCCTCTGAGATCCCAGTGTTGACGACACCTCAAATTCCTGACGTCGAGATGCAGGATGTCGAGGAACAGGAGGCTGACACCCAACAGCTGCCATGGCCGCCTGCCCACATGCAGTCCGCGCGGGAGTACGCTCGGGCATCTCGGCAGATGCAGATCACGGAAGAACCGACACGCCGGCAGACTCGCGTGTCAAGCACGGAGCACCGCATGGAGGTGACCTGGGACAAGGCGGTCGGAAACGAGAACAAGGAGAACGCGAACAAGCAGGCGTCTGGACGCACGGGTCATCCCGAGTGCCACTCCGGTGGTCTCGGGTTCGGACATTCGGTTCCTATGGCGAAGGAGATGGGGAACGTTGTCTTCATCCACGATGCCCTGCACGGGCAGCAAGGGAAGAAGGACAAGAAAACGCGACGTGAGTACCGGTAGTTCGTTGCGAAAGTTTTGGTTGTTAACGCGACATCCGCAGCGCCGCCGCTGGACTTCTCTGCTCCTCCGACACTCCAGAAGCGTGCTACCTTTTCCGCGGGCTCGCCGTACCCGGGGTCGCCGCCTACCTCCGCCATGTCTCCGGCGGTCGGCGAGTTCAAGGGCTGGTTCTCGAACCTGTTCCACTGGAAGGTCCAGTCGTACCTCCTGTACTCCCTGCTCGACCTCTCCACCACACGGTCCGAGATCGCGCGGCTGCTCGAGCACTTCGGCGCCACGGTCGCGATGGAGGAGAACGGCGGGTGGAGCGTGCTGAGATGCCGCATAGACGACATGCACGATGCGGGCGGCCTTCTTCAGAAGCAGGTCCGGTTCCGCGTCGAGTTCACGTCCTGCGGGTCCGGGTCCGGCGCGTCGCACCACCCCAACGCCCACCGCAGCCAAGGCCCGACGTCCCACGGGGTGACGAATCCGAGCACGACGCCGCGCATGTCGCAGCCGTCGCAAATGTCGTTCTCCGGTCGGGGCCGGATGGAGAACCCGGCAGGGTACGAGACCGTGCTCGGGTTCGTGCTCGAGAAGGGCTCGGTGTCGGCGTTTAAGACGCTCTACCACCGGCTTAGGGGCGAGTGGCTTCTCGATGCGCTGCTGTCTCCGACCTCGGCGGGCGGTATGGGCGCGCCGACGCCGAGCATCCAGCAGCACTTCGTGGTGTAGGCGGCCCTCCCGATGTTGAGATTGTGGAGAGCGGTTAGTTGTGTACGTCGCTGTCTAGCGCAGGCAGCTGTCGTATTCCTTGATTTGTACTCATATACCCAGCTCCGTGGTTCGTACACACCCTTGCTCCCAGCCTGGCTATCACTTGTAACGCCCCTCCGAGGCAATGCATAGCATGTACCCAACGAGCACACGAGCCCATCGTATATCCACGTAGTAATGATCACCCACATAGTACTAAGACATCTCCGAATTACCATTCATCATTCAACATCAGACATAAACGAGTGACACGGTTGCATCCTGACCAGCATGGAGACCCGAGAAGTTGTTTTGCTGTATGGGCGCTTAGGACCGATCCTCCTTGCTACGAACCACCATCACAGCGTTTGAGGACAATTTCGTCATCGACATCCCGCCGCGAGTCACCAATTTTTCTATTCGCCTTGTGGCCGATTACGACGACGCCCAGTGAGATGTTGACCTTGCAAACACCCCAGTCGTACAGACTTGAGCTTGCAGGTATCATTGGTAGACTGGAGTTCCATTATAATTTGCTTGCGGTAATCAGAGACATCAGGTGAGTGTGACCTCATGTAAAACCCACGCTATGCTAACAATAGTGTACATTGTTGTGCTTCAGCTGCAGTGTGTTCGTACATGATGTGAGCGGCTGGACGAACTCTCGTCTAAACGGCGGAACTAGCTCGGGGCCGACGTGGTCACCCTACCACCCGGCACCGCGTGAAGAGGCAACGCCTTCAGTCGTCCTCGCGCGGCAGAACATGTTCTAATTATATCTCTGGCGTGTTCTTGACCTGCCATGCCGCGACAGGTCCGTCAGCCGTTGAGCACTAATGCCTGGCCGGAGAAGTACACGCGCATCCTCAAGGCGCTACGTGTTTACGGCCAGTGATCTCACTGTTGTGCGCCATTGAGTTCCGCAACAATGGGTGTGCTAAACGTAGGTTGTGCACCGTCTTCTGGCAATGTCGAGATCCTCCGGTGTGGTATTTTTGACGCAGTATCCGTGTGTCGTGCTCGGCTTGGTGCTCACAATGGACGGCGCAGGTCCCTCGGGTGTGGTGGCTATGGGTGGCCATCCTACCCCTGACGAACTGGCAAGAATGAAGAATGGGAGCGCACCACGAACTTGAACGGCTGCAATGGCTCGCGTATATAAGCGGGACCCTTGGCCAGACGGACTGATCAGGTCCTGACCTCCAACACCTACGACAAGATATAGGAAGATGAAGGCTTTCCTAGCCACTCTCGCTATTCTCTCTGCCCAACTCGCTGTAGCGCACTGTATGTAGCCGTTCAGATGCCTTCTTTGACGTCCGTGACTTACAGTTTAATCCGCGTGCGCGCAGACACCCTCCCGGACCTCATTGCCAATGGTGAGACCGCTGCCGACTGGGTGTACGTTCGTACCACTCAGAACCACTACAGCAATGCCCCGGTAAGTGTCATGACCCTGAATGCGTATACTCGGTAACGGAAAATTTATACGCACAAATGCAGATAACCGACGTGAACTCGACCGAGTTCCGCTGCTATGAGCTCGACATGAACGCCACACCGGGCCAGACGTCGACGGCAACGGTACAGGCAGGATCGACCATTGGTTTCAAAGGTACGCGGCCTCATATATCTCTTGTATCTAACTCACCTGACTTTGATCCTAGCGGTAAGTTCTTCTATCAGACCGCTTGACGCGGTCTCATCATATTGTACCCCCAGGACAACGATTTCTACCACCCGGGAGTAAGTATGACGGAAATGTGTCAGTATTGACAAACGACTGACAGCCTTCTCGCTTCGCGTAGTACTTTTCGGCGTATATGAGCCCCGCGTCCCCGGCTGCGAACAGCCCTGAAGCCGGGACGGGCCGGACTTGGTTCAAGGTCTGGGAGGACCCTCCGGTCTTCGAGAACGGACAACTGGTCTTCCCTTCTCAGAGTGAGGATTATACCCCAATATGTACGGCATGATCTACTGACCCACCGTGATCAAGGCATCAATCAGTTTACGTTCACTATCCCCAAGAGCCTTCCGAGCGGTCAATACCTCGTCCGCGGCGAACAGGTACATAGCCTTTACTCTGTAGACGCACTCACCCGGTGGGCGCTGATCAAACTCACTTTGCTCACGTAGGCCGCGCTTCACGTCGCTTCTAGCGTTGGGGGCGCGCAATTCTACATCGGCTGCGCGCAACTCAACGTAGTGAATGGTGGTAATGGGCAGCCTGGACCACTGGTGTCCATCCCTGGTGTCTACACGGGCGTAAGTGGCTGTCACTCCGGGACCTGTAGTCGCCGCTCACATCGGCATGGACCAGTACGAGCCCGGCCTGCTCATCAACATCTATGACCTGCCTAAGGACTACCCTGGATACACTTCCCGTGCGTTGCCGTGCCTCAGCCACACGATCCCACCATGCAGTGCTAATGACATCTGGTACAGCCGGGCCGGCCGTCTGGCGGGGATGAGTATTGGCTCAAGGCACGCCCTGCGAAGGGGTTGGGCGGTTGAATGAGTGAGTTGGACAGACGTCCATGCATCGCCGTCAGATGCTGGGTTGACATGCCAAACAATTTTCGTGAACAGCAGCTACAGTTGAAGTTCGTTGATGGGGAGCCCGCAGCGCTGAACAGTCCAGACAGCTACGGCCGTCTATGCTGCGAGGTTCGCCGGGCTCAGTCTGGTATTGGCAAAAGCAAGAGGCCCGGCGCGTGGAGACGCGGTGCGGGTAGGACGCGTTGGGAAGCGCGTCCGCGGAGGCGCGATCACGTGAGCGCTCTCGATGCGTTCGCCGACACACTTCGACTCAGTCCCGACGACTTGCATCCGCCCGCGTACATTCCGACGTACAGGGGCCGGGCTCGCTTTACCCCGTATACTTTGTACAATAAATAGGATACGCACGCGACTGTAAATGCAGCTTGGTTTTCCCCTCCAAAGTCTGTACTCGGGCTACCGCGCCCCACCCACCGAGCCTTCTCTCGCTCGTCCGTTCGTCCGCCCAAGCTCCGGACAAACCTCCGTTCTCGCTAAGCCACCCGCACTTCGCGTCCGTGTACGCTCGCCGCCGGTTCCGTCTCCGTTCTCCCCGCATTCTCCAACGCCTGGCGTGCTCTCGCGTCGCGCGCTCATCCTGCACTAGGGGCTGCTTGGCACTCCGCCGCTGCTGCTATTCTCTTATCTAGGTTACATTGTACTGACATTACTTCTAGCCCCTCCTCCTCTGCGCCGGTCGACGTGCTCGCGCTGCCCTCTCCCTCAACTACATCCTAGACTGCGTGCAGGTTAGGATATTTAACATCTGGAGCCCACCGCGAGGGGTTAGCTTTCAGCCTTCGGCCTTGACCTCTGGACGAGCCTGTCGCGAGGACATCGTCCTCGCTCCGCCATCACGGCCTCCCCTGTCACTCCTACCAGCGGGCAGTTTCCTCTAAGGCCAGCCATTTGGTCTGAACCGCACACCCAGCGCGGCGATTCCATCCCATCACCGTTCAGTTCGGACGACGAGCTCCAAGACGCATTCGACACCGTTCGTCTCCTACAAAACTCAAACCGCGCGCGATCGCGTGAACCGACCGCGGTCCCGCTGCCTCCGAGTCCCGTCAAGACAGAGGAAGCGGAAGAGTCCTTCCCCTCCTTCTTGCCCATCTTCAACGATCTCGTCCATCTCAAAATGTCCCAACCCTACCGTCTACCCCCTCGGGGTGCTGCTGGTGCACCAGTATTTGACCCAAGCCACCCAGAAACGCTACTCGACTTCTTTGAGGACCTGGACTATATGCTGGAGGAAGCGAGGGTAGAGGACGAGCAGAAGAAGAAGGAGCATGCTGTACGGTACGCACCGCCCACACAGAAAGCCCTATGGCGATCCTTCCCGGCCTACAACGAGGCGCAGACGTACGAGGCCTTCAAGAAGGAGGTTATCAAAGAGTACCTTGGCGAGGACGGCAAACGCCTCTACTCACTTGGCGATATCAAAACCCTAGTCAACACCTATGCCAACAAGGGTTTTGCGTCGTCCTCGGAGTTCAAGGTCTACAGCCGCAGCTTTCGGGTCATCGCGGACGACCTCGTCAAGCACCACGTACTACGCGACGACGACCGCGACCGGTATTTCATCAAGGGTCTGCCAGGGACCTTGCGCGCGGCCACGCTCGACCGACTTCGGTACAAATGCCCGGACGTACTCGCACCTCGAGTTCCCTACACAGTCGAACAAGTCACAGAGGCGGCAGAATTCGTCCTGGATGCACAAGACGACGACGGGCCCAGCACGCGCTCGCTACCTGCGGTTGTGCTCCCCACATCTCCGACACCGCCTTACGCACCTGTGACAAAGACAGAATCCGGCCGAATCGCCGAAGCCCTGGCGGCCATGGCTCAAGCAGTATCGCTTTTGCATCAGCAGCGTACGACACCCCCACCTGCTCAGCCGCTTCGCCAAGGTCCGCCGCACCTCGACACACGACCAAGTCAATGCCACTACTGCGGCGACGCAACCCACATCATCCGGCGCTGCCCCCAGGTCGAGGCGGACACCGTGGCCGGGTTAGTGAAGCGCAACGAGGCTGGCCAGGTGGTACTCGCTTCAGGTAGCTTCGTCCCAAGTGCCATCGCTGGTGCGACACTCCGTGACCGCGTACAGGAGTACTACCGGCAGCACCCTAGCGCACACCCAGGCGGAACAGTGCCACAATTGCTTTTTGAACCGGTATTCGTCTCGCAAGTCTCCGCTACTCCACCAAGCACGACCACCGCCCTCGAAAATGATAAGCGCCCTGCAACCACCCGCGGCTTGATACACGGTCTTGAGCACAACGAGGGTCTCTTCCAGCAGCTCGAGCAAGAGATCTACGCAGCTGAGGCGCGTCAACAAGCGGCACAACGCAACTCGACCTCAGCACGGGAGGAACGAGCTCGGAGACGCGCTGTTCGGTTTAAAGAACCCCCGGAGAAGGCTATCCCTTTGCCGCGGCCTGCGGCGCGGGTCGAGGAGGTCGCCGACGAACCAACCATCCGTTCCAGCAATGCGACGGGTACAACGGGACGCGATCAGGTGACCGTGGGAACTCCCGCTGGCACAGAACCGGTCCCTTCCCCATCAACTGTCCCTACGCCCGAGCATCCGTTCCGCAACATACGCGACGCTACGTACGCACCTCCTTCGCTCCGCAACTACGCCGTTCCCCCGGCGGTCTCAAACAAGCATGGTCCGGCACCACCGCGCAAGAATGACGCTGCTTACCGCTCGGTCGTACCCGTCTATGACCCAAAGCATGCGCACGAGGTGTTTCGCCGCTGCTTGCAGACGCCAACCTCCCTCACTCTTGAAGAACTGCTCGCTTTGTCCCCGGAGATCCGTAGCGCAACCAGAGAGGCGTGTTCGACGAAGAGGGTACCAGTAGAAGAGCCAGATCGCGCGCAGGGCGCGGGAACCAACCCGGGCACACCATACATATCCACCTTCCTCGCCGATATGCCCAGCGCATTCGCTCTCGCGGCCGCGGACCACACGCTACAACAGGTAGACATTCCACCCCCAGGGTCCCTCATCGTTGCCGATCCCGCAGAAAGCTTCTTGAAGACAGGCACGCCAGGTGAGAGCCTGCCCCCCCTCGTCACCTCCGCCCACTCCTTGGCAATCCGAGCCATCGAAGGTGTGTTCAAGGACGACACGAAGGTCTCGTGCATACTCGACAGCGGCTCCGCAATCGTCTCGATGTCGGAAGGACTCTGCCACCGCCTCGGGCTTCATCACGATCCCGACGTCATCCTTCACATGCAGAGCGCAAACGGTGAAACAAATCCATCCCTAGGGCTTGCACGGAACGTCCCGGTGCGCTTCGGCAATCTCGTCGTCTACCTACAGTTCCACATTATCCGCTCCCCGGCCTACGATGTCCTACTGGGCCGCCCTTTCGACGTTCTCACGGAAAGCGTAGTCCAGACGTTTGGCGACGGTTCCCAGACCATCACCTTACACGATCCCAACTCCGACATCGTCACCAAGGTCCCCACGTTACCGCGCCGCCCGCCAGAGTATGCCCAACTGCTCCGCCCTCGCGCGGGAAGTTTTCGCGACTCGAGGATCTGATCAACGATCAGGGAGAGGTCGCACTTGTCATGAGCAACCCGCCTTTGCACCCCGACCGGTTTACTATAGATGCGTACACTTTCCTTGCCTCGACTTTTAATCCTGACGATCTAGATTTGCTGTACCTGTCGGTTTGTGACCCCAGCTCGCTTGGTACTGAGTCGCTTTGCGACCCAACATTTCCTTACGACTCATTTTACAACTACTCCCCAGTTTTGATATGTCGCCATCCTCCCGCTCCACTCCTGCCTACCTAACAGAAAATCATAACCACCTCTCTATCCATTCCTGTTCATTTTCTCCCCCATCTTCCGTCTCGTCTGGTTACGTCCCGCTCTTCGCTTCATCCAAGAAAAAGTACAAACCCGTTGCCAAGAAGGTCAAGCCGGTACTCGCGCCTTTGCCGGACCAGTTCCGCATAGTCCGTACCATAAAAGGCGACCCACTCGCCGACATCCCCTCCCTTCCCACATGCCCGCCGCCTTTCGAACCGACGGGACGCTACACGGAAGAACGGCGGCAAGCTCTCGATGCACTCCACCCGGAAGGCTTCTTGTGGCCCCAGGAGCGCGCGCTACTACACCACCTTGTGGCGCAACAGAACGAGGCCTTCGCCTGGAACGACACCGAGCGCGGGCAATTCAGAGAAGACTTCTTCCCACCGGTCACAATCCCAGTCATCCCGCATACGCCGTGGGTCCAGAAGAATATTCCCATCCCGCCCGGACTGTTCGACGAGGTCTGCGACATCATCCAAAGAAAGGAGGCCGCTGGAGTCTACGAACCATCAAACTCGTCGTATCGCTCCCGCTGGTTCTGTGTTCTCAAAAAGGACGGCAAATCACTGCGTATCGTCCACTCCCTTGAGCCCCTTAACGCGGTAACCATCGCGCACTCGGGTGTCCCTCCATTTACAGAACAACTGGCCGAATCCTTCGCAGGCCGCGCGTGCGGCGGCATCCTAGACCTCTACATAGGATACGACGAACGTCGCCTCGATCCCTCCTCCCGCGATCTCACCACTTTCTCCACTCCCTTTGGCGCGCGCCGCCTTACCACGCTCCCGATGGGCTGGACGAACTCGGTGCCAATCTTCCACGACGATGTCACTCATATCCTCCAGTCCGAAATTCCAGAGTATACTCGCCCCTTCATCGACGACGTCCCCATATGGGGCCCGGCTTCGCGATACGAACGACCCGCCGGTGGCGGGTACGAGACGATCGCGGAAAACGACGGTATACGCCGTTTCATTTGGGAACACCTCCAAAACGTGAACCGCATTGTGCAGCGCGTAAAGTACTGCGGGGGGACGTTCTCGGGCACGAAATCGGTTCTGTGCGCCGATGAATTCACCGTGGTCGGTCACAGATGCACGTACGCAGGACGCGTGCCTGAGCCAGGCAACTATGACAAGGTCCTCAACTGGGGGCCATGCCGCTCGCTCTCCGAGGTCCGGGCCTTCCTCGGGACTGTGGGGATCGCTCGCGCGTTCATTCCCAACTTCGGCAAGCGCGCCTGGCCACTCACACGGCTGACGCGCAAGGGAGCAGCCTTCGAGTGGGGGCCCGAACAAATCGCCGCGCAGGACGACCTCAAACGCGCTCTTACCTCATCCCCCGCTCTTCGCCCCATCGACTACAACTCTCCAGCTGAAGTCATTCTTGCGGTCGACACCTCCAAGATTGCGGTAGGTTACCTCCTCGCCCAATGCGATCCTAATAACCCCTCGCGCCGCTATTTTGCCAAATTCGGTTCCATCACCCTGAACGACCGCGAGGCCGCGTACTCGCAGCCAAAGCTAGAGCTATACGGCCTCTTCCGAGCACTCAAGGCTTGCAAGCGCGCCCTCATCGGCGTACGGAACCTCGTCGTGGAAGTAGACGCGAAGTATATCCGCGGGATGCTCAACAATCCGGACGAAGTGCCCTCCGCGTCGATGAACCGCTGGATTGTTACCATTCTGACGTTCCAGTTCCACCTCGTACATGTCCCGGGGGTACAGCATGGGCCGGACGGACTCTCTAGGCGACCCCCGCAGCCAGGCGATGCCCCAGAGGAGGAGGATGACCCAGACTGGATAGACCGCCTGAACGGGCTCCTCTACCTGGTAAACCCGACCGTTCCCGCTCGACTACAACCGCAGTTGGCACCAGTGTTCGTACAGGAGCATCCGGACAGCGCTCCTATCACCATCCCGCGTTCGGCAGAGGCGATACGGGAAGACCAGCGCCTGCTGCAAGTCTATCGCTACCTCACAACCCTTCGCTTCCCCAACGACCTCACGGAGAGCGCGCGCCCCTCCTTCACCCGACACGTACTTCGTTTCTTCATCCGTGGAGAGCAACTCTTTCGCCGCGACCCCCAAGGACGACACAAGCTGGTCCTGTGGCCTTCGCAACGGCCAGGCATTCTAGCACAAGCACACGACAGGATCGGACACCGGGGCGTGTACGCGACAACGGCAACGCTCATTGAACGATTCTGGTGGCCCCACATGCACTCTGACATAGTCTGGTATGTCCGAACTTGTCATCTCTGCCAGCTCCGACAGCTGCGCCTCGTCAGCCTGCCTCCTACAGTCGAAACACCCGCCCCGCTATTCGCGCGCATGCACGTCGACACGATGTACCTACCCAAGTCCGGCGGCATGCGGTACCTCCTCCAAGGCCGGTGTTCCCTCACATCCTATGTCGAAGCACGAGCAGTGCGACAAGAAAACGCACGCGTGATCGCCAATTGGCTCTTTCAAGACGTCCTCTGTCGCTGGGGCACACTCTGCGAGGTCATCACCGACAACGGCACCCCTTTCGTAAAGGCGCTGGCCCATCTCGAGAACCGCTACGGCATCAAGCACATCCGTATTTCTGGGTACAACTCACGCGCGAACGGACTAGTCGAGCGCACACACTTCGACGTCCGACAAGCACTGTTCAAAGCCGCCGACGGCGACCAGGCGAAGTGGTCACAGCACGTTTACCAAGTCCTTTGGGCAGACCGCATCACGGTGCGCCGTCGCCTTGGGTGCTCGCCATTCTTTGCCGCAACTGGCTGCCACCCCGTCCTACCATTCGACATCGCCGAAGCAACATATCTCGTGCCCCCGCCGGACCATCCTCCCTCCACCGAAGAACTCATCGGAGCACGCGCCCGTGCCCTAACTCGACGACAGGAGGATCTCGCTCGACTCCGCTCGGACGTGTTCAAGGCGCGACTAGACGCAGCGCGACGTCTCGAGCACGAACATGCCCAGACAACGCACGACTTCGACTTTGCGCGTGGCGCCCTCGTCTTACTCCGGAACACCGCCATCGAGAAGGCCCTCAATCGGAAGATGCGCCCTCGTTACCTCGGACCATACGTCGTGCTAGCACGCAACCAGGGCGGCGCATACATCATCTCCGAGCTCAACGGCGCGGTCCTCGACCGCCCTATCGCCGCTTTTCGCCTTCTCCCTTACCTGGCGCGACAGTCTGTCAACCTGGCGTGGCTGGACGACCCCGATTACCTCGACGTTTCGACGGCGCGACTGCGTGAAATGGAGGCGTCACACTCCCTCGGAGACGACGACGAAGACTTGGATGCACAGAAGCACCCGAACACGGGTGCATCACGCACTGAAGACGCGGCCCCACCAGGCCAGTAAACCGCGACGGATGCAGCAGCTCACCCCAGCCCTGCGGTGGACCGAGGACGGTCCATAGCTCAGTTGGGAGGGGATGATGGGGAGCCCGCAGCGCTGAACAGTCCAGACAGCTACGGCCGTCTATGCTGCGAGGTTCGCCGGGCTCAGTCTGGTATTGGCAAAAGCAAGAGGCCCGGCGCGTGGAAACGCGGTGCGGGTAAGACGCATTGGGCAGCATCCGTGGAGGCGCGATCACGTGGCCCGCGACACTGAGCAGTACAGATGGCCCCGGCGGTCGACGTTGCGAAGCTGATCGGCGTTGTACGGTTTTCTCTCTACTTTTCCGATCGTACTGAAAGTTTTGTACTCGTATTATTGGCCCAGGTCCCGCATTAACAGAGACAAGAAACCCGGCGCGTGGAGACGCGGTGCGGGTAGGACGCGTTGGGAAGCGCGTCCGCGGAGGCGCGATCACGTGAGCGCTCTCGATGCGTTCGCCGACACACTTCGACTCAGTCCCGACGACTTGCATCCGCCCGCGTACATTCCGACGTACAGGGGCCGGGCTCGCTTTACCCCGTATACTTTGTACAATAAATAGGATACGCACGCGACTGTAAATGCAGCTTGGTTTTCCCCTCCAAAGTCTGTACTCGGGCTACCGCGCCCCACCCACCGAGCCTTCTCTCGCTCGTCCATTCGTCCGCCCAAGCTCCGGACAAACCTCCGTTCTCGCTAAGCCACCCGCACTTCGCGTCCGTGTACGCTCGCCGCCGGTTCCGTCTCCGTTCTCCCCGCATTCTCCAACGCCTGGCGTGCTCTCGCGTCGCGCGCTCATCCTGCACTAGGGGCTGCTTGGCACTCCGCCGCTGCTGCTATTCTCTTATCTAGGTTACATTGTACTGACATTACTTCTAGCCCCTCCTCCTCTGCGCCGGTCGACGTGCTCGCGCTGCCCTCTCCCTCAACTACATCCTAGACTGCGTGCAGGTTAGGATATTTAACATCGTGAGAAGACTCCCGTGCTCGGTGGAATTTATTAGGTTACTCGCCTGGGCCTCAGGCTCGGACAGAGTCGGTGACCGACTGCCTCCGTTCATCTCCAACCTGAGTCTGTGAGCCATCCGTTGCACCTCGCGAGACACCGTGTTTCAAAAGGGTTGAACTACGAAACGGTGAGGCGCCCGGATTTGAGCGAGCGCTGATCATCATGCGGTTTCTGCACGCCTGGACCTGTATAAACCTGATCTCCGTGCTGGAGTCTGATAGTGTCGCTGCCTGCCCCCTGCCAACCACAGCGACACGAGGGGGCGCAAGGTGGAGGTCGGTTGCGCCGGCTAGATGTCCAACTTCATGGTGTGAAGAAGCCCGGCAAGACATCATGGCCGCCATAAGACATGACGGGGCGAGCCACGGGCAGAGAATGGAGTAGACTTTACACCAAGCCCTGCGCAACACTGCGCTGTCTAATATCCGCCAGATATCTGAGTCCGGGAGGCGTGTAGATGTGTCGTTGTCTGCCCCCTGCCGATGACCGCGACACCGGGGGGGCGCAAGCTGTGGCGGCGGCTGATCATTCGGAAATCAGGGAACGGCTGGGTGACGACTTGTACTAATTTTACCATATTTAGCTAGGTATCAGGTGGAGGTCGCTTGCGTCGGCTAGATGTCCAACTTTATGGTTGCCGCCATCGTCGACGTCGACGTCGACCCAAGCCCCAGTCGTCCTTTTCTTGTCCCTCCACTTCCCCCCGCCGCTGTCCGTATGAGCTCGTGCGGTCGCAGAGACCCCGGTCGATTCTGCAGCAATTGTTCGCGCGCATGAGCGGAAGCGATGTCCTGCTCGTGGAATTCGTGAGGTTATATCAGCGCCAGACGATTCATTCGCGTGAGTCTCTGGAGAAATCGTGGCGAATTTCCACACTGATCTTCGTTGCTTATAGTTGTCTCGTCGGTGTGGTTGCTGTACGATCTTCTGACCACCTTCGACCGAGAGGTGAGCGCGCGTCTGCAGCCCTGTACCGTCTCACGAACTCATGGCCGTGTGCTCCTACTATGCGTCCGTTGCCGCGCTAGGTGGAGTTTGTGTGGAAGTGAGTTCTAAAACGATAGTACACCGTAATCGGGGTCTTACTCAAATACCTTCTTCAGGTCGGCCAATACGTTCCCCAAATTGCTCTACCTCGTTTCCAGGTATGGTGGGCTAGTCGGTCAATTGTGAGTACCGAACGTCCATTTACCAACTGTATCTACCACTTTTCTCGTCGCACGCGTTCAATCTGCATGGCCGCGCAAAGGTGTAGACTGTGGCACTTCACTTCCTGAAGACAGTTTTTTCACGTCCCCAACACCAATCCGCCGTAGTGCTCACACATGTTGTACAGCATATACGGGACGAACCTGCTGCCGCTACTGTGAGTCGTCCACTTGCGGCTTCGCCTACTCTCTAACATGTGCCGCCGCAGCTGTGCCGGGCAATCGGTGCTTTCGCTCGTCCTACTGTCATGCATGGTTTTGAGTATCGAGATGAGCTTGATGCTCAGGATAGATGCTTTGTATGGACGTTCTAGAACAGGTATGTGCCCCCAGTCCCCACCGCTCCAGCACGGAGGACGCTCATACGTTCCAGTCCGGATTCTAATCATGGTCGCGTTCGGTGGTGCGTCGCTAACGTCACGTCGTTTGTATACATGTTCATTGATCACACGACAGTGGAGATATCTGTACGCCTTCGGATCCAGGATCCAGGGACAGCGTCGTGACACTAACCCACGCTCAGAGCATGGTGCTCATCAACGTACTCGCCTATCCACAAGTCTTTGCTCAATTAAGGCCGTTCCCGTCGGACTGGCCGATCCGCGGCTGCTTCTATCCGCAAGGGATCGTCCTGCAGAAAGTGGCCTGGTATGTGAGATTTCGCATCTTTCTCAGCGCAAGTCGCTGAACGACCGGCAGGATCCCGATACTGTTGTTCGAGAGTGCGTGTCCGTGTGTATCGCTTGACATTCCTCGTTGACCAGCGACGCAGTGCTATTATTTTGCCTCAATACCATCAAATGTAGATCATACGCACCGCTGGATCATACCCCGCTTATCTACTGCCTCTTTCGCGACGGCATCGCCTACTTCGTTATGTGAGTCTTGCCGGATCCCGGCATGGGTCATTCGTTGGCTAATGAATCATCAGCGCTTTTGGTCAGTACGTCGTATAAACGTCCGTCGCACGGGCTAAGAATTAGTGTGTAGCATTTATGCTCGTATGCATGGTGGCCTCGGCAGCAAATGTCTCTGCCGTCTCCAGCGTGGCTGCCCTGTACGTCCACTCCGTTTTCTCGAGGTCGGATGCTCACACGACCTACAGATGGATTTCCGCCGTTCTCTCATATTCTGTAAGCGTTCACCGTTGGGCCCACAAACATGCTGTACTCAACCGCTAGACACCGCCGCCACACAGGGCTGCCATCTGCTGCTCAGCGTGCGCAGCGTCGCCGCGCAGCGCCAGCAGCTCGACCTCTCGCAGTTCTCCCTCCACGCCTCCCAGCTCTACGAGTCGGGGAGCACCCAGACGTGCGTCGACGGCGAGCGCGCGCGGCCGCACCAGTCACCGCCGTCGTTGAACCGCCGGCCGCGCGTGTCGCTGCACCCGCGCGCGGAGTCGATCGAGCTCATCCCGCGCTCGCTCTCACTCTCTTTGCATCTCCCGCGCGTGCACGACCCAGACTCGTCGCTGGAGCAGTCGTCGGAGTCGTACGCGTCGACATGGACTAGGCATAGCGATATCCAGTCGGACTCCCCCTGTACGAGTTGGCTCGAGCATTACAAGCCGTAGCATGATGATGATGGACTCCTCGTTTAAGGCCCGTCAGGGCCGAGCCCTGTGGTAGGCACAGCCGTAGCATGGATGCGCATGAATGCATCGGTGCCTGGTTCTTTCAGGCTTGGCGGGAGCGCGACGGTGGGCTTGTTGTGTATCCACGCCATGTTCGTTCATACTTGGCCGGCCGTCTGCGTCGCGAGTGCGGATCTTCAAGGTTGCCTCTTCCGGCACTGCACACGGGTTCACGTACCTCGAGGGCGAGGTGGCCGCCAAACAAGGGAGATCCGCAACAAGAATACAACACAATAATGTATACGGGCTCGCAAGCAGAAGTTACACGAACGGTACGTACGGAGCAGCAGAGAGAAGAGACATCACAACAACGAGAGAATAGAGAAGATGTTGGTCCACGGCCGCCAGAGCTTAGCTCAACTGCGCGATGCTTCCGCCGCTCACCGGGCCCTCGTCACCCTCTGCGGGCGCGCCGCCCTGCACCTCCGTCACCTTCGTGCCCTGCCCGCTCGCGTTCAATCCCGTGTGCGCCTGCGAGACGGCGGATGCGAGGCCCGCGTTCGGGGTTGTGCCGTGCTTCGCGAGCTCGCTCTTGACGTTGTCGAGGAGCCGCTTCAGGTTGACACGCTCGTTGACGAGCGCAGTGCGCGCGCTCTCAAGGCTTTTCCGCTCGTCTTCAAGCAGCTCCTCGAGCTCCTCGAACTGCGCCGTCTTCAACTCGAGCTTCGTGAGCGTGAGCTTGATGAGCGACGCGAGCGTCGAACGGATCTGCAGGTCCTCCGCGTCCGCGAGCGCGCCCGCGGCCTTGGACGCGGACTTGAGCGCGAGGTCCGCCGCGCGCACGACCTTGGAGTGCGGGATCGCCTTCGCCGCCTTCTGCGAGGCTGACTCGCCGCTCGATTGGCCGTCGACCTGCATGGCGTCCGCCGACTGCACCTGGCCGTCCGTGGACGACGGGGCCTCGGTAGGCTTCTCCACACTGTCCTCCTTCGGCTTGTCTTCGTCCATCTTCTCCTCCTTCATCTCTTCCCCCTCGGAGGGCTTGCTCTCGCCCTCTGCTGTCTGACCCTCCTTCGTATCCTCGGTAGACTCCTTCTTGTCGCCATCGGTGAGCTCATGGAGCGCCGTCTTGGCAGCCTCAGCCGCTACGCCGGGGCTGACGACGCCCGCGAGGAAAGCGACGACGCTCATGACCGGGTTGTCCGCCTGCTCAAACGGCACGCGCGCATACCGCAACGGACCGAGATCGCCCTCCGCGGATATGTACGGGTCCTCGATGGGCAGCTGGAGGAACTTGCGGATGCACTGCTGCGCGGTGCGCGTGCCGACGTGCTCCTCGATCGCCGACCAGTCGTCGTCGTACATCTCCACGCCCTCCAACAGGAGCAGGATCTCCTGGTCGGACCAATCATCGTCTGCTGCGGTTCCGACGGCCTGGTGGACGCCGTTTGCGCCTGTTGCGCTCGTGAGCTTGACGAAGTCGCCGCTGTACATATGCGAGGGGAAACGGCCGTCGAGGTAGCAAGGAGGACAGAGCTCGAAGTTCTTCTGCTTGAGCGAATGATACCGGACGGCCGTGCAGTCGACGCCGCAGGTGTCGCACTGGTACTTGATTGTCGCGTGGCTGTCTCCAGCGATCCCGTTCGCACCATTCGCAAGGGCTGTGGCTTCCGAGGCGGAGACAGGCCGAGAAGATTTGGCCGAGGTTTGGTATATGGAGTTGCGGAGCTCCAGAGAAGCGGGTGCAGGGGTGGAAGACGGCTTTACAGCGCCGTTCACAACTGTGGGGGCGGTGGAGTCCTTTGGCTTTGTCCCGGGATGAAGGGACTGGAGTCCCCGAGGGGTATCGAGGACAACACGGAAGTGACCAGTGAAAGGGGGTGCCAGAGCGGCTGGTCGTTGGTCAGGGTCAATCTATATGTGAGTTAGCCACAATGTATTGTCGGTGACGCAGTTTCCGACTCCTCTGCCTAACCGCAGGCCTGTCCTGTGATGAATAAAAAGCACCGACCCAATCTACTAGATCTCCGTGTGCTATGTCATTATCGACCTAGCGCTCTCGCGGTCTAATTGGCCGCCGTCTCGAGTATTACGCGGTCCAAACGCAGTCACGGAGAGACAGCGGCAGGGGAGACGGCCGCATATGCTCATGATCTCGAAGGCGTTGCTCACCTGATAGTTGATGAGGCCCCATTGCTCGAGGAATGCGTGAACGCGCATTATAGCGCATACATCTCCTGCGAGATTCCGCCGGCAAGCGGTCACGGTGAGGTACTCCGACGGCCTAAGACGGTACGTGTTGATCATAAAGTCGCGGTAGTCTTTGTATATCGCAGGTGTTTTCGACCGGTGCCGCGAGTTGAAGAACTCAGGCAGTGCTCTTCGTTCAATGGCATGAATTTTAGCCATGTCAAACCAGGCCGCGTACGAGGGAATGATGACCTCGTGCGTTTGCGCGGCGAGGTACTTGCGGGCTTGTTCTTCTAGGCGTAGTCGCGTAGCCTCGAGCTGTGCGGGGTCCTCGTCGTCGTTCTCGTCTGCCGATTCGACCTCCTCGTCCGCCGCGTCGCCTCCCTCCGCCATGGACACGTCACCGCTGTCGTCCCCACCGTCTCCTTCGCCCTCCGCCTTGAGAAGACGCGTTGGGACCGCGCTCGCGGGCTCCGCTGAGGACCCCGCTGTGGCGGGTGGCAAGTTGCCAATCTCGCCGCCTTGGATTGGTTCAAGTTCGCTGCGCTTGCCTGCAGCATTGTCAGGATCGACCGTGGTAACCCCCTGGTTGACCGTCAGCCTGATGCGTTTCGCCTCCGACGGACTGGGCGCGGGTGAGGCGGTTCGTTTTGGCGAAGACATGGTAAGACAAGCGACGAGGATGGAGGCAAGAGCCAAACAGCACAGCGTGACAGGCGCCCGTGAGCTTTCCCGCGACATTGCGCTCGACGCCCGGGACGCCCGCTTCGACGACGACCACCTCACCCTCGACTGCGACTCGACGACGCTCACGTCCCACCGCGACGACACCGACGGCCCTGGCGACCCACTGGCTGCTGCTTGGCTAGGAACCGGTCCATGGCATCATGGGTGCTCGCGCACCCGCCATGGCATACCCTCGCTCGGATCCGCCTGCGCTGGAATTACTTCGCCAAGGCTAGTCCATGGACGAGCAGACAATTCCTCAACACACCTCCGACCGCTGTGGAGACACCCGCAATGCGCGACGTGAAGGCTTACCCGTATCCTGAAACCGCGCTCGATGGATCTTTGTTCGAGGAGCCCACCGACGAATACCACCACGCCGCAGAAGAAACCGACGCGCACGTCGGGCACTACCCGCTCCCCGCGGTGGTGAACCACCCGAGCGCAATGGTGCAGGATCTGATCAAAAACGGCATGCTCCAAGATGCGGCCCGCGTACGCGACGAGTTGGTTCATGCGGGTGTCGAAATACCCCCTCACCCCATCTACATCATCGCTGCTCGCCAAACCCTGCACACCACCGGGCTATCGCACAAGGACAGACTCGACGCATTCACAGACTGGTGGTCTCTCATTCCGTCAAGGACAGAAGTGGATCACTACCGTGACATCGTCTCCATACTCGTCGACCTTCTACGTTACGACATCGCTCCCGATATCGCTCTGATCATACGCTTCGCCCTCCTCGCTGCCTCCAAGGGTTATGCTCGTGCAATCAGCCCGGAAGTCATTCCCATGGTCGCTCGATATGCCAACTCCGAGGCTACCGTTCGCTTCCTCGAGAGCTTGTACACTGCAGCTCAGGCCTTCGAATCAGCCAATGGTCCCCGTCCCCTGAGACCGCGCAAGACATCACGTCCACCCCTGCTTCTCTTCCGCGACTGGTGCTACTTGGCGATGAGGGAGCTTGTGACCATCGGTCGAACTCGGGTGGCTTTGGATGTCCTTCAAATGGCGCATGCTCGGGATCTCCGTTTTCCGCCGGCCGCGTACAGATTACTCGCAAAGGCCTTCCAGCAGGAGCGTGATGTGGATGGTATGAACATCGTTCGATCCCTCTCCCTTGTTCGACCTGGGTACCCCGCGTGGCTCGAAGTCGAACGGGTGCAGCACCCGGAGTCCTCTCTGGACCCGGCTCCCACCACCGGCTCCCATCACGGTGCCCGTAACACCTCAGCCAACGCTCTCACCGGGACTTGCGTTATCATGCCCGATGACCACGAAACTCCGGCCTTAGTTAAGACAGCACGGCTCCTGGGGCGATCTCTGGCAGCAGGCAGACTTCCCATCTCGGCCATACAACTCTCGGGGTTGATCAGTACTTTCCTGAAGGCAGACCGACGGTCGCTTGTCCGTCGACTACGTCAAAGAGCCTACAAGCAAGAACACCTCATCGCAGTATGGACCCTTGCGGAAATGATGCGCCACGCCTTCCTAAAACGCCCGGTCCTCACTATCATCAAGGAGTACGAGGCGAGTCTTCACATGGTCGGCGTACCCCGAGGCGTTGTCGACCAGCTGTGGAGGAACCGGAGAGACGAGCCAATGAAGGCCGCACGATCGCGCCCTGCGCTCCGTCGAAAGGTGCATCCCTCCCATGAGCATTCGCGTATAGTTTGGGAGGCTTTTTTAAGGAGGGCCCGCTCCCGGACGCAAGTCCAGAAGCTCTACTTGCAACTCTTGGAGGAAGTCACCCTGTCCCGCGAGGTGCCCCTATCCGTCGTCCCCTTCACCGCCATGATGCGATCCTGGCAGTCGACTTCAGACTCTGCCGACGACGCCCATCCCATCGCACCCCCCTCGTTGTACAATGCACACCACTTCGCTCTTTTCATGAAGGCCTTCCGGCGTTTTGGGCTCCCGGCGGTCGCCGCCCGTGTTATCGTCGACATGTACGTACTCGGCATAAAGCCGAACGACGACGTCCATGCCGAGTTCAGATCTTCCCTACGCTCCGTCACACCACGCCAGTCAACGCTGGGCTACTTCGAGCGCCTGTTCGACAAGTACGAACCTCCTCCCGAACACTTGAACGCGGACGGGGTGGCGTCATCGCTCCCGGAGGGTCAAGAAAATGGCGGTCTCTCTTCAAAACAAGATGCGCTCAGATCCGAGCTGCTCGCGGTCGTCCGCGAGGAGGTGGAACGGCGCCTCGCATCCGCAAAGCGCGGTGCTGACGCTGCGGAAGTCTCGGAGCGACATACGGAGACGTCTCCGGACCGCACAGGGCGCGACGCAGTGACCGACTATGTATCACGCGGAGGTGTTTCCATCCCTTCTCCACGCTGAAGTCTTTCTCCGGGGATACACCCATGGTGAATGCACATCAGCTATCGCCTGGTCCTGAATGCTGATGATTGATAGCCGCTGTGCCTCGGCCCTTGAGGCCTACACGACCTCAGGGGATTGTCCACTGTCGAGTAGTCGGCACCCACTGTGGATGAACGCGCAGTCCGGCTACTATTTACAGACCGTACTGGCCCAGCCCTGTTCGGGATGGGACGGAACGGCCGCCCCTAAGAGGCATGCCATCCGTTGCTCCTCCTTACCTAAGAGCAATGGCAACGTCACGTCCGGGAGAGTTGGCTTGTTCGCTCAGTGGAGAGAGGATTTTCGGGATGCATTTGGTCAGCGATTGCAAGGAGGGGAGAGGCGGCCGTCTCTGGGGAGTTCTATGCTCAGGTCAGGGTCTTTTCCGTGGTTGCGAAGAGTTGTTATTCATCAGACTTCCAGACTGTTTGCATTCTATCCGCGCACATCAGTACATCCTTGAATAGACGAGCGCGCTGTCGCCAACGAATGATCGTGGGATGCTCCGTGGCTCACGGATGCAATTTTCTAGCATGTAAACGACTGACGTGCTTCGACAATTCTGTGCTCGCGCGTCCCTGGGTACGTCTTCGAGACCACATTCAAGCGCATGGCAACCACCGGCGGATTCGCCGGACGATCAAGGAAAGATCGGGTCGGTCGCCCGATGGTATCAGCACGTCCGCGTAGCCAGGCGTAGCCCTCCGTGGTTCGATCAGCGTTGAATTGGGCTTCCTCCAGTTGGCCGTGTCCTTCTGCGGGGCCGCGAGGCAGGGGGGGAGCAGGCGAGTGCGGTTCTCCAGAGAAGTCCCAGAGCCGGTTCCGGGTCCCCTTACTGAATGTCGCACAGGATGCCTGGCTATAATAGGGTTATCCGCTTCCAACCCCGCCGTCAAATGACATGTACCGTTCCCCAATGGGAGGATCGTTTGTGTCGTGTTCATACACTGGCATCGGCACCGCGTGGGCGCTCCGAGACCCCGACCGCATCCCGCCTTCTGAGCAAATCAGCGCGCGCAGTACGGGGACTCTGAGCCGCGGGAGCGGTCATCCCTGCTTCGCGGCAGTCTCGCCTTCGTCTGTACGCAACCGAGGGTACGGGATGGCCGAACCGTGCGTACTCAGCATGCCTCTGCCGCGCCTGGGGATACTCGCCCACGAGCAGGGTCCGGGCGCGCAGCCCTTCGCTATCCGCATGCATGACGTCTTGTTCCCCTTGTGTGGGCCCGTGGGCGGGTTCCACTGATTGATTGCTTCTGGTGTTGTCGTAACGGGGAACGGACGTTCTGAGACCTCATAAGGTTGGCCATCAGGTACACCCTCGGGGCCCCAAACCATCCCTTGCCTGCCACGCTCACTGTTGCGCTACCGGATCCTTTGGGCCGACATGCTTTTGTACATCTTCGTCGCGGGTCTTGTTGCTTGGTCGCTATGGACTTTCCTCCGTCCTCTCTTTGTGAGGTCTCCGCTCGACGTTGTGCCAGGTCCCCCATCGCAGTCAGTCTTATCGGGTGCGTGGGCGCTCCATGGCATGGACTGGTGCCGTGATGGCATGCTCACGCTCTCGCAGGCAATCTCGCTCAGCTGTTCGAGGCAGATGCATGGGGTTTCCACGACGAATTGTCGACAAAGTATGGCCCCGTCGTCAAGATCAATGCCGTGTTGGGGGTACGTATATCTTTGACTTCAAGTGGAGGCCCTGACTTTAACACAATGTATCGCGTATCAGCGGAAGTGGCTGTATGTCTTTGATCCCACTGCGCTGCAAAGCATTGTCCTGCGAGAACAAGGAACGTATGACCAGATCGCATGGCTCGTCCAGTGAGTTCGACCGGTGGGATTCCAGTGCTGGATTGCCGACTTCCCGCCCGCTACAGGTCCAATAATATGTTACTTGGCTCTGGCCTTTTGAGCGTCTTGGGTACGAAAGTCGCTCATATGTCACTGAGGTCGTACTGCGTTGATATATCTTCTTGAATTCTGCAGGTGACCCTCATCGCAGGCAGCGCAAGATGCTGTTGCCCGTCTTCTCCGTGAAGCACCTGCGTGATTTGACGCCCGTGTTCTATGAAGTGACAAGCAGAGTAAGCGCGACCCCTTGCGACTCGTTATGCACATGCTGAACCCGTATGCAGCTCGTCGAGGCCATCACAGAACGCGTCCAAGATGCTCCTTGCAATCTCGACGTGCTCCAGTGGATGAGCCGCACGGCACTGGAGATCATCGGCCAGGCCGGGATGGGCCATTCCTTTGACTCCCTGACGGCAGATAATGCGACAGATCCGTTCACGGATGCAGCCAAAGATTACCTGTGAGCCATGCGGACACTTGGCATCGCGTCTTTGTCTGACGTTTGCCAGACCACTATCCTTTACCCCGGAGATGATGGTCGTGCGCCAGCTGTCCCAAGTGCTCACTCGCATGGGACCAGCTTGGTTTCGTCGGTGGATTGTCGACCATATTCCGATTGCACGGACCCAGCAGCTCAAACGGGTTGTGGATGTCTTGCACCAGACGTCTGTCAATATCATAAATGAGAAGAAGGCCGCGCTCGAGAAAGGGGAGTGGGCGGGCGGGAAAGACATCATGAGCATCCTGCGTAGGCATTCCTGCCGGTTGGGATGTCTCGCCCAGTACTGATGGCTTCTGGTACGCAGTCAGGGCAAACATGACCGTTGATGAGTCGGAGCGTCTCCCAGACGAGCAGATCGTTGGCCAGATCAAGTGAGGTTCCGTGCGAGTCCAGCTGAAATCCGCCTCGTTGAACATGTTATGTTCGTCTCGTAGCACGTTGCTATTCGCAGCGACGGACACGACTTCCCATGTCATGGCTCAGGTCCTGCAGCTTCTTGCGGAACACCCTGACGTTCAAGACAAGCTCCGACGCGAAATCATAGCAGCTCGCGATGGACATGACATCGCGTATGACAAGCTACACTCGCTTCCCTATCTTGAAGCTGTCTGCAAGGAGACATTGCGAATGTGAGCACTTTTTTTTTACATTCATACTGACGTCGCACTCACTGAATCTCCCAGGTTCCCGCCCACTCCGATAGTCCTGCGCGAGTACGCCCTAATCCCATCTCCATGTGTTCCACGCATCCCACTCACCTTCCATGCACCAGAGCGTTCCGCGACACCACGCTGGCCCTCTCGCAGCCGATGCGTGGTGCAGACGGCACCATGCTCGACAAGATCGCGATCCCGAAGGGCACGAACGTGCTCGTCGGCGTGCGCGCGTGCAACCGCAACCGCGCGCTCTGGGGCGACGATGCGGACGAGTGGAAGCCGGAGCGCTGGCTGAAGCCGCTCCCGAAGGCGCTCGAGGACGCGTCTGTGCCGGGGGTGTACTCCCATTTGTGAGTGCCGCACCCTGGTTCCTGCGTCGTGGTCTTTGGGGGGTATCGGATATGTGAGCTTATATGGGGATGCGTGGCAGGATGACGTTTGTGGGCGGGGGCCGGTCGTGCGTGTGCGTGTAGCCTCTCAATGCTCTTCGCCGTCGGCAGAAACTGACTAGCCTCGATATAGTGGCTTCTCGTTCGCCCAGCTCGAAATGAGTACGTGGGCGGCATCGACTTTGGGAACGGTTTTCTTACTCACATTGCTTCGCAGAGGTTGTGCTGTCGACGCTACTGACGAACTTCACCTTCGGGCTGTCCAAGAGGCCTATCCACTGGAAAGTGTCCGCGATCACGTTCCCGAGCACAAGTAAAGATAGCATGGAGCCGGAAATGTGGCTGAAGGTGGGACGTTACACCGGCGAAGGTTTCCCGGCATGAGTACACGACAGACGGGCGGTGTACATACTCTAGCGTAGGGGGATGAATGTTGAGGTGTTGTTGTACTGTATCCTGCGCCGCTGTACCAACTATGCCGTATTCCGCTTCATTGTTGGCTTCGCCGATAACCTCGAGGGAATACCGTAAGCCAAGACCGACGGAACGGGAGCATGTGGTCGCCCAAGCATCACAAAATATATTCCACCACAACCTCCATGGAGGCACAACGACACTGCTTACGAGAAGAGCTCTATCCAACACCAGATCGCCAAGCCGCGAGATTGAAGCCCGTGCGACCTCAAAGACCCTACAGAACCAGCCTGATGGGACAGCTCCCATCTCTAATCTCGGACGTATGGCGCATCCGCAGCCTCGTCCTGTACCTCTGATTGGTGCAGCACGCGCAGGTCCCTGCGACAACGCACGCCAGCAGGCATCAGCAAACCGCACAGTCAGCAGCACGCAACAGGGTGGGGTCGACGTACGGCAATAGTCGTCCGTCTCGCGCATCACGAGCCGGCACACCGTCATCCGCGCCAAGTCCAGCACTTCCTCCTCGTTCACGAAGCAGCAGTTGATCACCGCGACCTCCTCAATCGGGGCCGCGACCGGTCCGGCGGCATCGTCCACGACGAGCCGGCTGCGGACGAGGTCGACGAGCGCGCGCCCGCGGAGGTGGCCGCACCAGCGCAGGTCGAGGCGGGTAAGCTGCGGGCAGAGCCCGTGCGGCCCGTTGAGCAGCTGCACCGTGCCGTCCGCGATCGAGGACTCGTGCAGGCGCAGCTCGCGCAGGTGCGGGAGCGCGGCGAAGCAGCGCGCGAACGTGTCCGGGTCGAGGTCGATGTCGTGCAGCTCGAGCAGCTCGAGCGGCGGCCAGGCGAACTCGACAAATTGCGTGAGCGTGGGCCCGATCGGGCGCTGGCGGTACCCAAGGTCTTCGAGCGAACGCAGGTATAGCTGCCGCAGCGAGGGCGTGTGCAAATGCGGGAGGAACTCGTTCAGATCCGTCGGGCCGTAGATGGTGAGGGATTGGAGCGCGGGGAGGGAGGCGACGCGGTCCGGTTCGTCCTCCGGGATGTACTCGTGTTCGTAGATGAGCGGCATGGAGAGGGACAGGCTGCGTAATTCCGGGAGACGTTCAAGAATGGTGATGATAGAGTCCGCTGAGAGCGGGCGGAACGACGGGCTTTCCTTGATCTCGAGCACCAGACTGGTGATGTGAGAGGGGAATACCGGCAAAGCGGGGACGACAGTGGACACGTAGGAGACGGATGTCAACTTTGGGGCAGACTCGGCGTCGAACTTGTGCCTCACGATAGCGAGGTCGGAAATCCCGTCACCATCTCCTGCGTCTAGAGCGGCGGTTCTGATGTCGATACGGCGCAACTCCGGCGTAGGACGCCTGCATTCCGTGAGGATGAGGTCCGCATGCCTCAGCGAGTCCGTCTCGATGTTGAGCGACGCCCACTGTGCGCTTCGTTCCGCTAGTAGCGCCATGACCTCGATGACAGGCCGGTGCGGGATCCGACTGGACGTCACCACCGTCACATCCAGGTTCGTGCCTTGGGCCATATCCAGCCAGAAGCGCGTACGCTCGAGCACCGTCGCGTCGTCGCACTTCGCATACACGTGCGACCACACCTGAGGCGCGTGCGCGGCGCGACGCCATGCCGAGCAGACGCGGGAGACGACGAGAGGTGCGCGCGTCCAGCCGTCCTCGACGCAGTGCGTGAAGATCTTGATGAGAAGCTCCTCAGGCAGGAGCCGTGCTAGCGTGATAAGGCCCTTGTTGCGCTCAATAGCCGCGCGGTGCTTTGCCTGGTCGTAGCGCAAGTCCCGGATCCGGTTGAGCAAGCCTTGAATGCGGTCCTCTATGTCATCGACAGCGGCCTCATGCGCGTGGATGGTGTTCCATGCGGCTCGGATGACCTCGGGCGTAGGTTCTAGACGATATTGTTCACGTTCTCTGTCGGTCAGAAACATCGGAGAAGAGTTGTATGGCGCTAAATTACTATGTCAGTTATAGGCGTTCCGGGATAGCGCTGGACGTAGCGACACCACTGACTTACTGATAGTATGGGATCGTGGGTTTTGGATAGACAGACTACACCAGTCGACCTTGGTGCTCTATGTATTTCATGTAAATCAGCATCTAGAGATATAGCAAAGCGGCTTCTGAATATCCGGGAGGTTCAGATACGAGGTCAAGAGAGTCAGAGCCTGAGGAGGCTAGAAAGCCAGCACGCGCGATGTGCTGACAAAGCCGGACCGCCCACAAGCACCCACATCATCTGACATCATTATGCTGATTAGGACCGGTTCTGTCGTGATATCTTCAACTATAGCTGTGTAGTTATAGCAACTTGACGCAGTGGAAGCGTGCAGGGCTCATAACCCTGAAGTCCCTGGATCGAAACCAGGAGTTGCTAGTATTTTTGCCCTGTCACCGAGATCTGTTCTCTTCCTCCTCTTTGAACACTCCCGCGATAGTTCTCAGTCTGGGTTTGCCCACACAGTTTGGAGGCTTGAGGGGGCCATCGACTGTCAGTTTTGCTAGCGTCACCATTCATATTTGTCGGATAGACAGCTAAAGATTGTGCGCAGATAATTAAGGCAAAAGAAGCTCATTATTATCGCATTAATGGGGTAGTGGTAACCTGGGTCGTTGCCATCGACCCGCCGGGGGTTCGATTCCCCCTTAATGCAAGAGAAGCGGTTGCATTTTTTGCCCCTTCTGGAGCCCAACGATCCATGCAGCGTCCATCCCGAGTCCTTCCAGCACTACTTGCATCACGCTGTATATAACATGGGAGCGGGCAAGCGAGGTGTCCATACGCATTGCCAAGAGTGGTTGTTTATCGAGTATACAAGACACACGCGGCTGGGCAGCGCTATCCTGTGGCGCGGAAAGCTGCACCACGGCCCTGAGCGCCGAACGTTGTCAGAGCGGGGCTCGCATGGGGGTTTGTGAGGTTTGGAGGAACGATTTTGCAAGCTATGTAAGTAGTAGTGACTCCAACCTTCAAAGACATTGACTCGCAATTCAGGGTGACGTTTGGTATCCCAACAGCATCAGTAACGATACACTAAGAATGTCATCCACCTTTCGACGTTCTACACCAACAATCCTACTAGCCGGCCTTCATCCACATTTACGCACGCAAGCAACCGAGCAAGCCGGGGTGGAAGGATTACACCCGTCGCACCCACTCCTCGATCTGCGCCCACACCCCGTCGCGCACGTTCTCATCCCACCAGCCCATCATGAGCACGTCGTGCGGCGCGTCGCGCACCCAGATCGTGTGGACGTCCACGCCGTCGCGCTCCATCGCGCCCACGAGCCGCATCACCTCCCGCTCGAGCCGCTCCGCGTCTCCGAGGACGACGCACGACCGCGGGAACTCGCTGAAGAGGCCGAGCCCGCGCGGAGACGCAATGACCGGCCGCGAGAGCGACGTCGGGCTGCGCTCGAGCTCCGCACCCGCTGCCTCTGGCAGACCGGTGACGAGGGTGTGGCCGTTACCGTTCATGACTCCGTTCCCGATCGGGGGCGTAGCGGGGACGGGGGTCGCTGGCGCTGACGCCATGTTGCGCAAGAATTGGCGATGGTTGTCGTCGAGTTGTGCGATGGTGAGGTCCGCAACACTCGAGGCAAAAGCTTCCCCATAGAAGGCTCGGAGGACACGCGAGGAGGCGGGGCTGACGTAGGGGCTGTGCATTGTCTCGACCGGGTTGTGGCCGAGGAAGGTACGCTGGAGAAGAGCACGCGGCTCGGGGGTATCGACGAGATAGTCGGTATCGGCATGAGGGCGAGGGACATATGACGATGGTGTATCCGGGAAAGCATGCGCTGCAAAAAAAGTCAGTATACGTCGTTTGTATTGACTGTGAAAACGTGGCCTACAGGGGTCGCAGGAAGGAGAGAGTAGAAGTAATCCGTCCGGCGGTGGGAGAAGCCCTTCGTCTCGGATCCAGCGGGCTAACGCAAGCACAAGATTTCCACCTGCGCTGTCTCCGATGAGAATGATCTTGCAATTCGTGTTCGCTGCCACTTCAGCGACGTGAGCGTGTATGGCATCATTTTCCTTCTTGTTCCGTACTCGGGTCTGGTAGTCCTTGCTGTCGACTGCGAGATAGTCCATGACCTCGTTGGCCTGCTGCCTGCGCTCCGCATCTTCTGAGTGCATGCTTGAGTTCCCGCGAGAGGAGCCAGCCTTGTCAGAGCGGCGGCGTTGGTGGCGTTGGACGATGTGAGCATACACCGCAGCCGCGTCCTGCACAGCCGCGGGAAACGGTGCGTGCTGGAGCAGGCGATACTCTACAGCATGTATTTCTGTGAAGGCTTTGTCCTGCACAGCAGGGTGAGATTCCCGTCTCCGTTGTTTCGTGGCTTCATGAACCTACCCTCATGAGTCGTTCTGGGATCTGAGACGTGGGTGCTTTCTCGTGCGCAGACATGTGGCAATATCCGCCGCCATGGAGGAAGATGCCGATAACGGGGACATCTCCAGCAGCCGACTCGAATTCTCCGCTGTCCATGAGGTCGTCATTAGAATGCGCGGAAGTACCGTTCTCACAAGGAGGGATGACTGTGGGGTCTGCCGGTCAGTTGAGCCAGTTTCTACCGAAGGTGGACCACTCCCAAATCAGTTGAAGAAACAGCGAAAACTCACTCTTGGGCCTTTGCTTAGGCCATATGTAGCAACCTACCCTTTTGAAGGGTACCTGAGGGTCCGCGATGACACCGGTGCGCAAGTCCTGGGGGAGCGGGTCAACCCATTCGAAGCGCGTCCATTTGAGCTTGCGGTTGTCGCACGCCTTGTCCGGATTCCGCGTGCCCCAGGTCACTCCAGCGAGCTCGGTGACTCTGTATATGCGTCGGGTGAAGTTGACGGCGATGCAGCACTTGACGGACCAGGACGGACGGGGACGGTAGCTGCGAGGCATGACGGAGTAGTAGATCGCCCACCATGCGACCATGACGAGGGTTGTAAACATGCGCTGGACGACGTAGATGGTCTTGAAGGGCTGGCGAGCGTAGGGCATGTCTGCCTGGTACGTATGACGCTTTTTGGGCAACATGGTGTTGCGTGCGTCGAGTGTGTGGTCAGGATTGAGCTAGGCGGGAGGACGTGTGTAAGGTGAGAGGCTCGGGGATGGGAGGGGTGGGTGGTGGAAGGAGAGAGAGATGGGGAAGATGTGAGAAAGACGGGCATGGCGTAGAACGAGTCGGGAACAAGTCTCCAGGCTTGGGCTTGGGGCAGGGCTTGACGTCAGGCGACTCTGGAAAGTGGTGCAGCCACATCCAACACACGTGTAAACAACGCGTCCCTCGGTGGCTGTGGCAGATCGCGTCGCCGTCGCCGACGTCGCGCTCACGTTCTCCCCGATCTGACGCCGTTGTGTGCACCGATCTGATCCCAAGGCATGCTGCGTCACAACGGACTGCATCGACACCAGCAGCCGTGAGCTTCTCACGGCTCGCAGGCGGTGTGGTTGAGCTCGTTCGGATTCGAACGTGCAAGTTCCCACCACCACCTCCGAGCTCCCAGAATGACTGGTCCGACCAACGTCCTCGACCGCTACTACCTCGCCATCACCCTCCTGGTCACGGTTGGATACCAGCTCAGTGGCTTTGCAATAGCATGGACATTTCAGGTGAACATTGCTTCGCCGCTGCAATCGCAACACGAGGTCCCAAGACTCACCATCGCCGGTTTGACTAGTTTGACAAGATCACAGACTTTACAGGAGGTATGTAGTGGTACCGGTTTCTACGTGGAACAAAACTAATCTAGACCGTCATGTCGTTCAGGCTCGAATTTCTTCATTCTAGGTATGTCTGCGAGACATTCGAATCATCTATCGCCGCGGGAGCTCCGCGGCTCTGGGTTGATGGGAAGCAGGACCCGCTCAGAATTCCACTGCATCTGCCCGATGCATCTCAGGTTATCTCGGCGGAGACCCAGCGCCCCTCACCGGCACCCTGCCAGTAGTTACACCGAGGGTGCCGCAAACCGCGAATATAGCTGATCTCCATCCTGTTCCCAGCGCTGCTCACACTCTTGCTCGGGCAGGAGTTCAGCACAAGAAATGTGGTGGCTAGTGTGTTCGTCATGGTATGGGCCGCTCGTTTAGCAGGTTGGTTCGTTCCAGTCATGCGTTGATCCGCCTCGGGCTGAGGGGACACTCTGGTGACACTTTGCTTGAGGCTTTCTCCTTTTCCGGGTCCTCAAAACGGGCAGCGACACTCGCTTCGATGACATCCGGTCGCATTTCTTCAAGTTTTTCGGTGAGTTAGTGAACTTCAATGATTTGCAGGATGCCCCTCACACTGTCACGCCTGCTAGGATTCTGGATCGGTACGTGCGAGTCTGCGACATGAGCGCGTGCAAAAAGCCGATAGTCGTGTCCTCGCCCGTTGTCTCAGGTCAGATCCTATGGGTACGTGTGTTAACGTGTACTATGTGGCGATACACTTGGAGCCTGACACGTTCATTCTTGTCAGGTTTGGATTGTGTCTCTTCCGGTCACCGTCCTCAACTCGCCCGCCGTGACGGCTCGTGGCCAGCCTTCGTTCGGGACAGCCAGCGACATCCTCGGCATCATCATCTGGGCCATTGGTTGGAGCATAGAAACCATCGCCGACTTGCAGAAGGTCGGCCCCGCTCACCCCTTCCATCGCTGTTGCGGCGGATTCCCTGACCCATGGCATGCACAGTTTCGCTACAAGGCCCGTCACCCGCCGAAGGACAAGCCCATCGACGCGAGTCTTCTCCACTTCGATTCTCCGTATGGTTCCGCTGACAGCGTCCATAGGTCGGCCTATGGGCCTGGTCGCGCCATCCCCCATACTTCGGCGAGTTAGTTGTCACCTCTGCATCCCCTTGCCCACTGTTGACTGATCCTACGCGCCCACAAGGATACTTTGTTGGTGGGGCATATGGACGCTCGCGATCGCTCCCAGCCTCCACAGCAGCGGCCCGGGACCTGATGGCTCTGCGCAGTCAGCGCAGCTCGGCACGCTCGTCTCGCCGCTCTTCACCATGGTGTACGTCCCACGTCCCTCTCTCTCACCAGCCGCACGATGTCCCACCAATGTCCTACCACTCCGTGTTGTCGCTCACTCCGACTCGCCGCAGCCTCCTGCTGTTCGGCTCGGGCGTGCCCACGGCCGAGAAGCCCGTTGCGCAGCGCTTTTACAAGCAGTCCTACCCCGACTGCGCCGACAACCTAGACCACGACCACGACGGCGTGCAACATCCGGCCAACGCCGCGTGGGCGAAATACCAGGCGTACCGCGCGCAGACGTCGATCCTGCTCCCGCTGCCGCCCACGGTGTACCGCGCGCTCCCGCGCTGGGTGAAGCGGACGGTGCTGCTGGACCTCCCGATGTACGAGTGGACGCCGGGGCGGGGGTGATGGTGCGGAGGAGTGTTTGGCTGACCGTACGCACTGGGTTCATATGGAACAAGTCATCTTCCGGAGCGCTGGTGTGCACGTTTCGACGGGGTCTCGTGCTGCAAGGAGCTAATGGTGACATATATACGAGGGGTCCGCCTGGGGTGTGGCCGCGAGGGCAGGTTATTCAAAGCAACCGAGCTCTGCAGCCCCGACCGAATTCCATCGGCCGTCTCAGTCCTCCCACCACAACCGAGGTGGAGTATAGGAGACCAACGGTTTAGTACTCGCGTTCCGGAACACAATCGTGGCCATACGACCTGCCCGTATACCAGTGTGCCTGTGGCAATTCTTCAGGGCGTTGAGGTCATCCTGTATGATGCATGCAATTATACCCGGTATGCTACTTGGCCTTTTGTAGTAGATACATCCGAACCGCCCAATCTAGGATGCGTCAGTACTTTGTGAACGCACGAAGTCATGTCACATACGTTGTACAATTCCATCCCTATCCTTTGCGTATATCTCAGGAAGTATCTATCCACACGGGGCAAGGTGCGGTGTGCTATGACGCCTGGACAAGCGGAGCGAGCTCCTCTATCCATCTATCCAGGACCTTTTCGTCCGCGAACTCGAAGGTATGTTCTTTGTCATCCTGTGCGCGAGCGTCCTCAGCAACGTCGCAGCACATGGAGGGAACCAACCACTGACCGTCTGCAAGACAAGCCTATACGGGTTATCGCCACGCCGACAGCCAACGACGCGGTTCCTCTCCGCCTTGCCTGCGCTCGTGCCGTTGGCGTGTCCGGCAGGGCCAGGGAGGACAAACGACTGCTTGACGTCCGCCGCCTTCGGCGCGCGCTCCTTCTCATTGACGAGCACGCACAATACCCGCCGGTGCGGCGGTGCGGTCAGGAGCAGCGCGCACGCGCGGTTCTGTCTGAGCAGGCCCTTGCGGAGCTGCGTGCGCACGGCCGCGACCCGGCGGAGCGCCTCGCCTGGCGCGAGGATGGCTGACCTTGTGCGGCGAGGGTCGCAGGCGGCAAGGGTTGAGGGTCGGCGCGTGAGACTCAGGTCAGGCTCGTCCGCGCGCGCGGGAGGGGGGTCGTGGGACCCACCAGTCTTTCGCGCTCAGCGCGGGGTCGTCTGCGGCTGCCTCCGCCGCCGCCGCCTCGTGGTTCGCCGCGGGCGCGGGCGCGGGGCCGTCGTCCGGTTCCGCCTCAGAGGACGTGGTGTCGATAGCTTCCTCGGGCACGACCTCTGGGGGCACGCCAACTGGGGGTCCGGGGGCAGGGCGCGCGGAGCCGTTCGTGGTTGGGGGTTGGGAAAGCGGGTCGCCGTTTGGGTGTCGGGACGAGAGCGGGTCGCCGTCTTGGTGCAGGGGCGAGCGCAGGTTCGCGAGGCTGAACTCGTGCACCATGCTGTCCCACACGTCGTCGTTATCGTCGGCGGTCGCGCGTGGGGAGGGCTCGACTATGCCCGTTTGCGGAGGCACTGGAGGGTCGGTCCACAGCGTCTCCCAGTTGATCGGGGCAGCGACGGGATCTGCGGTTTGGGATGTGAAGAACGGGTGGTTGCGCAGCTCGGAGGGTGAGGACTTGGGCTCGACACCCAGACGCTCTGATGGGTCAAGGACCTGAAGAAATACTCTGGGTTGGCACACGCGGGTTGGGTTGAGCTCCTGAGAACGTACCAAGAGACGCTGCACAATGTCCTTTGCGACATCATAAAAGCCTTCTGGGAATGTGTAGTCGAGTGCCTCGATTTTGCGGAAGCTCTGGTAGTCGTTGATGGCAGCGAACGCCGGAGCTCCCGCAACGACGAAGAATATCGTGCAGCCGATTGCCCATAGGTCGGAACTTTGTGACATACATATGAGAAAGAGTGTTCCGTACCGCATATACGCGCCTACCTTTCACTGGTGGTCTTGGAGGACCGGTCGAGTAGCTCGGGGGAAACGTAGGCCGCGCTGCCCACAAAGGAACTCGCACGTGGAGCTTCATGTTGTTATGATGCGTACTCTGGAATGGATAGCCATGCTCGTACTTACAGAGATCGTTGTCTGGTGCGATGTACGCCGAGCCGAAGTCTGTCAGATGTATCCTGTATTCCGCGTCCAGCAGAAGGTTCTCTGGCTTCAGATCCCGGTGCAGCACGCCTTTGCCGTGCATCCAGAGAACCGCATCTACGATCTGCGCGATGTACCAGCGCGCACATGGCAGGGCCAAGGAGCCGTACTTCTTCACCAGGTCGGCTAGATCTCCGTTCGGAGCGAGATCCAAGACGAAATCTGGTGCATGTCCGGTGAGTCCCACTTGACCCGTACACGTGAGAGGTTTACTTGCATAGCGACGTCTCGTCCTGGAATGCGGCGTGCATCCTGATGAAGCCTGGATGACCACTGGATAGCTTCGCAAGGGCGTCCTTCTCCACAGTGGCATACTTGACCTTCTTCAGCTTGATCAATTGCGCCTTGCTCAGTATTTTGACGGCGTAACGTTTCTTCGTTACGACCTGGACTGCCTCCATAACCTAAACCGTCTCTCAGTCGTTGCGCGCTGTACTCGAGCATGCATTGGACACACCGTCGACCACGACCCGCATCCCAGCTCCTTCACGAACTCGAAGTCGTTCGGGGACGTCATCTTGGCCGTCTTCGTTGAGGACGTTGAAGAGGTCGACCTGGCTGTAGTCGGGGAGACAGTGCCATCGGCCCCGGATCGTGGAGCTGTGGCGGCGGAACCGTTCTGGACGGATGTGGACGACGGAGTGTGCTCGTCCCGCAGGTCGACGTATGCCCATGGCGGCGGGTTGCTAGCCATTGTCGCAAAACCAATGAGTACTGCAACTGTAGGCAGCGAGGTCGAGGTTCAGAGGAGATGGATGAATGGTGTGAACAAAGTTCGACAGCAGGGCTAGCCCTTGCTGCAACCCCAGGCCTCAGCGTTCTCAGACGAGTGCACACTGTGCATTTCGTGATGCAGACTGTGCATAGAAAGAGTAGACAGCAAGCTCAATTGTTCTGTGGAAACAAGGCTTGCGCTACCAGTAGACAAGACATGTTCAGCGTAGGGAGAAAGTAGGGCGCGGTGGCAGGCCGCATGTCTTGGACTGCAAGGGCACGGGCGCTTCAGCACAATCAGCCTCGCCCGACGCGAGCGCCGTCCGCTCGCGACTTCAACTTTGTTGTTCCCCACCACCTTCGCGTCCTCCCTCTGCTCTCCTTTCCCTTGTCGCCAGAATGGCTCGCTTCAGGGCGTACGTATCTGACAGTGAAGAAGAGGACGATGTTTCTATGGAAGTCCAGGAAGTTCCTCCGCCTCAACCTCAGAAACCACTCGAGGACGACGATCACACCGGTGGTTCATCCATGGACGAGGATGAAGTGCTCGTTGTAACGAGACCTCGCGCAGTACAGCAGCTGAGTGACGCGGAGGAAGAGGAGGAGGAGGAGGAGACCGAGGAAGACGACGTGGACGAAGAAGAAGAGGACGAGGAGAGCGAGACGGGTGAGCGAGGACTACATCCCAAGGGTGGTCCCGTGGCTATCCGTCGTCCTGCTGGAGACCCCACAATCATACCATGGGCAAGGGAGATCGGTGTAGACCCTCAGAAGATGCACGTCATGCAGACCTCGCTCTTCCGAATGCCCGAGGAAGAAAAGGCCCTCAAGGCTTTGAACCAGCCACAACCCCGCAAACGACTCCTCCTCACCTCGAATCTCAGCCGGAAACATAGCAGGGACTCAGAGGGTGAGGGAATGAGAGCAGACTCACGCCAGGTACGTCGCGCGTCTTATGCTCTAGTTCACGCATAGCTGAGGTGGCGCGGTGGCATAGCGCGCGTCTTTCGCGCACGACATCGAACCTGAGCCATACCGACCTTCGCGCAAGTATGCGCGCGTGGATAGTTCTGCGTCTGCGTTTGCGGGTCGCGAGAATGCATATGTCGACGCTGGACTCGCGTTTGGCCGCTCGTTCCGTGTGGGCTGGGGGCCGGGCGGAACGCTTGTCCATCTGGGGGATCTATGTAGTCCTACGGGTTCACCGTGAGTGTGAAAGTTTCAGTTCTCAGCTCGCGTACTGACATGCCTCAGAAAATCCACCGCAAACGCGTCTACGATCAAGCTGAGCACAATCCCTTTGGTTGCTGGAGCCACGACCGACGCGTCTGCTCAAGCCTCCCGCCTGCTGGCACACCATCTGAGCAACACCGTGATCGAAGAAGACGCGGACGGTATTCCCTTCGCCAACCCTTCGTCGACACTCACGTTCGCGTCCTTCGTCACACAATTTCCCTCAACCGATCACTCCTTCGAACCCGCGCTCTTCCGCCTCGGACATGCGCTCTTCGACCCCATTGACTTCCGCCTGGATGACATTCCCGACGTGCAGATGCGAGAACGCGTAGCCGCTATCAGGCGCAAGGCCGAACTCTCAAAATGGTTGAGAACCGCCGTTTCGTCTGCTATGGACGCGGACCTTCGGGACCAACTCGACACGAAGTGGGACTGTACCGTGTTCACGCTTCTCAGCGGGTACCAGATTGAACGTGCGTGCGACGCCGCCGCAGAAGGCGGGAACGTCAAGCTGGCTTCTCTCGTCGCGCAGTGTCCCGGCGACGTCGACTTCCGCGCAGACCTGCAGGAGCAACTCGAAATCTGGCGTCATGAGCGCATCGACGCGCACATCAGCGAGGATACGCGCAAGGTCTACGCATTGCTGGCGGGGGTCGCGGACACGCTCCAGGGCTCCAACGGCAGCGGGGTGGAGCAGTGTGGGGATGTCGACCTTGCCTCCGGACTGGACTGGAAGCGTGCGTTCGGCTTGCAGCTGTGGTACGGACTGCCGATGGACGCGCCCGTCGCTGAGGTGTTCCAGGCTTATGATGCCCTGTGGAAGGAGAAGCTGGCGAGCGTCGCGCCTCCCGTGCCGTGGTATGCCGAGCGGGTAGATCTCGCCGATTCCATCTGGAAGCTACCCTCTCAGCCACAGAATTCCGACGCGCTCTACTCGCTCATCAAGCTGTTCGCGGACCCCGCGTGCAATCTGTCGGCGGTATTATCGCCGTTCTCGTTTAGCCCCGCGCCTGCGGACTACCGCCTCCCGTGGCATCTGTACGTTCTGCTGTCGCGCTGCCTCCGCATCCGCGATCTCGCCGACCGTGACACATCCGTCTGCCGTGGGGACACGGAGGAAGGCCGAGACAACGAGGAGGACCCTGTGGAGGGGCACAGCCCCAGTGCCGATCTGCTCGCGAACAGCTACGCTTCACAGCTGGAACAGCTCGGCATGATCCAGGAGGCCGTATTTGTCCTGCTCCACATAGAGGGGTCCGCTGGGTGCGTCGCTCGGCGGTCGTCGGGTTTGCGTTGCGAATGCATGTTGATATTTTCTATTTTGTATGGACAGGCGAGCGAGGGTGATCAAGGAGTTGCTCACCCGCTCAGCCTCGAAGCTCGACGACTGGGTCATGCGTGGCTTGGTAGGAAGTCTCAAGGTACCCGTGTCTTGGATCAGCGAAGCGAAGGTGCAACGCTCTGCATCCCCGGCCGTTCCTGGATGTTCTGACTCGATTGGGTTCCAGGCTGTTCACGCTCTCGACGGTGGGGAGCTGTACGAGGCGTATCAACTCTACATCGCAGCAGGGTTGTACAACTCTGCGCACGACATCGCCGTGCTCGAGCTCGCACCGGACGCAGTCATACGTCAAGACTTGCTGCTTCTGCGGGAGTTGTTTGACGTCTTTGACGGGCACCCTGTCAACGGTTGGAATGAACGCGGGAAGGTACCCTCACCACCATCCTCTTGTCTTGTGCAGTGCTGACCGTTCACGCAGGTGTTCCTCGACTATGCGCATGCCCTCACTCGTCTTCCGCAACTACGGGAGCGTCTCGTGCAGGGCGGCGGCGCATTGGACGCGGACGAAACGGCAGAGCTCGAGCAGCTGTCCCGCAGCGTGCCGAAGCTGATCAGTATGCTGCCGGACGTCCTACCTGACCGCACGAACGTCCGCCACACCGCCGCGGTCGCAGAAATGACGAACCAGCTCGTGCGCCACCTCGACCAGGTCCGTCCGCTCGCAATCGTACGTGTCACATCTTCCCGCGTTGCCGTGTGGACATTGGCGTGTGGTTCGGGAGCTGATCACGGCGCGCCGCTCTCCTCTCACACAGGCACAGGCGCAAGTCCGGACGCCCTTCTTCAGCGACGCGACACGCGTGCGGAGCATCCACTCGACGATGCGCGAGCGTTTCCTCCGGACAGTCGAGGTCGCGTGACGGCGTGGCGTAAGCCCTGTATATCCCGTGAATGCATGACGCGTCCGTGTGCGCTCCGTTGGAGGAACACTGTGAAACCAGAAAGGCGGAACAGGGCGCTTGCGCCGAGCGGAGGCCGTTGGGCGTTACCACGACCCTGGTCCCTCGAGTGTACGACTGCAATTGCTGCGACATGTAACTTGAGTACGTACCCCGCAGGCGTTGGACCACTAGCAACGGCAAACAACCGCCCGGAGACTGCGCATCGGGCCCCTCTGAGGTCCGACGGCGACTGAGGTTGCTACGGGCGCGAAATCATTGGCATTGTTAGCCTCCTTGTTCTGTGTGTTGTGGCCTGTCGGCGCACTCGAAGCCGTGCACCATCTCGAGTCGCGGCGGTCACTCTCGGCGCTTTCTCGACGCGGACAGACAATGCGACCGCGAAGGTGTGAGAGCGCGCTCTCCGGTCGGCGATCGGAGAGGCGAGAGTGTGCTCCCCGGTCGGCATTCAGGGAGGAGAGAGCGTGCTCCCCGGTCGGCATTCGCGGTCTGTAGGTACTGACTGTGGTCAGTGGGGGACAGCCTCCTCGTGAGTGTGCACAACGAGCTCTGCTGTAATCCTCGCTCGAGGCGTTCTTCGTCCGCCGCCGGTCACCGCCGCCGATCGTCATTGGAAAAACTCATCGGGAGCGTGAGGCGAAGATGTGCATATGCATCATGTCCGGCGCGGGACCGTCATCCCGGCCTTCTTGTGTTCTACAGCGAAGGTATGGTGTTGTGTATGTACCATCATGTCTCGATGATCAGCGGCTCGTGCGCCCTGGGCGCTGGGCAGTGGGCACTGTCGCTATCCCACGGCGCCCACGGGAACACGTGCGGGGCGAGCTGTATGCAAACCCGGTGGCGTTCGATTGGGAGGCGGGGCATCCCCGAACGATGCTTAGTGCACCCGCCTTCGGAATCCCCCCGTGCTCACGGGGTGCTATGCAGATCTCGAGGAAGCACCCTCGAGGCACGCACGCTGCAGTATACTTCCGCCCTGCGATGGAAGAAGGTGATCGGTTCGGACGGACTGTGTGGGCCGCAGCAGGTGGCGATGTCCGAAGTTGTTGCATACCCCCGCTGGACTTGCGGTATGTCTGCGAAGATGCTACAAATAACGAGAGGGGGTTACAGGCCATGGTGTATATTAAATAGTACTACGGAGGCAGACGTTATACATCATCGTAGGATACATGTTGCCAACCTAGGCATTGTAGTATGATACACAAGATGGGTTGATGGTCCAGAGCGGATGCGGTCATAGATAGGTAAGCGAGGCGTCCAAGAAGAGCAAGAAAGCAAGACGATGTACGATAGTAGTCTAGTGACGTGTCAAGATGCGGTGTGCGGGGGGCAGGTGCGCGGGTGTACGAGAGCTTTAGTCAATGTTGTGACCACAGCAGAGCAAGACCGTGGCAACCATGCAGGGTTCCAGCATGTTCGCTTGCATGGCCTCTTGCGTCAGCTCGAGCATAACGGTGTTCGGGATGCGCGCAATGCGTGCCAAGACGCGCGGTGCACTAGTGTGTACCTTGTACATCTTTCCGACCGTCGTCAGCGTCGGGTATCACGAGAGGAAGACCCCTTCGGAACGTACGCAGATGAATCCGTCCATGGGAGCCCATGCGTACTGGACACCCCGGACCTCCATGTTGCGACGGCTGGGAGGAACCGGGCATCAGTTGGCCGAACGGAAGAGATCGAGCAGACGGGGGAAAGTGCGATTTCACGCACCTCTGGTCTGAAGCCAGTCGCAGCCAGTCGCGTACCCGCTGCTTCGCGGCGACGTTGTGGATCTCGATGTTCACGTGTGGCTGCCACTGTACCATGGCCACGTTACGGCTCTCGTTATCTTTGAAAATGGTACACGCCGGGGCGGTCGCTTCGGTCACGACGCGGTACACCGTCCGCTGCTGCGGACCGAGCACTGTCGAGTTCAGGATAGTCGTCTTGAAGTTCGTAAACGTGAACATCACGCTGTCGGGCATCGCGCTGGGGGGGTTCGTCGCCGGCGCAGAGGGGAGGGCACCGAAGATGGAAGGGGCGGCGCCGCCCTGTTGCCATTGACCTTGTCCGTACGGGTTCATTGTGAGGGATGTAGGAGGCTGCGAATGCCGGCGGGTGCCTGGTGCAGTGAGCAGATTTCAGGAGGGTAGCTGGGTGACGACGGAGAGTGTGCACCAAAGGACATATATATATACACACACGCACCGCAGGATTATCCTGCATGTCCATTCGGTGAGACATCGCACACAGGACAATCACCGGTGCACAGCGAAAGCAGCAATGATGGAGCGTCCGCTGTCCCCGCAAGGACGCTGACGAGTCGACGGCGTAAACAACAGGTGGATAGAGTGATAGCAGGCCACCTCGGCTTTGCTCCCGTTTCATGCCGTTTCATGAACCGTCGGCTAACCCCTGGACCCGCCCCGCCCGAGCGGTACCATCGCGCGTCAAACCCCACCACTCAAGCTGTGTAGAGCCTATTCCCGCTACCCAGATGTCGACGAGTGTGAGCGACCTCTGCGTTGATTGCAGTTGAGAGGGTGTTCATACGATATGAAATAGAAAACATCGCGTTATTTCTTGAAAAGAAGCTGTTTAGCGGCTAGATGAGAAACTGACGCTGCCAGATCGTGTGCTCCCGGATGTCGCCTCCATCGCCTCAACGGCGATCGGGATGCAGACGGCTGCAAGTGGCGGAGGCAGAGCAAAGTGCACACTCCTAAGCCACATGCGAGCGCTCACGGGCGGTGCCTCTGATCCTTGAGGAACGTGTCATTTCCTATTTTGACGTCAATCGCAATCTCCGATTCAAAGGTCTCTCGCGTGCCAGCCACATGGTGAGATCCAGATCTGCCCTTGTGGTGTTGAGCTCAAATCAATAAACCGGAACCGTACGCCGCCGGGCAGGAATAATACAAGGCATCGGCAATGAGCCGACCAGGGCGAACTCTGAGAGTTGAAAGTACGCACGCACTGAGCTGAAACTGTGCACGACGCAGTGCGGGAGTCTGGGGAATCGCAAATATCCCAAACCACCTGATGTCTTCGGTACGCGTCACCCGCACTTCATATGGATACCTGTGGATTATTGATCGAGCGCAGGACATTTTTGTTTGTACACCACGGGAGTAATGGCCATGAGAACTCCCGTACCGGAGCATCATATTCTGACCGAGGCGAGAGGTCAGAGAGTACAAAGCGCCGTCAAGGATAGCGGTGGTACAGAGAGAACCGAGCCGCCGCTAGACGCCAGTTGTCGGGAAATGATCCGCGACGAGTGTCTTCGCACAGGGCGTAGTCTGTTCTGACGTGAGGCAGGATCCCATGGCTCAAGGCATCCCAGCCGTGGTCGCTGAAGTCACTGGATCGCCGAACAGCATATCAAACCCCGGTGTACAGCCATCGTCAACCAGCGATTTGAACAAGGGTTCATGGAAACCCGGCGACCAGGCCTGTAAAGACCAGAGCATTACCGAGTCACCCCCAGCATGTCACGAGGTTCACAACATACCAATGTCGAGTTCCCGGTGCATCGTGGCCTCGGTTCCGGAGGAATACTGTCTCGTTCTGTCCGGGTGTGAGAGCTTGGTAGCCGATATATCTGAGATACAGCGGCTCATGTTGTCCCTGTACCGTGTACGTCAAAAGACGCGCAGCTGGTACTCAACACTCAGTACCCGAGAGGGCGTAGGAGGACCAGTGAGAGAGTACGCGGCGCGACAATCCGACTTCAACTTCGCGCTGCAGCTGAAACCAGCCGAAACCCATCAACTGTGACTGTTTTACGGTTACTTACTTCAGTAATAATCTCTGAGCTAACAGAAAATCGCCAGATAACAGCAGATAAGCTCAATTTCGTGGGCGCTTGAACTCGACATAGCTTGTCCTGCAACCGTCACGGTGTTGGTGCCTGGCCTCACCCGCTCTACTTGACGCACATCGCGCGCTGCTTGACAATCTTGCTTCGTCGAATACGTTGTACTGATCATGAGTCTCAACAAGCCCAACCTGGACGGCATCATGCTCTTCGAGCAACCATTCGCACGGGTACTACTCGTCTCAGCCTCCCGGAGATGTGGCACGTGAGTTTACGGAATGGGCACAGGTACCGTACGAGAACTATCGCAAAGTGTTCCGCACGTCGCAGAAGAATATTGAGAAGGAGCTTGGGGCGGTTCAGAATGCTGCCAAGGACCTCGCGCACAAGGACGGCGCCGCCGCCGACGTCGAGGCAACGGCCAAGGCGATTGACGGTATGATCGCGCGCGTGGAGGGCTTGAAACGCAAGGTCTGTTTGGCAATTGTGCGACCGCTCGTCTTGAACCGCCGGTCTGCTCACCGCGGTCGCGACGGGACAGCTGTCGGAGATGCAGGAGTCGGCTGGGAAACCTACACTCAACGTGATGCGAGAGCGTCTGCAGCACCTCCGTGCCGTAGAAGATCTGGACTCGACAACCTCGCCAGATTTTCTGCGATGGGCCGACATTCGTTTGGACAGATGGATCGTGGATTGGGCTCTCCGAAACGGCAAAGAGAAGACCGCGCGAATGATAGCGGCGGAGAAAGGCATAGAGGTGCGTTTCTCCATGGCTGTAACGTGCATGTATGCTCATGAAGTATCCTGGATATGTTAGAAACTGGTGGATATCGACCTTTTCTCGGACATCCGGCGAATAGAAGATGCGTTGAACCGTAAGAGCTGTACAGAGGCGTTGGCATGGTGCAGCGAGAATAAGGCTGCGCTACGCAAGCTCAAGGTACGCTTCCTGTTCGGGATGGTTGTCACGGTCTATTCCGTGTCATGAACAATTATTGCAGAACACGCTGGAATTCGATCTGAGATTACAAGAATACATCGAACTGGCGCGTGCTGGCAAGACCGTGGAGGCCATGGCCTACTCCAAGAAGCATCTCCTCTCGTGGCAAGAAACCCACTACCAGCAAATCGTACAAGCGGCTGCTCTGCTCTGCTACCCTCCAACAACCACATGCGGTCCATACAGGGTGAGCCGGGCATACCCCCGCGACTTCAATTAAGCTGCGCAGGAGGAGCTCACACACAACCCTTAGCGCTTATACGACCCCGGCCGCTGGACGGCGCTTATTCAATCGTTCCGTCTCGCAATCTACCATCTCAGCACGCTCCCAACGGAACCGCTTCTGCACCTCGCGATGTACGCTGGGCTCGCATCGCTGAAGGTGCCCGCATGCTACAATCACGACACGCGTAACGTTGACTGCCCAGTATGCAACCCGGATCTCGGGGAGCTCGCGAAGGAAGTGCCGTTCAGCCATCATTTCAACTCGACTATTGTTTGTCGCATGACGGGCAAGATCATGGACGCGGACAACATGCCGATGGCGCTGCCCAGTGGCCAGGTGTACTCCAAGGAGGTCCGCATGATGCTTGCACTGGTTGTCTCTTGTTACTGACGGTCATTTTAGGCGTGGGACGAGATTGCCGCCAAGAACGACGGCTACATCTTCGACCCCCATGCGCCTGGAAACCGATACGACTACTCGGACCTGAAGAAGGTCTTCATCTCGTGAGCGCGTTGCTGTTGTTGTCCCTGGATGGATGGATGTATTGTACCTTTCCCCACGACCGTTTGTAAGATTACTGTCACATTATCTAGGGCGGTCTCCGCGACGTTTCTGCAACATGTCGACGACACACCTTGCGAATCTGGTGCACATCTGACAAGGAGCTACTTGATAGTCAGCCGACACCGCCAAGCATCTGGACGCACTGTGTTGTGTTCCACAGATTGGACGTACGATGCGTAGCCCAGCGCTATTACAATCCACGACGATTTCCCGGCAAGTACGCCCCAAGAAGCGGAAAGCGTGGGGCTTGATAATTGGGAATTCAGAAGTGAAACAACGACCGAGTGTTCGCGCACGAAGGCTTGACCGTGAGAGGCGCAGAGCACGACGACGGACCAGCGCGTCAACTTCACGCAAAGCAATCATTGTGGTACTTCGGGAACTTCACCGGCCGACCCACGCTTCGAGAAGCATGCACAATGACGGAGCATCACGAAGACGTGCTGCGTTGTGGTTCATCAACGAGGGATCACGATGGAGGATTAACCTCGCACCGGTCCCGCACTGCAATGCGCCCGCACGGAACGGCGCCCGCGGCGACTCTGTACGCGGTCCTGTGACCGTGTCTACGGCCGTCCCCGCCTGAGAGCACGCCGGCGTCGCTGCCCGGGGGCTATTGGGGCAACAAACCCGTGCGTCTGTTGACTGCATGATGTGGATTGTTGCGCACTCATCCAACTTGGTATTGCGGTTCAGGCGGTACTACGCCGCTGGTAGCCGTTTCCATACCCGATATGCTGGATATCGCGGCAAGGATATACCATGACTCTCACATGGCCCACTGGATAGAACGAACAAAAATCGCACTGGTATGCGCAGTTCTGACAAGCAAAGCTCGCTTGAACATCTCCCCTACCGTGAAGACCACCCCCACACGCCCAACCTCACGAGTCCCGAGACTATCTCGTCGCTCGATAAAGGTCGGCCTGGGAGCTTCTCGGTCAGGGGGCACAAGCGCTGTGACATGTCCATCTAGTCACAAAGGGTAGCGCCGACCAGAAAGGCAAGCGCCCCGATAAGCAGGCGAGACGCGCGCGTGTATGAGCACGGACTCCCGGCAGGCTCGCGATGGTCAAGTGTAGTCCGCTCATGGACTGCACCCGCTTCGGGTCAGAAATACTAGCGCAATACTGCGTTGAGCGACAGAGAGTGGTTGACTGGCCTTGAAAGTCGAGAAATGGGAGGGTGCCCGCTAGACCGCTACCTCAGCCAAGGCAAGCAGCGTTATCTCGTCGGGTGAACCTACTACTTATCAGCTCGCCCAGGTCGCAACACCCACGGACCCCCGCAGCGCCACCTGAGTCTACGCCTTATCTATAGCAGCTCTCTTTAAGTGGCCGGGATGCGGGGTGGAGGCTTTTTTTGACCCCAGCGGACCACTGTTCGGCGCTCGCCATCGTTCACGGTTGACTCCTTCCCCATCCCCCTCGGTCTCCAGCATGGGTATCATAAAAAGGTTACAGGTCAACCGAGTTGAGAATCTGTCTTATTCCGAGTCGTTCTTGCAGGTGCGTACGACTCATATTCAGGCTATAGAAGCGGCGTGCTGATGCGTCATCCGACCGGCTAGAATGAGGACCTGTTGCCCGTCCCGGAGGAGAAGAGGACATAGGGCTACTGGAACTTCATTGCATTGTGAGTATCTACGTTACTGCTTGGCACAGAATGCCGCTGAATCGACAACCCTCAGCTGGATAGCGGACAGCTTCAATATCAACACGTACGCCAAGTTCTCCCCCCCCCCTTGTCTCGTGCAAGCTGACGGTCTGGTTTACACAGGTGGATGATAGCCTCGTCGATGATCCAGCTTGGGCTTTCGTGGTGGCAAGCATGGGTATGCGTCTGGATTGGGTACACGGTGGTCGCGCCTTTCATCGTCGCGAACGCCCGACCGGGAGCAATCTTCCATGTCACATTCCCTGTGGTAGCGCGAACGAGTTTTGGCGTGTGGGGGAGCTTGTGGTGCGTCTTCAATCGAGGAGCAATGGCTTGGTGAGCGGCTATGTTTGTGTCGAGCGAGGGAATGAAACTCATATATATATTGCACATAGCATCTGGTACGGTGTTCAAGCCAGTATCGGCGGCACTTGTATGCTCGTCATGCTTCGCGCGATGTGGCCATCTGTAAACAATATCCGTGGGTTCTATCAGAAGGCGTGTCCCCTCCCACATACCCTTACAGCGCTTCCCAGCCAACTCCATGCCCGCGTCGTCGGGAACAAACACGCGTGACTTCATGTGCTTCTTCCTCTTCTGGCTCATCTCGCTTCCCGCGATCTGGTTCCCCATACACAAGATGTACGTCCATCTCGCATGCACAAAGTAGCGGTCCCGCTGACCTGCACCGCAGCCGACACCTCTTCACCCTCAAAGCGATCGTGGTCCCCATCGCCGGCATCACTTTCTTCATCTGGTGCATCGTGAAGGCAAAGGGCGTTGGCCCGATCATCCACCAGCCCGCGACTTTGCAAGGGTCCGCGCTAGGCTGGGGCATGGTCTCGAGCATCATGTCCTGCATTAGCAACATGGCCACACTCGTCACGTCCGTTCATCCCGCCTTCCTCCCGCTTCCAGGTACTGATGTGTTGCGTTCGTATCCTCCCACAGGAACGCGCCCGACTTCGCATCCCGCGCACGGCACCCGTCCGCGGCAGGCCTTCCCCAGCTCATTTCAGTTCCGCTCGGGTTCTCGATCGTGAGCTTCTTCGGGATTATCGTCAGCTCGTCGTCGCAGGCGATCTATGGGGAAGCAATCTGGTCGCCCATCGACCTCTTGGGCAAGTTTCTCGACGGAGAGCCGAGCCACGCGACGCGCTTCGGGGTGTGGTTTATCTCGGCGTCGTTCATCATCGCACAGGTGCGTGTTCCCTGGCAATTGCCATATGACAGGCCGCTGAGAGGTGTATCTAGCTTGGGACCAACATCTCGGCAAATTCGATCAGTGCAGGATGCGATTTGACCGCGTTGTTCCCCCGTTTCATCGTAAGCTTCTTCCCGATACCTGCCAGGGACATTCATACAAGTAGAGTATACAGAACATCCGTCGGGGCGGATACGTCGCTGCCATCGTGGGCTTATGCATGCTCCCGTGGAACCTGCTCAAAAGCAGCAACTCCTTCACATCGTATCTATCCGCGTACTCTGTGTTTTTGAGCTCAATAGCTGGCGTGATGGTATGTGAACTCGGGGTAATGGGAGGCGCGAGTACTGAATCATTCTGTAGATCATGGATTACTACGTGATCCACCGAGGGCACTACAACGTGAAAGACCTGTACCACGCCAAGAGCGAGGGCTGGTACTGGTACACTTACGGCGTGAACTTCCGGTGCGCCTTTCCTCCCCCCCCACCCCATCCGACACCCATGGCTAACGAGACTATGAACGCGACAACAGAGCCTACGCAGCGTACATCGCAGGCATCCTCATCAACGTCGTCGGCTTCGCGGGCGCGACGGGGCGGACCGTGCCGCTCTCCGCGACGCGCATCTACGAGATGTCGTTCTTCACCGGCTTCGGCGTCTCCGCGCTCGTCTACTGCGTGCTCAACGCCGCGTTCCCCGTCCGTGGCGCGGCCGCGTGCGCGCGCTTCGTGGAGGTCGACGTATCCGCCGAGGGCGAGGGCGCAGGCGCGGGCGTGGAAGGCAAGGCGGACGAGGAGCGCCCGCGTGCGAGCGAGGAGCTCGACAAGAAGAGCGTCGTGAGCGAGGCCGTGCGCAGCGTCCGGTCAGGGTCGGGCGTGTAGCCATGGGCGGCGCACGGTGTCGTTCTCAACGACAATTGCGAAAACGGCGATAGTGGCTCGCCGAGTGGGAAGGTGATGCGCCGATGGTGCAGGAGGCTCGGGGGATACCCGACGGGTTGTGTAACATTATTGCGTTGCGGTGTCAATGGAGTTCTGAAGAACAAGGACAACCACACCGGCGGCGGGGCGTCGGGAGTCGAGGCTCGGGAGTCGGGACGGACTTCGAACGTGTCGGAGGATCGAGGTGCGCGTGCCCGCGGGGCGCCCGCGGACAAGGGACGGCGAGGGCGGGTGAGACAGCACCGTCAATTCGGTGGACACCCACCATTGCTCGGGCTGCCAACCGCAGCGGGCCGCCCGTGGCGCGGGGCGGATCTCTGTGTGTCCACCATCACAGCCACACCGAAGCTTGGGTGTGTTGGGAGATGCGGAGTGAGCCTGAGAGACCGGGGTGCAGGCTGCTGGGTTCCTGGGACATGTCGCGCTGTGTTGCACGAGCTCGCCCTGATGAAGCTCGAAAGCTTGAAGCCCGGCCGCCTCCGGTGTACTTAGGCTAACACCGCCGTGTACATCTCCGACAGACTCGGATTCCAGGTGGATGTCTGGCTGGATGGCAACAGTTCATGACGGCGGCCGCCAGGGCGGCTGTCTGAGTTTGGGTGTAACAGCAGCATGGGCGTGCCGGTGCGTTGAGTTGTTTGATCGTTGAGGAAGTACAATGCAGCTGTGGTGGGCCAATGGCTTATGTCGATATCGTGAGGGCCGGAATGTACCTTGGGTCAGCAGAGATCCGGGAAAGTCGTAGTCGGCTTCAGAGGCAGAACATCAGGCCGCCCGAGCCTGATGCGAGCCGATGCTGCGACCATCCGTCAACTGAGGAGATCTATGTAGACGGAGCTGCCGGTGCCCGACCACGACAACTCGACCCTTGAATCGTGAAGTAAACATCATCCATAACGGGATCTCCGTGCGGCGTCTTCCGGAGATGAGAGGCCCAAGCTGTGCCGGCTTAGGTTGTGAACGGACTGAGTGTCGACAAGGGCGGCGCCGTGAGGTTTCTGGTGCTCCATTGTGTTCATGCTCAATGCGGGCTTGGAAGTCCAAAATCTTACAAAACCGCAGGCTAAATGTGCCAAACTTTTATAGTGGTGATTTTGGAAGCAAATCCTGGTGCTCGTCATGAATGCTTGAACCGAGGTTTGCATGCCATATGTCGCAGCGGGATGTCGAGCTGCGTTCTGAATGAATTCATGAAAGCAGGTTACGAGGAATCACAGAATACAAGGCTACAACCATAACAAAAGATAGAGATACATACGCGTCCGCCGCTCACGAAAGGGTATCATCGATCCCATACTGTACAATTCAAGTACTTGCCACGTCCAGTGTCATTGCGCCAGAGACGCGCTCCATCATATCTCGTGCCTCGAACGCCGTCCTGAACGGCTCCAGCATCTTGCGCGGGACGGCCAACACGACCTTTTCGAACGAGTTCTTGTACCGCGCCTCGTGTCGCACGTCGCCGACGGTCTCGCCGCACACCAGCAGTTCCGCCCAGATCTCGGCGACCATGCCGACCTTGTTCTCGCACGTCCCGCAGCCGAACGCGCCGAGGACAAGTACCTTGTCGCCGCGCAGCTCAAACGCGCGCAAGATCCGCGCCATGCGCTCCTTCATCGCGCTGCGGATGCCGTCTTCAAAGATCCCCTCCTCGCCAGGTTTGATGACGTGTTTCGCGCGTACGGCGGCGGCGTTGACGGGAACGGCGGAGAGGACGTTGACGAGATAAGGGGGTATGAACTCGCCGCCGAGGTCGTCGTTGCCACCGGGCAAGCCGAAGACGGGAGCGTGGTCGATGAAGGTGGTGTCGTCGGCGTCGCGTCGGAATACGACGACACCGGGGGAGTAAACCATAGAATGGTCTTGCAGGCCACTCCCATCCGAGGTCCGGAACGTGCGGTGTTCCTTGTAAAAGTCTTTCGCGGCGGGGGCGCTGAGGCTGGCCACTAGAGAGCTGAGACGAGCAATGGTCTCTTCGGGTTCATCGCCACCATGGAGGTATCCGCCGCCCGGTCGCTTCGGGGAGGCAGATGAGAGAACGCCGATGTCCGTAGATTGCTGCAGAGACTGTGCGCGGGCAAGAGCGAGTTTACGAGCGGTGGTGAGGGTCGATTCATGGGTCATGTCGATCTGTGTCGATGGGTAGACGTTTGTCGGTGAGTGTGCTTTCCATTCCGCGAGGGCGACCGAGTAGTGGGGGTAGAAGACGGTGCCTTGTCTGCTGAGGGTGATGGCGGGGGAGATGTCGTAGGCAACGTGGGTGACTGCGATGGACGGGTGGCCTTGCGGGAGTTGAGTTACAGCGGACGGAACAGAGGGAGCGGGGCGCTCTTCAACGTACTTGCCGTCGCCGAGCACAATCCCCCTCGTCTCCTCCGCGATCTCCGCCCACCGCTCCCTGCGCGCGCGCTGCGCGGCCTGCGCGAGCATCGTCGACGGGGCCGCGCGCTTTTCCTTCTGCTTCGCCTGGGCCTGCCGTTCCTTCGCCTTTGCCTTCGCTTTGGCCTTCGCGTGTTGCTTCTTCATATACAGGCGCTTCGCCTCCGCGGCCGCGGCCTGCTTCGCCTTGAGTTGCTCGAGCGGCGTGGACGGGGTGCTCGCCCGTCCCTGCCGCTGCCTGTTACGGCGCGAGCGGATGCGTTGGTTTGCCATGTTGATGCGCGGTCGGATGTCTGTGAGTACGTGGTGGTCTTGTGCAGAGAACATATGTCGGTGAGTGGCTCGCCCGCTGTTGCGCGAGAGCTGCTTATATACGCCGTGCTCCAACGAGATAAGATAAGATTAGATCATGGCAGCTGGGATCGGAAGCAGAGGCGAGCCGCCTCCGCCCGCGAGTCTCCAGCTTCCTCGGCGACCACCACCATCTCCCCCACGTACGCTCCTAGAACATGGTCGCACCGTTATACACGACCGATTCCGGTCTTCTCTTTCATGCCGGTAAAATTCTCGTGTGCACAGTAGGACTGCCTGCTCGAGGAAAGACGCATATTTCACGTGCCTTGGAGCGATACCTGCGATGGACGGGTGTGAAGACCACGGTCATCTCGCTAGGAGACTACAGGAGGAAGGTGCTTGGAGGGGCGCAGAAGCTCCCTCCAGACTACTTCACTCTGGGTGAGTATGTGTCCATTTACGCGCCGTGAGCCAACTGAAGTTGGCGCAAGGAGTAAAGAGCGAAGAGACAATCAAACTGCGGGAGAAGGTCCTGCGAGGTTGTGAACAGCAGATCTGGGACTTCTTCGACGCTGGCGGGCAAGTGGTGATTTACGACGCGAACAACGGGACGCGTGAGCGGCGCAATGCCGTCGCCGAGAAGTTCGACAAAGCGGGAATCCATGTCGTCATACTTGGTATACAGCCCAGTCCCCGTTTGAGGCACGATACTCACGTTGATCCCAGAGTCTTCATGCGACAATGAGGAGCTCATCTTGTCGAACATCCGTAGCGTCAAGATATCCTCACCCGATGCAAGTTCACATCTTATCGTAGGGACGCGGAGCTGCGTATGCTCTGCAGATTCGCAGTCTTGTGTCCCTATCATGCTTAGTGGGTCATGGCTAATAACAACTGCAACAGTACCGTGGCTGGGATCCTGAGAAGGCCGTTGCGGACTACTACAACCGCATCAAGGACCATGAGAAACATTATGAGCCGGTGGAAGAGACCACTTGGCCTTTTATCCGTATCATCAATGTACGTCCATGTTGCGGTATCATGTCGTACATTGCTGATTAGGCATGTAGGTAGGGGAGAAAATTATGGTTAACGTGAGTATGAATCGTTTCGTATATGCGTGTAGTCTGCGTGCAGTTGTCGCAAGTCTTATCACGCTACCTACTGGCGGATGCGCTCATTACACGCCAGCCTACACATGTCTGTCAGTTGAATAGTCGGTAGGCTGACGCCCATCACTTCTACAGAAACTACACGGATACCTCCAATCGAGGGTCGTCTTTTTCCTCATGAACATACATAACAGATTCCGCACGATATACTTCGCTCGGGTGTGTCTATGTCTCCTCCCCCATTTGAATCGGACTTACAATTAGTGTCAAGTCCGGACAGTCCCTCATCGAACACTCGTACAAGGCCGACTCTGACCTGTCGCCTGCTGGATGGGAATATGCTGAAAAGCTGAAGGAGTTCGTGTTGGACCGCCGTGCAAAGTCATTGGAGCAACGAGGCATTAACCCCACTCACCGTCGTCTTGTGGTGTGCACTATTGCTTCTCTTCATCCTTCGTGCATTACTCACTCCCTGCAGATCTGGACGTCTGCTCGCCGACGGTCACATCACACAGCGTGGCCATTCCTTACAAAGAGTGCAAATGACACAGCACCTCCCTCGAAGGTGAAGGTCGTCGAACGGCCACAAATGTCAGAGATCAACCCGGGCGTGTGGGACGGTCTTACTCCTGACCAAGTGCGCAAGTACTACCCAGACGAGTGGGAGCGGTTCGTCAACGACCCGTATGCATACCGTGCACCGCGTGCGGAGAGCTACCACGACCTATGCGGTCAGTCTTCCTACTCCCTTGCCCAGAAAGGCTATTGACAGCCCGTGCCCTCCGCAGTGCGGCTCGAGCCGACGCTCATCGAGCTCGAGCGCGAGAAGGAGGACCTGCTCATCATCGGGCACGCGTCCGTCATCCGCTGCATCCTCGCGTACCTCATCGGCCTGCCCGCGTCCGAGATCCCCGCGATCGAGGTCGCGCGCGGGGACCTGATCGAGGTCGTGCCGACGTCGTACGGCGTGTACTCGCAGGCGCACCACTTCTGGGACGGGCCCGGGCGCGCGACGTCGAGCAAGGACGAGCACAACTTCTACGAGAACTACGCGGAGGACACGCGCGGGAAGCGCAGGCCCGAGGCCAAGCCGGGCGCGGAGCCCGCGCCCATCGCCGCCCCGGCGCCCGCGGTCTGAACGCATGACGACGGGAGGAATATCAAGACACTGGGGTTGTGGTGTAAGATAGGGATATAGAAAAGCATGGGTCGTCTAGGGATAGCACAATGTATTACAACACCTCCTATACAAACATGACAAGAGGGCATGGCAGAATCTATCGAAGACACGTTCGTAACAGTCGTGAGCGCGCCCGAATCCCTTTGAATAATCAGGTTGGGACAAGGCGGGCGCGGGGAATGATCGCCCATATGACGATGAGCGTGGACATCATCGAGACCACGCTGCAAGCGCGACAGAAGTCAGCCTCAAACCGTGCACACAGTATGAGTACAAGAACGGGGACACGCACAAAGGCTGGAGGGACGCGATGCCGAACTTGGACGCGAGGAGGCCGGTGAGGAACGGGAGGAGCGCGGAGCCGGCGAGGCCGACGGCGGCGATGTAGCCCATGCATGCGGTGAGGAGCCAGCGCGGGAGGATCGTTGTCGAGTGGTTCATGAGGATGGGGTACATCGGTCCGAGGAGGAGGCCGACGAAGGAGACCGCGACCGCGTTCTCGATCAGCGACGGCACGACCCACACCGTGACCTCCGTGCTGCCGAGTGCAGGGGATCAGTGACACGAGGGTAGTAGGAGACAGGAGGAGGCGACACACAAGATCGCCAGCAGAGCGTAGAGGAAGAGCGCGAGACGTTCGCCGATCTGTGGGGTGGTTGTGAGCGCTGCGGCGGCTTGCGGGGAGGCTGGGACTGTACCTTTTTGTTGAGCCACATGAGCAGGATGCGGCCGAGCATGAGGCCTGAGGCGGTCAGGGTGAGAAACACTCGCTCCACAATCGCGCAGGAATGGTACGTACCGCCGAAGAACCCAGAGGCGATATATCCCGAGTTCTCGTTTCCGTGGCGCGTCTCGAGGATGTAGGTCACGCTCCAGCCTAGCCGGGAGGTGCATCATTAGCCGGTAATTTATGTGTTCTATGACAACGCTGGAGGGCCACGTACCGCCCATCGTGACCTCGAGGCCCACGTAAATCAAAGAGAACATGGACAGGACGTGAACCTCCTTGAGCCCCAACACTTGTTTGTACTTGTTCGAGCCGGCCGAGTTCTCAATGATGCCGGTCTCGCCCTCCTCTTCCATAATTTCTATCGATACCCCGTCTGTACCTCCTGCAGCTGATGCGGAGGGAATCACACGCGAACGTACCCTGCTGCGGCCTCCCGCGGAAGACGTACCACATGAAGAGGGTGTTCACCACGTAGAGCCCCATTGAGATGAGGTAATGGTACGACCAGTGGGTGTTGCTCTTCGCGAACTGGGTGGCGACCAGCGGCGAGACGAGTGCCCCGAGACCTTCCCAGCAACCCGTGGTCATCAGCGAGGTGGTCAACGGGAGGACAGACAGGAAGCAGGGAGATGCGTACCATACGTCCCGTGGAGGAAGCCCATCTTCGTGCGCGAGCTGCGCTTCAGGCTCGCGACGAACCCATTGCAGTGCGCGTTCTGGAGGGACAGCCCGAAGCCGATGCCCACGAACCCTGCACACATGAGCGGGAATGGACCGGCGGGGCTGAGCATAATGTACGATATGACCTGGCACACCGACCCTGTGATCCTTGCTCAGCGACATGGTGGGGAGAAGGTTGAGCGTATACCCACCCATGAGCACTACCTGTAGTATAGTTGTGACTCATTAGTACGAGTCCCACGCCTTCCCATGTAAAACAGATGTGATGGTTACCTTTCCAAGGCCATATTGGTCGGTCAAGTATATGTTCGCAAAGGCACCACTAATGAAGCCCTGGGGATTCATGAGAACGGTATACCTCACCCGTCCCATCCTCGCTCACAATGGTATTGAACACGAAGAGCAGAGAGACCACGGCAAAATTCACCTGTGTGCATTATTGAGTACAGACAGATATTGAAGTAAGATACACATTGCACTCACATGATAATGTTCTTGAATGCGCGGGAGCATAGGCCCAGTAGTACCATCGTTCCAGCCCATGCTGAACGTGCAGAAGCAGAGCGCGAGGAAGTGCATCAAGCTTTTGCGCCGATAGACCGCCTTCTGAGCGGCGGAGATCGCGGGCGCAGTGGAGCTCGTCTCATCTTCCGCGAGCACAGATGGGGCGAGCGAGCTAGGGAAGCTGGGGGCAACCTCGGGGTCCCCGCCTTTGCCGGGGAGCGCGAGGGCGTCCTCGCGGAAGGTGATACCGTGGTCTCTGACGGACGTCGAGGTACTCAGACCATTCTCGTTGAGCACAGGAAGCTCATAGACCTCAACCTCGGACTTAGGGTTGAAGGCGTCTAGGGGGCGAACGCGGGAGATGTCCGAGCGGCGGCGTATGCGCTCGGACGTCTGCAGCGTGGGCAGGTCCAGGGAGGACGCAGAGGCGAGCTCGTCGGTGTCGAGCGCCGACTCCTGGAGCACGCGCAAGAGGTTCTTATCGCCCGCGAGCCGCGGCGGGAGGCCCCGCCTCGCATGTATCTCTTGGAGGGAGGCCTCCTCGCCACCATGGGCAGCGTATGACTGTACAGGATGCGCGTCGCTATCGAGGGTGACCGCCATTCTGCACCACTACCTTAGATACACGAGCGAGCCCAAGAACAGCAGGAAGATGAGGGTGGGACGGTGAGGTCGGGATAGAGCCTTGTTTTCCAAAAAGCTGGGTTTTGTTTTGCCACTGCGCCCGAGCACAGACCAGCCTGGCGAGGCACGTAATATCATTGGTCATAGGCAAGGCGTGTCCGACGTACAGCAATGGATTCAATCGTCGTAGGCCGTGGATTGTTCTGGCTCCAGGGCTGCGGGCGTGGGCAGTAAGGGGGAGAGTACAGCTGACCCCGGGCGGGATCCCGCAGGGTGGTGTGAGCGCGCTTGCCACTTGTAAAATTTCACCGTTCCTCTTTGCCAGCCAGCCAGAATTTGACAGCAGAGCAGTTCCCTTGAGGCCCGTGCGCCGGTTTGCAAGTCGCCAATGATGGGATTTGTCACAGTTCGTAATTGCCCCTGCCAGCTGATAAGCCGGCCATTGGACTTGCGCGAAGCGAGGCAAACCCAGCACGGCTACGACCATATTGTCGAGATCAATCAACGCAGCGTCCAGCATACAGGGGGATTTGTCGAAATGGGTCGGGCAGGAAAGCAGAGCGTTGTCCGATGCAGACAGGTTGCCTCTGCTCTATAACGCAGTGATTAGAGCCAGGACTAGTTGAACACATTGACATGACACCCTCTGTCCGTTTATGCCGTTAGTCTGTAATAGTTGTCAGCCATCCAACGCTGATCCCCATACCAGGCATCCACTGGTGCCCGTGCGGTCACGGTGTATAGTAGGGGAACGGCCGCCCCTCGCCATCGCCTCAGTAGCTCCCATCAAAGTATTGCTGTGTTTAGACACCATCGGCAACCGGACCGACTCCAGCTTACACCAGATCGCCCATTGTCTTCTGTTTCCTCGCCAGCCTGGGTGGCTTTTGCGGGTGTGTCAAGCAACGCAAACCCCCGATGTTATGAATGCCACCTCGTACAATCTTACATGGTGTGTCTCGTACATAACCTGAACACTTCCCAATACCTGTCTGTCATCAAGTCGGAACGCAAGGGGGATGACCGTCCACACGACGATGAGCGTGGACATCATTGACACAACACTGCGGCGCAGATATATCGACGTCAGCGCTCCAGTCGGAATCTGCACGCAGCACACAGAACAAGAGAGACACGTATAACGGTTGGAGCGACGCGATGCCGAACCTGGACGCGAGGAGTCCGGTGAGGAACGGTACCACGGCAGAGCCGGCGAGGCCGACGGCGGCAATGTAGCCCGTGCATGCGATGAGGAGCCAACGTCGAGTGGTTCATGAAAATGGGTGACATCGGTCCGAGGAGGAGGCCGACGAAGGAGACCGCGATCGCGTTCTCAGTGAGCGAGGGCACGACCCACACGGTTACCTCCGCGCTGCGCTACGGATCAGTAATGGCGAGGTTTTGTGCCAGAGTGAGTATCGGGATGGAAATCACAAGACCGCGAGGCGTTCTCCGATCTGCTGAGTGTGGGCGCAGCAGAGGTTTGCGAATTCGGACGGGACTTTACCTTGTTATAAAGCCACATGAGCAGAATGCGACCGACCATGAGACCTGCGCCTATACAGTGAGAGAACGTCATCTAGCATCGAGAAGAGACTCTTCGTACCGCCGAAGAACCCAGAGGCAATGTAGCCGGAGTTCCCTTTCCCGCGGCGCGTCTCGAGAATGTAAGTCACGCTCCGGCCTGCAACCGAGGTGCAGTGTCAGCTGAGTATCTACGTGGCAGAACTGCAAAACTACGCACTGCCCATGGTGACTTCGAGCCCAATGCAGATCAAAGAGAACATGGACAGGATATGGACTTCCTTTTACCTGTTTGTACTTATTCGAGTCTACGGCGTTCTTAGCAACGCCGGTTTCGCCTTCTTCTTCCATGATCTCTGTGTACGTCGTCAGCAATGATATCTTTGACGTGACAGTGGAAGATGCGATAGGACGTACCCTGCTGCGGCCGGCCACGAGAGACGTACCACATGAAGAGAAAATTGATCATGTATAAGCCCATCGAAAGGAGGTTGTGATATGACCAGTGTTTCGAGCTCTTCGCGAATTGAGCGGCTACCAATGACGACATGAGCGCCCCTAGACCTATAATACAGAAAATGGTATCAGAACGACGCTTCTTACTCGACAGGACCATGCCGACGGAAAGATGCTCATCGTACGTCCCGTGGAGGAAACCCAACTTGGTGCGCGAGTTATGCTTCAGGCTCGCGACGAACCCACTACAGTGCGGATATCCTGAGAAGAGCGTTTGTATCTCCCAGTGCTAGTGCCCCTGCGCACAGACCAGGGCAGGCATCCATGAGAACTCGCTACAAGCTGAGCTTCCTCAACGTATTATTGTTGCGCCTATCGGGGTGGGTATGATCTCCATACTGGAGACCAGTGAGCCGTGGACTGAGTGGGCAATCAGATAAAAAGTACAGCTGACCTCGCACGGGATCCCGTTGGAAGTGCGCTTCTGGCGAACGATGTTGCATTACATACTTTGCCAAGTGCCTTCCCGGCTGTCCCATCTGTACTCGTGCAGATCCTACCTTAACCTGGAGGTCTGAGCACGCCAGAATTCGCTGGCAGTGATACGAGCTGTATCTTTGCGTAAAATGATCTCAATCGCGACGAGTGAATGTCCGTCATGTAAAGGAGGCGTATCAAACGTACCGGCGGGCTGCCGGCGGGTACCTTGCCTCGGGTTGATTGAACCTATAGCGCTCGGACGCTTCGACTTGATGCACATTGCACAAATGTGGGATCCCGCATGCAGGTGTACCCATACCGCTTATTGTTGAACGTTGAGCGTTGACCTCCTGCCGGAGAGCGCTGCTAGAGATGTATCGCAATCATTGCTCTCAGCTTTGGCTTATTGCTCGCTCTTTTCCTACTTTGGCCAGTTGAATATCCGCCACTTTGTTGTCGTACTGGTCCCAACAGTCCCCCCGCCGGCACTTCGAGCCTGCCGCCGCCGGCGCTCGAGAAGGACTCGGAGTTCTGGCTCGCAGACGGGAGCACAATCCTCGCTGCTGAGAAGACCGGCTTCAGGATATAAAGAGGGTTATTTGCGACCCATTCTGCAGACATGCTAGTAGCCTCTGATTCTCAGGCGGGCGAGAAACTTGACGGGTGCCCCGTGGTGCGCCTCTCCGAATCTCCTCAGGACGTAAGGCATCTCCTCCGCGTCCTAGTTGGGAATACACAAAGAAGGTGGGGTTTCCAGTGAGTGTTGCCGGACTCTTGAATTCTGACGACCCTCAGGGATGGGGTATACCAGCCGCCCAAGGAGCATAATCTCTCAGCGCTCGTTCGCCTCGCACACAAGGATTGCATCGAGGACGTCGAGGAACAAGCACCGGCATACCCTAAGACCAACTTCACGGACAGATACGACTCGTGGCGCAGCTCGCTAGAACAACCAGCACAGTTCGATTGCTCCGATATTCCAGGTTGCTCGGATATGCTGGTCTGCCCCGCTATTATAGGCGAACTATGGCGCTACTCCACGACGGACAAGGCCGGCTTAGCGATTGCTCATCCATGGACTTCCATCATCAATGACTCCAGCCTCTGCGCCGCGTGTATGGCGTCCCTGAAGGCAAGCGATGGGACGCTGTGTCGCCAGCTCTGGCGCGAGTTGCCATCGTCCTTCAAGCTGCCGCTGGAAGGCTGGGACACCGATCCGGTCTGACGAGCAGCGGTGAGTAGTTGTGCCCACGCGCTTTGCGCCAGACAACTGATAATCCTGTCCCTGCGTGGGAGCCCATTCCTGAGGCCATCGAAATTATTGCGATCTTCTGGATTTATGCTACATTCCCATATCGTAATTTCAGCGATACAATTGTACGAGGTAGCCTGAGAGTTATACATCATGGCAACTTCAGATCTTGAAGACCATCACCCGCATGGTTTATACGGCGGCGTCTACGTAGAATACAAACAGTGCCAAAGAACGCGTGAGCGACTCACGGAACGCGTCGCGCGTCGACAGGCGCTTACACGCCACGCCTCTGCCCTGTAGGATCGCTGGATCGCTCCCCGCCAACCTCTCTTGCGCTTGCTTCAGCCTACTGAATAATGCCTCAGAAGGACCTGAAAGGCGGGAGCGACAAAATGAAGCAGAAAAGCCTGACTTCATTCTTCGGCAAACCGTCTGGTAAGGCTGATAGCGCCAAGGTTATACCAAAAGCGAAGCCAGTGGCGACTCCGAAAGCGGCGAAAACATCGACACAGGAGAATGCGGGCGCAGTAGATGCGCCGTCGTCGCCCGAGAAGGAGGCGCAGACGCCGCTGGCAAAGGGCAGCTCGCAGTCGACTGGCGTCGTGAGCGCCACGTACACTAGGAGCTCCGAGGGAGGCAGCAGCGCTCGTGAAACGCCGCCAACAAGTGACCCTATTGATGTGGATATGATGTCGGAGGCGGAGGAACAGGCGGTCGTTCAGAGCAGCGCGTCAAAGCCGGTACGTGACACGGTATATATGCGCGACGTGCGCCGGGCGTTGAGTGTCCTCCGCCCAGAATGTCAGGCAGAAACGCAAGATCGTGGTGGAAGACTCCGATGACGACCTCCCGCCGAGCGACCCTATAGCATACAAGGATGCTCCCACCAGGTCGAAGAGGGCCCGTATGTCTGCTGTGTTCTCGGACGAAGAGGAGCACGACGAGGACGATGCGCCCCGGCTCAATTCGTTCGCAAAACGTCTAACCAAGTACCAGAAATCTCCCAGTAAGGGCAAGTCAAGAGGTATGGCGTTATACACTGTATAACAGGGACCGTCTTAAACCGGTCTCTAGGACGGAAGAACAAGGACGATGACGACGACTTCATTGTCCCGGATGACATCGACGAGGAGGACGAAGATGAGGGCGCCGGCCGCTCGTCCCGTGCGTCGTCTTCGTCCCGGCCTTCTTCTCGCTTGTCGGCATACTCCCATTCTGTTGGCTTTACCGATGCAGATAGCGACGGAGAAGCGCCGAAAGCCAAGAAGACCTCATCTCGTCCTTCTTTGAAAAAGGAGGAGAGCTCACGCGGAGGAGGCACTTTCCTCACCGCTGCAGAGCAGCGCGCGCTGAAGCAGAAGGATGAGAAGAAGAGCTCAGAGGATCCTTTCAGCTTCCTTGTCGATCCCCGCGACAAAGACGGCGTGCGGCCTGGTGAGCCGGGCTACGACCCGCGCACGCTGTACATCCCTGCCAAGGCATGGAAAGAGTTCACGCCGTTCGAGAAGCAGTTCTGGGAGATCAAGCAGAACCACTTCGACACCATCTTGTTCTTCCAGAAGGGCAAGTTCCTGGAATTGTACGAGGAAGACGCACGCGTGGGACACCGCGAGTTCGATCTGAAGCTGACGCAACGTGTCAAAATGAGTATGGTATGTCTGAACTGCCTTCTCCACGCGCAGTTCGCTGATGCTCCTGTCAGGTCGGCGTACCAGAGATGTCTTTCAACTTCTGGGCTGCGAAGTTCCTTGCCAAAGGTCTGCACCCTGTACTCCCTTCGATCTCCTCCTGACCCATAGCTCGTGTTTCTCCTCCAGGTTACAAGGTCGGACGTGTCGATCAAGCCGAGACCGCGCTTGGAGCAGAGATGCGTCTTGCTGCTGACAAGAAGAGCAAGAAGGCACCGGCCGCAGATAAGGCGAAGGACAAGATCGTCCGCCGAGAGCTGAACAAGGTGTACACGAACGGCACGCTAGTGGACGCCGAACTCCTCACAGACGAGCAGGCCGGTCATTGTGTATCCATCCGCGAGGAAGACCCTTCCGAATCCGGCAAGGACGGCAAGCAGACATTTGGAATCTGCGTTCTGGATAGTGCAACGAGTGAGTTCAACTTGAGTGCATTCGAGGACGACGTGTGCCGCACGAAACTCGAGACCATGATGCGTCAACTCCGCCCGAAAGAGATCATTTTCACCAAGGTGCGGATCAAGTGCGTGTTGTTGATGCTTTGCTGAGTTCGTCTTCGCAGGGGAACCTGTCTGTTTCGACGACTCGCCTACTGAAGGCCGTGCTACCTAGCGGCTGTCTATGGACGAGCTTACGCGAGAGCGAAGGTCTCAAGTTCAATGAGACGATCAAGGAGCTCAAGAAGCTCTACCCCGCGAATGAAGACGATGACGAGATGGTGGACAACCCCCATGGCTTAACGAGCGCTGTTCCTGAGCCGATCCGGAGGATGCTCCCCAACCGTAGCGCGATTGAGGCACTTGGTGCGATGATCTGGTAGGCTGTTTCGGTCTCTTCTCATCTCCCAGTGCGTTCAAACGGCCATCAGGTATCTGCACACGCTCAACATCGACAAGGACATTCTGAGCATGAAGAACTTCAACGTGTACGACCCCATGAAGCGCGGACAAGGCCTTGTCCTAGACGGGCAAACCCTGGCGCACATCGAGGTCTTGCAGAACAGCGAGGGGACGGAGGAGGGAACCTTGCTTAAGTTGCTTGGCAGGTGCATCACGCCCTCCGGTCAGTCATTGTGTTCGGTGGATTGCAAGTCGCTGACAGGGAGCAGGCAAGCGGCTCTTCCGTATCTGGTTGTGTATGCCCCTTCGCCAGGTCGCCGATATCAACGCTAGGTACGTGTCGTGTCCCATGGTGATGATGCAGTACTCAAAGGCGCTCCTCAGGCTCGACGCTGTGCAGGATCTGCTCGATCACCCTACTTTCGAGAAGGACTTCACGGCGATTACGAAGGGTCTACCCGATTTGGAGCGCATCGTATCTCGTATACATGCAAAGAACTGCAAAGTCAAGGACTTCCTCAAAGTCCTCACGGTACGCTCAAGGATTGTATACATGGTATCTTCTATCACTCAGACCTCGCATCTAGGCCTTCAGGAGCCTGAGCAATGGCTTGTCTACTTTGGCAGAGACAGCGGACTCTTTTGCGTCCAGGAGCATTCCGGGCCTGCTGCGGTCCGCCCCTGATCTTAGCCCGAATCTGAAGCATATCAAGGCGATGTTTGAACCACCAGAGGACGGTGAGCGGTGTTGCCTGTCATTACTCGTTGTATGCGGGGCGTGACACGTGTGTAGGTAGCGATGAGTTAGTTCCCGCTGACGGCAAAGACGAGATTTACGACGGTGTCATGGAGGAGATCAGCGCACTGGAGGAAGAGCTCAAGAGCGAATTGAAGAAGCTCCGGAAGCAGACTGGGTTCGTCTATCTCTTCTAACCTTCGTAAGTTCAGTCCCTAATGATTCAACCTATCCTTTAGTCTGGACCTCTCGTACTGGCATAGTGCGCAGGGTACGAAGGTCAGCAGTCCTCCCGTCGTGGAGGTATCGGCAGCATCGCTTACTGGTTTGGTCGTAGGAAATTTACCTCGTCCAGGTCCAAGGCAAGGAGAGGGAGAAGGCGCCTAAGGGTTGGACGCTGAGTGGTTCAACGAAGGTATGTAGCCGCTCACCGGATATACAGTATGTCCCTCATCGCAACGCGCCATGCAGAACGCGAAGCGTTACGTTGTCCCAGCCCTGGCGGTCACCATCCGGAAGCTCAAGGAGGCCCGCGAGAACCGGAACACCGCCATCAAGGAGTTCAAGAACAGGTTGTACGCCGAGTTCGACCTGGACCGCAGCGTGTGGCTCCGTGCCATCCGGGTCCTCGCGGAGCTAGATTGTTTGTTCAGTCTGGCAAAGGCCTCTAGTGCGCTCGGCGAGCCTGCGTGCAGGCCTGAGCTCGTTGAGGGCGATGAAGCGTTCATCGACTTCGAGGAGCTGAGGCATCCGGCGCTGTGTGCGAGTGGGTCGCTCAGGGGCGACTTCATCCCGAACGACGTGAGGCTGGGCGGCGAGGTGGGACGGATCGCACTGCTGACAGGTGTGTATCGGCATTGCATGGCGTAGGGCGCACTGCTCATTTACCCTACCACAGGTCCGAACATGGGGTGAGTTGATCCGAGCCGCCATGTAATATGTCGCTGATGTCTGGTATCCGTACTCCAGTGGAAAGTCTACGGTAAGACCGTCTATCTCCCTGGTGTGAACGTGTCTGATAGAGCTTTAGGCTATGCGTATGACGGCTACTGGCATCGTAAGTTGTAGTGCGTGGCGCTTTTCTTGTCCTATAGTCAACATCTTCTGCAGATCATGGCTCAGCTTGGAATGCTTGTTCCGGCCAAGAAAGCTCGGTATGCTCTCCTGTATGGCGCGGTTGTTGACATGTACTCACGGCTGTCTTGGTAGACTCTGTCCCGTGGACTCGATTTTGACTCGCATGGGCGCATACGACAACATGTTCTCGAACGCTAGTACGTTCAAGGTCGAACTCGACGAATGGTACGTGGCGTGTCTTGTTACAGTCCAACACAGTTATTCACGGCTGGCCAGCTGCAAGATCCTGCGCGACGCAACGCCCAAGTCGTTCGTCATTCTGGATGGTATGCGCCTTTCATGTACACCTCGCCCTTCAGTTTGCTCATGCTGCCGTAGAACTCGGGCGAGGCACATCTACCTACGTAAGTCATTTTGTGCCCCCAGGACCCAATATCATGACGTTCATATGACGTAGGATGGTATGGCTATCGCGGGTGCGGTCCTTCACGAGCTTGCCACGCATACGCTCTCGCTGTCATTCTTCGCGACGCACTACGGGTCTTTGACGGACGACTTCGCCTACCACCCCAACATCCGCAACATGCACATGGATACGCTTGTAGACGACGAGAAGCGGGAGGTGGGACAGCTTGCGTATCAAGATAGCCAAACGATACTGACATGGTTGTTCCCAGCTCGTCTTCCTGTACAAGCTCGTCGAGGGTGTCGCGAGCTCTTCCTTCGGCACCCACGTTGCGAACCTTGCAGGGGTCCCTCTTGAGGTTGTTGAGCGCGCCGAGGTCGTCTCACGAGACTTCGCGAAGCACTTCAAAGAGAAGATCGAGGGGAAGAAGAACAAGGCGACCGGCCGGCTCCCCCTTGCCGCCCAGGCCGACTTCGCGTACCTCTACAAGCTGGCCACCGGCACGATCTCGATGCCGGAGGACAAGGTCCGCCGGCGGGAGGTGCTCAAGGTGATCAAGGGCGCCGTGAAGGGCTGCTTGCAAGATGGCGTCGCGGCGGCTTGACGCGCTGACAGGGTGTTGCCACGTTTCTTGACCCGTGCCGCTGCGTCTCCCGTGGCCTCGGGGTTGCTTGTGCTTGATAGTTGCTCTGCTAAACGCTCTGTGTGTAGATCATGTAATGGTATGATACCTGCTCCGCCTTGACACCATCTCTAGTCGTAATATATCCGTGTTCCCGGTCAAAGACCGACTCGCTTACGGTGTTTATAAGCTTCAGATTGCTCCCCGACCGACTTTGCAACCGACATTGCATTGACCACGGTGTTTGGGTGATGCAGACAAACCAACATCGCGCGACCGCGCGAGGCGTGGGTTGGAGGGCGTAGGGGCCGAAGAGCGCTATCGGGCAGGGGTGTCCAGCGGCAGGAACTGTACCGGCCCATCCGACCCCTCAACCAACCGCATCTCGGGCTTGACGCCGTTCCACCACTCCTTCGCCTTGAGTAGGTGGCGGTCCTGCTGCCGGACCTGTCATACGTCTTTCGTCAGCCACGATCGTTCTGCCTAGTTACCCCCTGAGGTCGTTACCATAGGTACATTGAGGTATGTGTCCTCGGCGCAACGAATGACGAGTCCCTTGCTTGGGGGGTAGTAGGTGGCGGTGCCCTCGACTGGGAGGCATTGTTTGATGCTCGCGGGCGCGTCGGCAAGCACGGCGGGGTCGTGAAGCTGCAGCGTGCGTTGTGTCTTCAGGAGCGTCGTCATGGGTTTCTACGGGATACATTGTGTGAGCCCGTCGCTTCCGATAGAGCGATGTGGTGTACCTGGTGGTGGATCGCGCGGTGTCGCCGCACGATCTGCTCTGCAGTCATGATCCTAAAGTCGGCGACGGAGTCTAGCATCGTGATGAGCGGCGCGCGCGGGGCGTTGCGGTCCGCATCCTGGGGGACCCGTGTGTCCTGGTCAACCACAAAGCGTGAGCATGTCGAGAGCAAACACAACCTCGTGTGGCGCACCTTCCCGGCAAGCATGTCCCGTAGCGTAGACACGAGGAGCTTCCCTCCGGTCACCGCTAGGGTGTCCCGCAGAGTGGGGAAAATCGCGCCTTCTGGGATGTCCTGCATGTATCAATCAGTTACCGCATCGCCGTACCGCCGGAGAGAGGGGGCGTTATTACCACGCGCTGGGAGCCCCAGATCGCGCCGGAATCAATGCCCTTCTTACGCTCGGTCATTTCAATGACGCACACCCCGGTCTGGCGCTTGCCGTCAATGATGGTATGCTGTATCGGCGCAGCGCCACGGTAGGCAGGGAGAAGCGAGGGATGGACGTTCACCCTCCGTTCCGGGAGGAAGAGGTTGAGCAGAGAGTTCGGGAGGATGCGCCCGAAGGAGGCCGTTACGAGGAGGTGCTCAAGGGGTGGTTTGTAAGACGTCAACGGCGAGTCTGAGGGGGTAAATGGAGGAGGTGCCTGTTCATGAGAGTGCATTAGTCTCTGCTTCAGTTTTCGGTCACAGAGTGATGCACTTGGAATAGCTTGAACTCCGACCGCTCATGCGGTATGGTGTAGACAAACAATTCGGATTCTTCAGCGAGTATCTTCAGAGGAGCTACAGTTATGTTATTGAAATCTCCCATGCTTGCATAGGGAGACATCTGGCGCACAAATAGACAGCTTTGAGCCACGTCTGCCGGTCCGGGTGTCTGGTTGCGTCACGACGTGGATGTCTTTCCAGACGTCTACAAGATTTGTTGGAATAAGTATGCGGCTACCAAACCCACAATAATGCTTCCTAACCTTTCGCATCCAGAAGCTGATTGAGTACACCACAAGAGAACTCGTCGCGTCCAAAAAAGAGTACCTTGAACGGTTCTGCTTTGCTGGCGTACGTTCTCATTTGACGCCCAACGGGCACCCTTGCCCTGCTAATGTAAAGAGCGGGCATCGTGAGCCTCACAAAGGTCACGGTGTGCGTTGTTCCGACTTGCAGTGGCAGTTAGAGGCCAACTTGGTGAACTTGGTGGCGGCCATTTGTGGCATTGCAAATATGACCAAGTCATGATGACAAGCCCAGCCATGTGCCATGATCGCGTGGCCGGTCCGACAACCTCGGAATTCCCCACAAACACATGCGATCGGGTCCGGCAACCTGAATGTGGGGAAGAGAGTGCGGGGTTGAACATATACCACGACCTTGCCAGACCTCGTCGAGCAATCTTTGCCAGCCACCCGCAGTCTCGCAAGCCGTTGTATCGTCAGCACAGTCTGCAATATGCCTCTCGAGACCAAGTTAACGAAGCTCTTGGGCATCAGGGTGTGAGTTCAATCGTGTGAAGAGTATCATGCCAGACTCATGCTTATTCGTGTCGACCAATAACTATAGCCCCGTCGTTCAAGGCGGTATGCAATGGTGAGTGAGCTGCACTGGATATCGAAAGAAAATTGTAGTAACAACACCTCAGGGTTGGCTTACCACGGCTTGCAGCCGCGGTCTCAAATGCCGGAGGCTTGGGTACGTCTGAACATCTTGCTGCTGCGCGACTACCTCTTCCGGGATTGTGTGAATGCTCCCAATAAGAGAAGTAGTATTCTGCTTAATGAAAACACCCTCGTCAGCTGCAGGGGCACGACAGCGTTGGAACCGCTGCTCACAGTTCTGCTGTGAGCTTTGACACGCCTGTGTGCTAACGATCCCTCGCACGACAGGTGTTTTGACTGCTCTGACCCAACCCTCACCGGAGGCTCTCCGGAAGGCCATCCGTGAGACAAAGACGCTGACGAAATATCCGTTCGGCGTCAACATCACGCTGCTGCCAAGCATCAACCCTCCGGACTACGAGGGGTACGCTCGTGCGGCAGTCGAGGAGGGCGTCAAAGTGTTCGAGACTGCTGGCAACAACCGTGAGTCACGGAACACCTCAGCTCAAGGGACACATGTGTCTGAAAGACCGTGTTGCAGCGGGTCCGCTGATCAAGTACTTCAAGTCGCACGGGTGCATTGTTATCCATAAGTGCACGACAATTAGGCATGCGAAGGTGGGGACCCCACGCCATCAGTCAGCATGTGTTTCGGCTGAATAGGTGCATTGCAGTCTGCGGAACGCCTGGGTGTGGACTGTCTGAGTATAGACGGCTTCGAGTGTATGGCGTCTTGCCTCACTTCTCCACAAATCCTGACTAACGGGGATGCAGGCGCAGGACATCCGGGAGAAGAAGACATCGGAGGTATCGTGCTGGTACGGTCTTGCTTCTCATCGCCTCAGGTCATGCATTGATGGTGGATGCTTCAGTTGGCGCGTGCAGCCCAAGAACTGAAGGTCCCATATATTGCATCGGGCGGTTTCGGCGACGGGCGTGGGCTGGCCTCCGCCCTAGCTTTGGGAGCAAGCGTATGTTGCAGCCATCATCTCATATGTACTTTTTCCGTTGACAATGGGGCTGCGCGCAGGGCGTGAACATGGGTCAGTGTCTGCCAGCCCGGTCCGACCTTCCATTTTTCTGACACATCCCGCAGGCACGCGCTTCATGTGCACGGTCGAGAGGTGCGCTCCACTCCCTCACAGACGTCAGGCGCGGGGACACGACGCTCACACGCGCAATGCGATTGTGCGGCTGCGACAGCCCGATCCACCAGAAGATCAAGGACACGATCATTGCGTCCACCGAGCGCGACACGGTGCACATCTTCCGCACGCTGCACAACACCGCGCGCGTGTACAAGAACACCGTCTCGCAGCAGGTCGTCGCGCTCGAGCGCCGCCCGGGCGGCGCCAAGTTCGAGGACGTGCGCGAGCTCGTCTCCGGCCAGCGTGGCCGGCGCGTGTACGAGACCGGCGACGCGGACTACGGCATTTGGACCGCTGGCATTGTCATGGGCCTCATCACCGACTCTCCGACGTGTGAGGTGCTGCTGCGCCGGATCGAGCGCGAGGCGGAGGAGGTCATCGGAGGGCTGCAGGCGCTCCGCGTCCCGGCGGACCAGGCGAAGGCGAAACTTTGAGCCCTGCTCCGTCAGTTATAGTCCGATGATCTTAACGCGAATAGCCTTGTGACTTCTTGGTGTACCGTCTCTCACTTTCTGATGAAATGAGCAGAGTGGACTGTATGAGACGTCACCTCGGCGACAGAGTGCCTGGGAGTTTGTGCACATCTCTGGGATACCAACCGGGGCGTTCTGACTCTGAACGTGCTCCCACATCTCCCGAATGCGCGAGCTGTGAACTTCATGGCTCCGACAGTCCATCGCGCGAACGATTGTGGGCTCAAATGAGTCGATGTGAGACAGTCCTGTCGGGAGGTCGAGATGGCGCGGTGTCTCCGCCGGATGCCTATCTTGATGTGCCAACGCCTTTCGGGCATGTTCGGCAACATATCAAGCGACGACATGTGTACCTTTGATGTTTCCTGTTGCGTCCCCCTCCGCACCGAGAACCGCCCAAGAACAGCGGACAATAGGATCACGTCCGCGTGGCGCGTCCGCCAACGGCTCACAGCATTGCTTACCGACTCAGATAGGAACAGTCGTCTGTCTGGAAATCATGCATGAAACCGAGAAACGTATGATATTGCGTGACATAGCCTTAAACCGCGCGACACCTCGCGACACCACCGTGACTATCACGAGTAGGCTACAGGCGGGAAGGAGGGGGCAACACAGCGGATGTACAGTAACGATACAACCAGTACTCAAGTAGCATTCATATAAACAGAAACATCGTCGGCGGAGCCAGAGTCGTATGGCAGAAATACAGTGGGTGGTGGTATAGAAACAGGCCGGGGGTATGTATACAGTAGCGGCTGCTGTGAGCGTCCGTCTAGCCAGCTTTCGGGGTTGCGTTCTCGTGTATGGGGCCGTGGGGGTGTCGTGGTGTATCTCGGAGTTCGATGGAGAACGGCGGGGTGCGAAGGGGGGACCGCTCACTGGGACTGAGCGTCCACCATCTTCACGTCCTGCGCCGCAGTGGTACTGGGCTGCTGGGGAGCCGCAGGCGGCGCCGGCGCACTATTGGGATCGGAGGGGTCGCGCGGGACGATGCGATAGGGGTACATCCTGCCGGGGATGCGGCGGCGGACCTCCGGGTCCGCGTACATCCTGATGCCGTGCCCCTGGGCAATGCGCACGCGGTTAAGCTTAATACCATGCGATTTCGCGACGGCGAAGACGGACTTGGGGTCGTCGTTGCGCCCGGCGAACCAGGGGGGGACGACGAGCACCGCGTCCGCGTCCTCGAAGCGATCGAGGAGCACGAGCCGGTGGCGATCCGGGTGGAACTGTTTGTGATGGTACGGGTGGTTGCGCAGGAGGTTCTTGAGGCTGTAGGCAGAGACAGCGCGCCTGGACAGCGCGCCCGCATCGATCGAATCGCGCGAAGAGCTTGTGCCGGAGGAGGATGTTGATGCCTCGGAGGAGACCGACGAACCCGACGTCTGGCGCGGGCGGTCCCAGTACTTGTTAAATTCAAGTGGGATGGGAGACTGTGATAGGGTATGAGATAGTCTATGGTGTATCATGAGCGACGTTGACTTACAAGAGCATTTGATTCATTAGCATTATTTTCATCAGTCTTCAACGGACGCAGGGCCGGGGGATCCATGCTGGGTTTATGGCGGACGTCGGGAAGGTTGAGCGAAGCGAAGGAGGGAAGGGTAGGGCGTTCGAGATTCTTGGTGTCGAAAGCCAGAGGGGAGAGGCGGGTCATGTTATATACGACTGGAAGGTGGATCTGCGTGACCGGACGAGCGCTTGATATGTCGAGAATAATGGGGATGTGTGAGAAAACAAGAATATTGGTCCACCAGGGTACCGGTCTCAGGAGCCTGCCTTAATATATCTAGAAATGGGTATAGGTGGCGGAGGGGGAGAGGAACGCAAGAAAGGAAGGCTGTGAGGGGACGAGAAACACAAGGCGCGGATTCAACGACCTTTATAGCAGGTAGCGCTAACGCAGATGGATACGCGAACATTGTCATCGCACACGCGACCACCGACGGCGCAATAGTCCTCTCAAAGACGAGCACTCCCGCCCGCCTTTGTCTGCTTACGTGCGGATGAGCGCGAGCGGTCTCGAAACGAACAATAAGCCATGCTCGCACCTCTGTTTGGGCGTGTTTATAAGTCGGCTAGAGCATCATCAACCTCACAAGAGGAAACGGTCAGGAAGGCAACATGGCACTCGTCTGCAGAGCCTGCGCGATTTCGTTCATAACAGATGGCGATGCACTGGTTGCTTCGTGTCGACGCCGTCGTGGTTTGTGGCTGAGGGAAACATTCGTGGCCCTGGGCGTTGAGTCCGCGGGCGCCACCTCTGCCATACAAGCGCCCAAGACGATTCCCACGGGTGTTGTCAGGCGCTGAGCCTTGTAAGCGCCCAGCTCGGCCGTCTTTTGTCTCCCTCCTCATCTCAACCAACCATGGCCCAACCGACTCCCAAAATCCAGATCGTGCGTCTCAATTGTATGCTCAAAGAGTTCGCGATCTGATGGCCTGTGCTTTGCGCTGCTTTCCCTGTGCTCGCGTACAGCTCAAAGGTGCAGAGCCTGATTTGTCTGCTGCAACTTTCCAAATTCACGATGAGTCCCACACGATCGGGAACGCGCTGCGGTGGATGCTCATGAAAAAGTACGTCGCATTGTGTTGTTTAGAGGGACACTGCAATTGACTACTGATCCTTGTGCCAAGTCCGAAGGTGGAATTCTGCGGATACAGGTTAGTACCCGTCTTCGCGCCCATCAGAAGGAAACTCCTCCCCAAACCATCCCGTCCTGAGCTTTTGTCCCCTCGGCTCTGCTGCTCTGTGCCTGTTCAAGACTGCTTATCTAGAAACTATATCTACCGTCCTCTTTTGTCTCATGGACTGGAGCGATCCTGCACGCCTATTGTTTCTGCCGTGTTGCCTCGTCCCTCGTTTCCTCCTCCCAAACTTCACCATGTTTTTGCTTTCCCTGTTCAATCACTCCAGGGAGACTGACTCATTGACAGTGTACCTCATCCCTCAGAAAACCACATCAACATGCGCATTCAGATGTACGGTGCGTACAGTCGCAGTCCTTGTATTGTCCTGCATTCTGATTGAACATGAACGCAGATGGACTATCATCATTAACGGCTCTGATCCAAGCTCTGAAGGACTTGGACGACCTGTGCGTTACAATAGACGAGCAGTATACGAAGAGCCTCCAAAACGACCAGTACGAGCGCTGGGACGAAAAGAGCTGAGTGACGCTCACCTTTCGATGATCGTATTGTATGCTCGCGTTGCTGTATCATTATGTTCTTTAGGTAGTACTCTTCTTGGGTTATGCAATTACATAGTTCTGGCTAACAATCATTCGCACGTCCAAGGCCCAGTCGACATGTGAAACGCACATGACCTCAGCTCTCATCTGGACGGGCCAATGGCCATGGCTCCCACATGTTTTCCCTCACAGGAACACTTACTGTCTACACTGATTCTCCGCCGCTCTGGGGACGTCTCGGACCGTATGTTCCCCGCAAAGAACCAGATCGGTGTACTCACTATGCCCATGTATGTCATTTGTGTTCCCCGAAGTGCCCCTCAACAGCTCCCATCAATCTGTCATGCAGAGCTTGTAGCATCCGGATGGCCTCTGGCAAATCGTGGTGTGGATCGACCTTCTGTCGCAGACGCAATTGTCACGGAATCCTCTCTATCATACTAGTCTGCACCTAGCTGACGCGCACAGGTGATTCCTGACCTTGCCGATGTCAGCGTACCACGCTGGCCCGTCAAACAGCGCCTTCCGATGCAATATATAGAGCTCTCCAGACCTGAGTACATATGCAACACCACCTCGTGAGGAGGTAGATGTGCTGGGAGCCCATGTGCAGACGTCACGGAGCATCATCCCGAGTAACCGGGGAACACCGTACGCTCTTCGGCCACTCAAGAGCACCCATATAAAGTCATGGCGTGGTTCAGGGAGTGCTACGTCGTGAAATCGTTGTGCATATCCTTTGCAACGACATGAAACTCTCCTTCGCAGCCCTCTCCGCGCTCGTCGTCGCGTCTGCCACCGTCGCGTCTCCCGTGCTGGAGAAGCGCGCGGCGCCCAAGGGCATCGACATCTCGAGCTACCAGGGCACGGTCAACTTCAACACCGCCAAGGCGAACGGCATCGCTTTCGTGTACATCAAGGCCACCGAGGGCACGAGTAAGCAGCCTATCGTCGCACCGCGCATACCGGGCGTTGAACATTGACGGCCGAGTGTAGCGTACACGGACGCGTACTTCTCGAGCCACTACACCGGCGCGACGAACGCGGGCCTCATCCGGGGCGCGTACCACTTTGCCCACCCGAGCTCTTCGTCTGGGGCCACTCAGGCCAAGTATTTCCTCGCCCATGGCGGTCAGTACTAGCCCCCGCATGTCTCGGAACGTCGATGTTGATATCTCATGTGCTGGAAAGGTGGTTGGTCCAAGGATGGCATAACCCTTCCCGGCGCTCTCGACATCGAGTGTATGTTCATCGCACGTATACGCGTCAGCAGCCGACGGTCTGACTGGTCCCGCCGATAGACAACCCGAACGGCGCCGAGTGCTACGGCCTGAGCGCATCGGCGATGGTGTCCTGGATCAAGGACTTCTCCAATACGTACCACTCGTCTACCGGAGTGTGAGTCGCGCTCCCCCACAACCGCATTACCGCACAGCACGCTCACTACGCTGGCGTCCTCGCAGATACCCAGGTCCGCCGCACCCGCCCTGTCGATCCCACACCGTCCCCGAGCTCACTCTGACCTGACCGACCCTCGCAGTGATCTACACGACGACGGACTGGTGGAAGACGTGCACGGGGAACAGCGCCGCGTTCGCGTCCACGAACCCGCTCTGGATTGCGCGCTACGCGTCCAGCATCGGCGCGCTCCCCGCCGGCTGGTCGTGCGTGCCCCCTTCCCTTTTGCCTTCGTGGTCCATGTGGGTGGCTGACGGCGGGTGGTGGGCGGGGCGCAGGTACACGACGTTCTGGCAGTACGCGGACTCGGGGCCGAACCCGGGCGACCAGGACGAGTTCAACGGGTCGTTGGACGGGTTGAAGAGGTGCGCTTGGTTTTCTGCGCGCAAGTTGCGTTTACACGTAGGACTAATGTTCGCTGCCTGTGTAGGCTCGCTTTGGGCTGAGGAAGGGCGGGGAACAGAAACGTCGATGCAACGGCCGTGGGCAAACGTCAGTACTCGCGTTCAGTTGCTGAAAGGAAATTCTTGTCAGCGTGGAGGAGTCCAATGACTGTTTCAGGTTTAGCTTGTTGCGTAGCGATGACATGTACAATACGTATGAAGGAAGGCAGGCTCAACATCGCAACTTGCTTATGCTGCTCGGGCTTGGTTGATCGGGACTGCTGAAAAACAAGTTTGCGGGGATACGTGCACGCATTGTAGCATTTCCATGGTTGTTGGCGTCTACCGTCCGCTATTCGTGTTCACTACATGGGTGCACCACCATAATTGCAAAGCTCGTCCCGATATGGATTACGATACGGATACATCCCTATGCTCAAGCGTGTACAGCATATGATACAGCGTTGGGTACTCTTCTCCGATACAACTTCGAAGGCCCTCTTCCCACTCCCAGAAACTTACACAACCTCGTCGACCTTCGAGCGATGGATACAAAAGCCCTGCAGCGGACGCCGTCAGCATGAACGCGGTCTGCCCGAGACACATTGAGGTACGCACCGGGACGACCCACTCCTTGCAACTGCAGCACACTCCCGCCCAGTCGTAGTTGCCGAGCTTCGCGCCGCACTTTTTGTTCGGGCAGGTGATCTTGCCTGCCATATTCCCCTGCTCGAGGAATGGCTCCATCCACTTCATCTGCCACACGCACGCACATACACGTCAGCGCCCGCACCGCAACGCGTCTCGCAAAAGAGGGGAGCGGCGCGCGACTCACCGGCTCGACAAAGTACCCGGAGCACTTCGGGTTGACGAGGATCGGCGGGCTGACGGGCGCGAAGTAGTTCGCGCTCCGCCCGCCGTTGAGTCCCGCGAGCCCGGATGTCTGCGGCGCGGAGCCGGCGCGCGTCGGGGACGCGGGGCCGCCGGGCGTGGACGCGGGCGTCATGGCGAGCCCGGGCGGCGCGCGGAGCGCGGCGAGCTTCGGGTGGGCCGAGAGCTGCGCGGCGAGGTCCGAGGGGTGCACGTACGAGCTCGTCGCCGACAGCGGTGGGCGCTGCTGCTGCTGCGAGGGCAGCGGCGGGACTTTGTCCGCTTTTTCTTCCTCTGCAGCCGGCGCGGGTGTGGGTTCGGGTGCGTCGGTGGAGGCGGTGGAGGAATCGCCGGGGGACTCGGGGGAATCGGACTGGGGGGGTTCGTCCTCGCCGGAGCTGTCCTCCTCGATTGCGGAGTCGGAGAGCGCGTCGGACGCGTTCTGGCCGATCTGCGCGGACGTGCTGTCGAGCGCGAGCAGCGACGTCCTGAGAGGCCGATTTTCGGTGATCGAGCCGAGGCGAGAGCGGGGGAGCGTGTCGTGCATGGAGGGCCGCCTTGAGGGGTTCGCGGAGGAGAGCGGTGGGGGCTGCACGGAGGGCTTGGTGCCGGACGAGGACGCTCTCCTGGCTAGTGGGTTGCCGGAGGCGAGCGGACTGAGGGGCTTCGTGTCGTTCATGGATGGCCTCCGAGATGATGCTGCGGACAGGACGGCGGGCGTGGGAGGACCTAGCTGGCCATGGTCTAGCATATGTTCGCGCGTGGCTAGCTCTTGCCTGTGTAGTATGCGTAAGCCGTGTCTTGCGGAAGACCAGACCTGTTAACTTACCTGCACATCTTGCAGCGAATCCTCCGACGGGGTGTGGGCACGGGGGTATCGGACGGTGTGTGTGGGAACTTTGCGAACATCTCGGTCTCGACTTCACCATCGCCGTCTGGTCGCGGATTGTAAGTGCATGTGCGATCCATATCGGGGTTGTAGCAGACTGACTCATCACTTCATGGACCACCCGCTCGAGATAGAACATGCGCGTGTCCTTGTTGTGTTTGGAAACCTTGAAGGACGCCTTGTAGAAGATCTCAAGCTGCCGCATGAAGCCTTCGTTCGGTCTACGCTCATGAAGTTAATACAGAACCAACGGTCTGATGTGCATAGCTACGCACTGGACGTCTGGCCTCTTGGCTCGGATAACATCGAGCGCAGCGGCGGGATCGAGGCCTTGCGAAACCATAAGGTATGCGGCAGCTATAGAGACGCTGCGACCTGGACCACGGTTAGTCGGCTTTCCTCAGAGCTGTAGACATAGCATGCTCACTCATTCCCGCTTGGCAATGTACAAGTACTCCATGGCCCTTGTCAAGCTCGGCCTGTATGAAAGTGATCGCAGGCACAAAGTGCTGAAGGATGTCGGAGCTCGCAGTGTCGTCTATGTTGATTTGGTGCCGTACGAAGGTCTGGCCTTGTCAGTTATTCGACGCGTGCTCTCTGCCTTGAGATGGTCCGACGCACCTCGTTGATGGACACTCGCCCGCGCATCGCGGTGAGGACGCTGCGGATGTTGTGCGCCTTCAACTTCTCTGTGTCGAGTGCGCTCGGGAGGTCTCCGACCCAGAGGTTAGGCACGACCTCGTCCATGGACATCTTGGGCCTATGTACAGTCTTTGCTCGCTACGAGTACTCAAGTGGCCTGTTCGCGACCAGTGCCCGATGGTGATTATAGCGAGGAGATTGCGGTGGAAGAGAGTGGAAAGGAGAAGGAAAACGGGCTGCGGTCCTCAATCTGTAGGCGCCTAAGGTGAGTACCCCGCATGTGCGCCTTGGCCGTCCCCACACTCCGCTCTCGCCACCACGCCCATGAACGCCATCGCCCCAGGCACGCCGAGCGGGCCGTCGATGGTGCGTCAGTATTTCAGTCATATGAAAACACACACACGACGCGGCGCTGACATACGTATGATACGAGCCAGCCACATCGCGACCCCGCTCAGGTGCCCCGATCGAACGCGCTGCTGGAGGGCACCTTCGAGCTCGCCGCGATCTTCCAGAGGCACAGGGATGCGCTTGTCGCAGAGTACGAGCAGAAGATCCACGTCATCGCGGAGGAACGAGACGCACTTCGTGCGCAGGTGAGCGCGACCCGAGGGGAAACAAGCAAAGCCCCCCAGAGCCTCAGCCAGGCCGAGTTGGAGCATACACTGGCCGCACACGCGTTCGAGCGTGTCCGATGGGAACAGGAGCGTGAGCAGTGGCAGAGGGAACGCGAAGAGCTGCGGCGCCAGCGCGACGCCGCGATTCGGGACGCTGAGCTCAAGCTGCAAGTGCTCGAGAAAGACAAGGACGCGACCATCGCTGAACTCCAAACCCGCATAACATGGCTGGAGGAAGCACGGAGCGCTGCGCCCTCGAACGCGGTCGAGCTGTTCGATGTGAGCCCGCGATTTTCCCTCTTTCCTTGTTGCATGTGCTCAAGAGCCGTAAGCCCAGCAAATCCAGCTCGACTCCCTAGACCTCTTCCAGTCACCACCGCATTCAACGATACCGGCCGATATGTTGTCGACAACCATGGGCACGCTGACGCCCGCCAAATCTCCTTCGGTTGTTCCCATGCAGGTGCGTACGTCCTCCTCCAGGCCTTTGCTGTTCGACGAAGAGACGGATTTTGACTCTATCTTTGACCTCTTCGTGGATGCGGAACCAAAGGTCGACGACGGTCCGGATACCCTCGTCGATCCGACACCTGCTGCCAGTGGAGCAGGCCCGTCTTCCCAGCCAAACAACGAGGCCACCGCCCAATCGCCGTTCAAGTCCCCGACTATCAAGCCGCGATCTGCATCCTCTTCAAGGTCGCCTACGCTTCAGTCTTTGGGCAGCTCAATGCAGCCATCAACCTCGAGCTCAACCGCTAGGAAACTTGTCATCCGCGTGCCTCCGGCACCGAAGGCGCAGAAGCCCTTGATACCACCGCCATCGCCTATAACTGAAGAGGAGAAGAGGACCTTTGTTCACGTTCCTCGGCAAACTATCTCCTCGGACGAGGGCGAGAGCGAGCAATCGTCTACTCCTTCTGGGTCCCCAAGCTCTTCTCCCAGCTCCTCGTCGGCAGCCTAACAGCTCGGAATTGTGTCCGACGTAAAAATGTTACCAGATAAGGTATGCTCTTGTCTTTTTCCTGTCGTCTGAACCTACTCACGCTCGACTGTTGTCCCATAGGCTCCATGTAGTTGGTACTGTATCAGTTTGATTCCCGTCATCGTCACGCTGTCCTGCTCTCGTGTTGCTCCATCTGTATTACTATGACTTTTATCCCAGTGCTCTTAACCTATGATTATCTTGTACATTATATGCCACTTGAGTTACCAGACCGTGCGCTGTGCTTGGTGACACAGCATAGGATGTGTTTGGATTAGAAGCTGTTGCCAAACAAACGTCCCGATATGGACACCCGCAAGCCGTTGTGCTCTGGCGTCATCCGACTCGCGTTGGCCACTGTCTGCCACAGCGAGCTCGCCTGTCTTTGTGCTCTGTTGCTTGTTATCTGCGCTGTGCCTCTGTTTGTTGTACTGCTAAGAAGACTGCTCTCGGCTATTGGCTGCCAGACGACCTCTATGTTCTCTCATGTACGCCCATAGTACCCGTTCTCACATTCCGCAGCCGCCGCACAGCGCGGGCACACCCTACAAGGGTCTTCGTGCGGCAATAGACCCAAACCAAGTACCCTCGCCAATTGACACAATTGAGGCTGACCGGGAGAAATGGGAGAACCAAGAGTACACGACGCTGCCGGGAAAGCACGCGCCGCTCTCGACGACGGACTTCGTGGCAATAGACCAAGGTGCGCGCCGGAGTGAATGCGCTCGCTATGACAGTGCGGGTGAACAAATAATGCGCAGGAAACTCGTCGCCGAAATTCATTCGCCTGTCCACATGGAACGTGCCAAGCACTTCGCGCTTGGCGTCCGACTGCGAAGTGCCCATTGCTGCCATTATCCAGCCGTTCGCGGACCTCGACCCCAGGGAGGAGCCCATCCCGCTTGTCGAGACCGGTCCCGCGGGTCCCCCAAGATGCGAGCGGTGTAGAGGGTACATCAACCCTTGGTGCGCGTGGGTCGCGAACGGGTCAAAGTGGAAGTGCAACCTGTGCAGCCACGAGACAGAAGGTGTGCCGCGTCGCGAATCCCTGTCCCTTGCGCCATAGAGCTGTTGATCCTGAGTGTACGGAAAGTGACGCCGGAGTACTACTGCAACCTCGACGCGAACCTCCTCCGCCTGGACCACCTGCAGCGGCCGGAGCTGAACAAGGGCACGGTCGACTTCGCAGTGCCGGAGGCGTACTGGGCGCCCCATCCGCCGCCGAGCATCCAGCCCTTGTACTACTCGGTAGTACCACCGCCTACGTCCGGTGTCAGAAAACCGCAGCCGATGGACTACGTCTTCGCGTTCGACGTCTCGCAAGAGGCCGTCCGCTCTGGCTTCCTCAAGACCGCGTGCGCCGTGCTGCTGGAGGCGCTCTTCGGGGATGGCGAGGCGATCCCCCCATGTTTCCCCCCGTCAAGCCGAATTGCGGTCATCGCGTTCGACCGGACATTGCAGTTCTACAACCTCTCTGTACGCATGCCCCTACAGCCACAGCGGCATCGGCGCCTTCGTGCGAATAACATCTGTTCCCCCAGTCAGAGGTCGTCGGGCAGCCCCCGATGTTGGTCGTGCCAGACATAGACGACGTGTTCCTGCCGTCTACCGCAGGGCTATTTGTGAATGTGGAAGAATCGAGGTGCGTTTACGCGTGCGACCGCAGATGGGCTTGTGAGTGACTTGGGACCAGAGATGCCCTCATAGATCTGTTGACTACCCTGCCAATTCGGCATGAACAAACCTTGGAAACGGAATCTGCTCTTGGTTCTGCGTTCGCTGCCAGCATAGCAGCATTGGTACGTATACAAGCCCACACAGAGCGAAGCTCGTCTGACGAACCCGAAGGCTGGCAGGGGCGGTCAAGTGGTCACTTTTGCAGCCACGCTACCTACCATTGGCGTCGGGGCTCTTCCGCCATGGGCGGACGAAACAGCTCTCTACGGCACGGAGAAGGAGAAGTCTCTGTTCGCGCCCCGGGAAGAGACATGGAAGGACATCGGCGAGAAGTGCGCCTCGGAAGGCATTGGCGTCAGCATGTTCCTCGGAATGGGCCGCCCGATCGACATCGGCTCTATAGGTGAGTACCGTGTGGATGCTGAGCGAAAGGTTTTTGCAAACGCGACAGGACAGGCATTGTGTCGAGCATCAGCGGCGGCGAGATGTACTTCCATCCGAAATTCGACGTGACGAGGGACAGCTTAGTCCTGTCCTCCCAGCTCAAGCGGCTGCTCTCGCGTACGACGGTGTACTCGTGTTCGATGCGGATACGAAGCTCCAACGGTAGGCTGCCTCCCGCCTGCCTACTGCCATCTCCGGTCTGACCGTGTGATGCGCACAGGGCTGCGCGTCGCGAAACAGTACGGGAACTTCTACGAGAGCCCCGCGGCGGACCTCGAGTTCGGCACGATCGACGCGGACAAGACGATCGCGGTCTCGTTCGAGCACACCCGCACGCTGGACGACAGGCAGTACGCGTTCATTCAGGCCGCGCTGCTGTACACGACCGTCGCGGGAGAGCGCCGCGTGCGGACATTCAATGTCGCCCTGCGCGTTGTGACCCTCGCCGGGAACGTCTTCCAGTATGCGGACATGGACGCTACGGTGTCGTATATGGTGCGAGAAGGTGAGTTCCAGAGGTTCACGGGTCTCGCGTTATCACTGAGGCCGCTGTGACAGCCATTTCGAGTTTGCCCACGCAGAGGATCTCCCAGATTCATGAGACGCTCACAGAGAAGTGTGCGCTCATCCTGTACGCGTATCGGAAGTTCTGTGCAGCATCTGCTGCGCCCACACAGGTAGCTTTCTCACCATCTATCACCAGAGTCACGTCTGACCCCCTTCTAGTTGATCCTGCCGGAGGCATTCCGAACATTACCACTGTACATCATTGGAATGATGAAGACGAAACCTCTCAAAGGTCGTTCACCTCAGACACCGTACATGCGAAATGCAGCTAACTCTTATACAGCACGGAACGTCACCGCGGACGTACGCAACTTCTACGCACACAGGATCATGGCCATGAGCGCGCGCAGCCTCATGTTCCACCTTTACCCCCGCCTGCTAGCCGTGCACGACCTGAACGATGAGATCGCGCTCCCGGACGCGAACGGCAAGATCGACCTGCCGTCGCTCATGCGCGATAGCCATATGTTCATGGAGTCGCACGGCGTCTACCTCATTGGTAGGTATTCTCCCTCTGGCCCCACGGGCGGCCGCAAGGGAGACGCTGATTGCTGAAGATAGACAATGAGGACGTGATGATCTTGTGGATCGGCGGGAGCGTCTCGCCGCAGGTGCTGAAGGACTTGCTCGACGCCGATGACATCATGCAGGTCGACCCACACATCGTACGCCCCTCCCTCTTCTCTCGCTGCATGCAGCTTGGGCTGACCGCGCCCTTGTAGCTGTACCTACCGCCGCTGCAGACGCGGCTGTCGACACAGGTGCGGAACATCCTCGCGCAACGGTTCGCGCAGAGGGGGTACGTCCCGAAGTTCCTCCTCGCGCGCCAGAACCTGGATGGCGCAGAGATCGAGTTCAGCGACCTACTCGTCGAGGACCAGAACAACGCGGCGATGTCGTACCTCGACTGTAAGTCGCTTTCCCATAGCTCGTTGTGACGGCGGGTGACCGGTACGTCCGACAGACCTCTGCCTGGTGCACAAGCAGATACATACCGCGGTGAGTGCGCAGTGTGTCGAGACGGTGAGACATGGCTTATGGCTTTCACTGTAGCTCACGACTGGGGCGTCGCTGTCGTCTGGCCATGGCGGTTTCCGGTCGATGCCTTGGTGAGCGATAGTGGCACGACGCGGCGCCGAGTGCGATATAGTGCGAACGTATATAAAGATATACATATGTAGATAGCAACCTCGTATCACATGTACTTTCTCATTGGGTGGTTGCTGCCACTCAACTGGTTGGGCTAGATGTCCGGTAGCGCACATTGCTGTGCGAAGACGGAGTTCATGTAAATCAGATGCGAGGTAAGCCGGGCATTTCTTAAGCTGGCCATAGCATACCATGGGCACCTCTAAATCAATCCCACAGGGGCCTAGCTGCCGCGCTCCTCGCTCCGCGCAGCCACCAGTTCCTCCGGGTCTGAGTCCTACTGGTAACCCCCTATCAGGCGTGAACCTGAGCTGGCAAGCGAAAGCGGATTCCCTAGTTCTGACACCCGCCATCCAATGTTGCAAGGTGGGTCGGTTCCATGCAGCAACCAATGCCAGTGATCCGCAGCCAGTCTCATCAGACGCAAAGCCTATGATGACGATCAAACAGGGGGAGCGCATGAGGGTTTCCCATTGATATTGACGACAATCCAGGGCAAAGGTGGAGTGCAACTAACGGCATCCCGAGGTTTACACAGAGTCACAATCCACGCGGCCTGCAGCGCCCACACGAGAGCTGCCTCGGCTTCACCACGGCGCGCGAGCCGTCTCTGACTGAGCCTCGGACATTCTCATAACAACGCACCCGCGCGTCAGTGCCGCCTGTACGAATCTACAGGATACATTTTAATTGACCCTGTAGACGCCAGGTTGTAAGGATGGCCATCTCTGACGGTATAGATTCCGAACCGGAAGACCTCCGTAGGGTACCAATATGCCCGGAGCGCACCTCTTTTCCAGCACGGTTGCAAGTGACCCATCTCATAAGGTGAATAAGTACCCCGCAAAACCTTTATCTTTGTTGTTTAGACGTATCCAGTGCTTATCCGGTGTTTGAGTCCAGTAGCAGATGTGGCGCAGGCACGATGCCTGCCGAGTATTCGCTCCACGATGGTGCCCTCTGCGCGATGCAGGTTTCACGGACCCCTACGCCGGCCGGGTTTCTCGTCCCACGGAATCTTCAACTAAAAGTGCGGGGGCTGAGTAGTAGAGGTGAGATTCAGAGTCGAGATCCAAATACGCGCGACGGGGTTGCACATGGTACGTCGCTGCTGCGTTCCTGAAAGACCTCTGGCTCATGACAAGAGCGTTCTGGCCAGGCAGGATGGAGACGTATAAGAGGTCCCCCAAGACGGTCTCTCTTCAGCACGCAGCCCACGAGCATACAACACTCGGTCAGTCGCACAACCCCACGCACTCCCTCATCTCTCTCATCGTACTCATGCTTCCACTTCACCCCCTTAGCCCGCTACGCCAATCCGTCGCCACAATGCAGTTCCGTACCCTCTTCGCCGTCATTGCCCTCGCTCTTGCCAACGGTGAGCACCCCATCCTTCTCGCCTAGTCACATTCGCCTTCACTGACACGCACTTTGCCTAGTCGCTATCGCGGCCCCCGCTGAAGCCTGCTCCGGGGAACCCGTCTGCCCCGACTGGCGTCGGGAGTCCGCAGCTGAGGCCAGGGAACTCCCCGCCTTCCAGATTTGAGCGACTGAATGCGATGGTCTTGGAATGTCTGATATGACAGATTATGTATACGTATATGCATGAGTGAAATTAGCCGCACGCCGGATGTTGTAAACCTCTCCTATCAAAGCGTTCTCGACAGAGAAGCATACCAGATGACAACACAACCTGTACACTTTCGAATACCCCGAGCCTGTTTTTGTCGGAGAAGCCAGCATCGTCAGACTCTCGGTACCGGGGGTTCCCAGCCAATCTGCATGACAGTCTGACGGCTCTGATACGCTCTCCTTCAACTCCCAACGACGCATATGTGCAGCCTCGAGAATTCATGTCCCAATCTGCCCCTTGTGGATAGGCCATTGACCTCCCACCATCCAGATTCATGTCAAGCTTCCTCTTTCCGCTGAACGACGCTGCGAATATTGGTCTGGCGCCTTGCGTCGTCTGGGTCACTTTTAAAGCACAGCGGTCAGTAAATATGAACATTACCAAGGCACGCACAGCATTTTCCGATGGTCTTCCCGCTGTCCAGCGCAGAGACCATCGACACAAAATTTCGGGCAGACACTCCTGCAAAATGAGCTCAGTGCACCCGGGTACGAGTCCCAGACGTCCCCTGCTTGCTCATGGACAACGCTGTTAAGTTCAACACAAGCTTCCCATCACACGCGGACGGTCTTTGTATGCGACTAAGCTCTCTGTAGAGTTTTCTCCTTGTTAACGTTCGCTCGCCAGTTCGGGTTGGTGGTAACCGAGGCGCGCTTATCTGGACTTCAGGATCATCGTCCAAAAAAGGAAGGCAGTTTTGTACTTCGTTAAGTGCGGAGCGCAAGAGCACGGGAGGTTTCCCAGATCGTCTACCACGCATTATCAGACTGCACCTCGTGAAGAAGGGTAGGCGTTGGAGGATGTCAGACACAGAGGACTTTCTTAGCGGCTCTGCTGCTCTATTTGGCGAGACAGCCCCCGAAGATGACAGGATCCATTACGGACCACTTTTGTTGACTGTCGCACCAAAGGTCTGTCGCTCGGTCGATCCAAGCAATCCGTGCATGTGCTGATGGTCAATTCATAGGAAGGAAAGGTTAGAATGATGTTATATCCGACTGGATGGACGTATACGTTCAGCTTACGCACGAGCACAGGCGAACACTCTCCTCGCGGACCACCTCTTCTCGCCATCGCTGCTCCTGGCGGAGCTCATCGAGCGAGGCATCATCTCTCTCGGCGGAAAGACAGGTGTTTTTTTTACCCGCATGATACAGATTTATGGCGCTCACATCATGTCGTTGCAGTGGTAGAACTGGGCGCAGGATGCGCGCTGCCGTCGCTGCTGTCAGCGACGCTGTTCGAGCCCCCTTTGTTAACGGTCATCACAGACTACCCGGACGATACGATCATGAAAAATTTATCGAATAACGTCGAGCGGAATAGACCGCACTATAACGAGAAATGCACTGTTCACGCGCTAGGGTACGAATGGGGCACGGACGTCTCCAAGCTACTGTACGTCTGATCTCTCTTCCTGCCACTCCGTACGATATGCTCGAGGAATCAGCTAAACGGCCGCTACCGTGAACACAGGGCCCTAGCAGACAGACACGCCACAGGACGGGCCGATGGCACGGTAGGCTTCGACGCGGTGATCATGTCCGACCTGTTGCACTTCGACAGCTCGCACGACGTGCTCGTGCGCGCGCTCGCCGCTCTCCTCCGCCGCGCCCCCACTGCGCGCGCGTACGTCGCTGCGGGCAAGTACACCGCGCCGCGGGTGTGCGAGCACTTTGTGCAGGAGGCCGCGCTGGTGGGCGTCGTGCTTGAGGAGCAGAACGTGGATGAAGGGTGGAAGGGCGCGTTGGAGGTGAGCGGGGGCGGGCTCGATAGGGAGCAGTTGGGTGTACGGAAGGGCATGTCGAGGTGGTGGGTTGGGCGATGGGCCGATTGTTAATCGAATTATGGGCAAGTCAGGCATGTAAGATTGTATCCGTATGTCAGCGGTCTCTCATTTGTTCTGAAGATGGTCATCACATCGCGTAGAATATGCCTGGGTATAGTACATGGGGCGAGATGCGGACGTAGACGAGCCACTACTTCTGAAGGGGGTAGCGCAATGATCATGGGAGACGTAGGCGTGGATACGTCTACATGTCATCCACACTCCATTCGTAGCTCTCCGCTCCGCGACGCCGTCGTTCGTTTTGCTTCTGGAAGTACTTCTTCTCAAAGCCGTTACTGCGATCTATGACATGTCGTTGATATGGTGGCAACTGAGCGATAAATGAAGATGGACGTACCAACGCCGTCCCAGCGGTACCCAGGTTTGATGCCGAATCGATTTGGTGGTGGTGGCGGACCTGTATATTCTGGTTTCCGCGGGCCCTTCGATCTCTTCTTCTGTTAACCACAAGATGCATTAGCCACGACTCAGGCAAACAGTGACCGAAGGACCAACCGTCAAGAACGCGGCTGCGGGGTCATTCCAGCGCTCTTGCTCCTTTAGCTCGTTGTTGAGCTCAGCATCGTCCGCTGTCCGCGCAAAGGCCTGATTGCGCATGGCTGCCTCCTCCTTCCTGCGCTTCTCCGTCTCTTCGCGCTGCACTAGACCTTTCCCCCACTCCATCTTCGCTGCCTCCTTCGCCTCCCGCTCGCGCTTCAGCCGCGCCGCTTCTGCTTTCTCCGCCGCGATGTCCACCTTCCGTCCCGACGCGTCACGGTACACGGTCTCCTGCGCTGCGGCCCGCTCAGCTGCCTCCTCCTCCGCGGACCTCTTTGCCTCCTGCGGCCGGTGCTTGGGCAGCTTCTTCTTGAGCTGTGCCGAGGTGAGGAGTCCACCCGTAAACGCAGGCTCGTCCTCCTGCATCACGACCTGCGGCTTCTCGTCCTCCGCCGGGGGAGGGGTCTTTCTACCTCCTGCGCCTTCCTGCACAGTCTGCCACCCGGATTCGGGGTCCGTACGCTGCCGCTTCTTGAATCGTCGGTCCTCTGCCACAACAGCATCTTCCATGTCTTCGTCATCGTCTCGTGGTGCATCATTCCAACCCATAAGGTCGTCGTCCTTGATGAATGACGCGCTCGCGGTGCTGGTACTCGCGGATGTGGATGTTGTCTTGCGTTTCTTCTTCTTCGGTTGGCCGACCTTCGAGAGGATCGCGTCCGCTTTGGGACCGGACATGTATTTCTCTGCTAGATACGCCTTCAGAGACATGGTGACGGAGGGCGATAAGTAATATAGGATAGACGTAGGTGGCAGCAAGATGAAGGCGAGCACGAGGGCGTAGTGAGCGCCTATGCGGCACCGCGTGCACCGGCTTGGCACCGGCAAATAGCGGAAATCTGGAAGATGCGCCTGCCATTCTGGGATTGGAGGGGGGGAGAGCCTGCCCTAAACTCAACGCCGTATAAGGCTTCGCCGCAAGCGTGGTTTTTTCCTCAGAACATACTCAGCTAGGATCTATTTTATAGGTACTAACTCGAGTCTCGCATGTTTACACATGCCGCATCCTTCATATCCAGTCGATGACACCAGCGTCCGCTCGTATAACCGAGAACATGGCCGCCTCGCGCGGTCTCGAGGACGTTTGGATCGTGTCTTCTTGCTCTCTTTCGAGTGGCATGAAGCGCGAACCAGCGAGCCGGACGTATGTCTGATGGATGTCTTCCATGTACTAGTTTGCCAATCAATAAATGTGTTCTGTACTCCATCCTTCACTGTGCATGATTCTTGCACTACGCCGACCTTCGAGTTCCATTGGGATGGCCGAAATCATGGTAAGTAGAATATGCCGCTACCCGTCTGCAGGTTAAAGCCAGGGATAGAGGAACAACTAGGCACGGAATGTATGGGTAACTTTGAGCCCGTTACTCGCCTTGGTACATAGCAACTTGAAGAGAACAAAGAATTGAGTAAAAGCTCCTTGTTTAAACACCACCTCTCTCGTATTAGAACTATATGCATAGTAAAAAATTCCCCAGTAAGCTATGAGTCCATCCGTTCCAACAGCATCGTCAAAGGTCGTGCTCCTATCGCTGCTGGTGGACCGGCACCATCAGGATCGCCAGGATTCGCCGCGCGGAGGAGGATAGCATCTGCGCACGCGCTCCTTGTCAATACATACCATCGACCCGCTCGAAATCGCGCTACGCACTAATCAATATTCACCCTTGACCCGTGCGACGATATCTGCTGCCCGCTGCGGTCGCACAACCGATGGACCGACGCGGCGCGGCGGAGGCTACGCCTGCTGCCCGCCACCGCCGTTCATCTGCTGCTGGGCCGTGGCGTGCCGGCGCCGTGCGATCTTGTCAAGCTGCAGATTCGTGATGTCGGTGAATGGGCCGGACATTGGGGAGCCAGGTGCAGCTATTGGTGGGATAGGATGCGACGTATCGGATTGCTGACTGCGAGCTGGACGGTCAAGCTCCGGCGAGCAGTCGCAGGAGTGAATGGTAGTACTGTTCAGAGTTGCAGCGAGGTCATATATGATTTCCCGTCGTCGGACTGCTCGCGAGTGGCACAACATCGTGTGCCACTCATTAGAATGTCACGTTTCTCATGATCGAAGTCCGTCTATGAGGATTTCAGTGGCATTTCCTGAGGTTGCGTTCAGCTCGCGTGCTCGCGTGCTCGCACGGTCTGCCCGGTGTGCTCTAGGCACAACGGGAGCATACACTATCGCAAGAAACACTGTCTGCAAGATACTGACGGAGGACGACAAGCGGGGAAGTCCATGAGGATAGACGGAGCTGGGCGTTCGCCGCGATTCACTGCGCAGGACAGATCTGCGCCGCCGCATCCAATACAACGCGCGGCACAGCGACCTCTAAGAAGCAGGAACGCATCCGCGAGGTTTCCGGCACCAGCTTGCATGCTGGTTGGAGTCACGTTTGCATGTCACGAAGGACTAGCACCGTTATGAAGCCGCGACACAGGTATGCGCATATGCAGTCGAGGAGCTCGATGTTTGTTGCACTCATTGGGATATTCCGGCTGAGCGGCTGGCATCCTCAGTTGTGGCACATTGTAAAAATTCTCAGATCATGTATACCGACCATTCATCATCGTGCATCATATGCTGGGATCGCAGGCGAAGTAGGAGAAAGTGGATGCGACTCAAACGGGTCAGGGACTTACACTTGTTGCTCGGCATTAGGGAATGTAAAACTATGTTGTGACGGGGTTCTCCGATTCATGATATCAACTTGGGATGCACGGCAACACTCGCGGCCGAGGGTGAGGTACACCCCGCGTCGTGCGCGACGCACGAGGAGGTCGCGAGCACGTGATCGCGTTTGGAAGTGAAGAAAGCTGGCGATGGGAGTCATGGGATACTCCAGATACGTATCTGTGGTGCAATTCCGCGGTAGCGCTGGGAAAGATGCAGAACAGTCATAAAATACGGAAGAAGATACATCAGAGTAAGGGTACCAAGGGGACTGAATGTGTGCACCTACAATGATACTGCTCACGCCGAATCTCACCGCAAGAGGAATTCAGTAACTATGCCAAGAGTCATGTCGCCTACAAAGATTCCAAGAATGTACTCAGGTTCAACATCCAAGTCTGAGGAGAAGAGGCCCAATGCTGGTCCGCCAAAAACCCAGCGTACACCATGGGATACGCAGATAGTTACTTGACCACGGCTCGACGGTTTCTGCAGGGGATAGAACACACCGATTTCAGTGACGTACCAGCTGTCATCACCCTCAAAGTTCATGGTTTGCAAGATATGATATCCTTGCTCCTCCAGTATGCTACTCGAGGCGTGCGCATGCACCGGCACGTCATGGTACAGAGCATGATTGTCTGCCCACCGGCGGAAGAATGCCTCGGTAGCCCCATTAATCTGGCTATGCCCGCCAGGATCGCGCGGGACAGCAGAAAGGACAAAGACATCCTTGAGCAGGACACCGCCGTCCAACTTCTCCCCGGGTAGCAGCTCGCCGAAGACGTGCCACGTCAGGAGCGGCTTGGGCACACACGGGAGTGGCCGCCAGCGGCGCCCGGGACGGGGATCGCGCGGCGCGAGGCTGAAGATGAACGAGTAGTCCCCCTTCTCCTCGCAGAGCTCCATGAAGCGCTCCGCGAGCTGCTCGACGGACGGTTCCGTCGCGCGTGTCGAGGGCCGGACAGTGAGCGCGCCGATCATGCTATAGAAGCGGTTCGCGACCGAGACGTTCGTGCGCTCCTCCATCCCGGACATGATCTGCAGCGCGGACCGCTGCGCATACGCCGCGACCTGCCAGTCCGCGAGCAGCTCCTGGAAGTTGTCCGCGTGCGGATACAGCTGCCGGATCCCAAAGAGCCGCTTGCCCTGCGCGGTGCGCTCCGAGCGGGCCCAGCGGTCGAGGTACCCGCCTACGACGCCGAGGAGGTCGTTCCCCGTGAACGCCTTCCCGTCCCCGCTGTCCGGCACGGAGCACCCCCGGGCGTTGCAGCTGAACCAGAGCTCCTTGCAGTTCACGAGCTCCTGGTACGTCCACACGCTGCGGATCCACTCGTCTGCCTCCAGGACCGCGATCGGCTCGCTGGGCACGTCCGCAGGGCGGGGCTCGAGGGCGAGGAACGCCGCCATGCGCTCTATAGCTGCGAGTGAGGATGGCGCGAGGACGGCAACGACGGCGGCCGCGCGCGCAAAGAGGAACCCGAGACTCTCGAGCGTCGCGCGCTTCTTCGCGCGCTCGACAGGCACGCAGAACGCGTCTATCCAGATGGGGCGCCCCGGAAGACAGCGCGCTGCTGCGGCGAAGGTCGCGAGCGTCCGGTCGGACATCGTGAGCGACGGGTGAATGGGGTTCGGGACACGCCCCGAGCCCCAAACGTAGGACGCACAGATGTAGGGCGGAGACGAGGCCTGGTCGTCGACTGGGAACGGATCGCTCAGCGCCCAATGCTTCTCATTGACGAGGATGGAGGTCGTGGTTGCGACGGGAACCTCGATCATTAGCCGAAGCTCCATTGAACAGGGCTCGGGGGCGCTTGGTTGAGGCTTTGGGAATTGTAGAACAGGCGGGTAGTCGTCAATGAGTCTCACTCAAGACCCGCGCTCCAAGATTGCACAAGTGCTCACCGCGATGTCCATCGGGTGTTTCTCCATCATGGGCGGCGAACCATATTCGTGTGCCAGAATCGTATCGGGAACCTCAACTCCTTCGGGGTTGCGAGCCTCTTCAGGGCGCCACCACAGGCAAATCAACTGTGGGCGGCGCGGGGTTGGAGTCAGTGCTAGTCATGGGCGCATCGTCTGAGGGTTGCGCCTACTCACATTCGACCACAGCATTCCCATCTGGACTGTACAGCTGAAAGGGCCCGCCGTATCGAAGTGTCGTTCGTATGAATGTCTGTGCGACTCTCTAGAGGGTGGGTAAATAGTATCGGTGTGAACTGGCACTGTGGGAGAGAAGGGGCCCTTCCACGGTGCCGCCTCACCTGATCAGCGCTAGAGTGGTCGGACCTTGTTGGCGTATCTGTCAAGGTACCGACGTGACTATCAAAGAAGCGCATGGCGACAATATCAAAATGAGCGAATTCCCGTACAGGAAAACATGGTAAGTGCCGCCATTTGACACTGCCGCGGTAATTGTGGAATCAAATGGACCGGTCAACACAAGATGCTCACCACTGTAGGCTGTGCTGCGCCCACTCCGTGACGGTACGAGACACCATCGAGATATCAAGGTGCCGGCGGTGATGGCCTACTTGACCGAGAAGTACAGATGCGACCGTGAGCACCCGGAGAATAGTGATGCGGCGCTCCGCCGGTGATCTATCTGCTTGTCTGCCAGGGTTTTCATCCAAAGAGGGCCGATTGCCGGTCTGTATGGCGTCAAAGGCGCATCGCGTCCCGGAAATCGGAAGCATGCTGTCTCCCTTCAATTCAATAGGGTGATTGCCAGGATTGAGACATGTATTTCTCACCTTCCTGAACGGGGTGTGCCGTTCCAAAAGATCGCTGAGGATGAGGACAGACGAGTATTGGCTTCGGCTCCACTCGCAGCAGTAGCTTGATACCATCGGCTTCAACCATAGATAGCGACCTGAACACGCCAATGGGGGTAGGAATAGATGCCGCGACACAGAATGAACAGGCTGTTAGTATCGTACATTGAAGGACGAGTGTGGTGTCAGTGAACAGTCTTGACCGGTGCGAGGTTGCGATAAGACCCCGGATAATACACCTATTGGTGCTGTCCGGTGCGTCCCAGTACTTCGACACAGTTCCAGACTTTACCGAGGGTCGAATCGTGAGGTCCCGATGTTTGTACATAACGCGGATACGGCATTGGCGAGAGGGAAATTTTGGTCCGTGACTCGGCTAAGGCCTTGAGTGAGTGCGGTTTTTGTCTTCGCGTTTCGAGTTCGCACAAGTTGCCCGAGCTGTGTCTCAATGCCCTATATTCTGCTCAAAGAATACCACATGCAGTTAGGAAGGGGTTCTGGATACCTACCTTGTTGAACCATGGTACACCCCGTGAACGGCTCTGGATGCATTATCTGGGGTTTTATGGCTCGTCAGCGATTTTTGAAATATTGTAGAAGCCGGAGGGTATAGAAATTGGGGATTCCACAACGCGTTGCAGCGTCGCAACACGGACATAGGCTACCAGCGGAATGTTTCAGACTGACTGCTCAGGTGCCAGTAATATTGGACAGAGTTTCACGGCGAAGGCAGCTCAGTTAGCGGAGATGCCGGACCGGCGGGCCGAGTGGATGGATCACTGCCACGCGGTGCTACCACGAGCGCCTGTGTGTGCTGCCCGCCGTCGCTCTCAACCTCCATCTCTTCCGGTCCGACCGCGCTAAAGTGAATGTGCCCGCGATAGCTATGACCTCTTCTCCGTCTTATGAAGACCTCGCGGACTGGGATGATTTGAATCTTCTCATTGCTGAGGTGGAGGAAGATGATCCGAATGATCCCAGGAGGCTGTGAGTATCCATCGTCCAGTGCTGCCCTCACAACACGCCTCATTTGTGCGACAGTGATCCGCGCCCCTTACCAGCTGACATTGTTCATCTCAACAAGTCTATATCTGAGCTGGAGGAGAAGATCGCTGAACTCCGACTTGAACGGGACCGCTTACAAGGCGAACGCGCCCTCATTGCCCGACTTCCTCCCGAGATTCTGTCTCGCATTTTCGAGCTCGGTGTGGACTATTCGCTCGAGCTCCTTCCAACACTCAATCTCGTATCCCGACGCTGGAGAGATGTTACCCTCAGCTGCCCTGTTCTTTGGTCCTACATTGTCCTCGATTCCGAGTGGGGGTGGCGCGTCCCCGCCTTCTTGAGGAAGCTGCGCGCCCATCTCGATCGGTCTCAGGCGGCAAAACTCTTTGTGGACATTGACCTCCGCTACGTTGACGGCACAAACGACGCACAAATCATCATGTCCGAGTTGAAACCGCATCTTCCGCGATGTTACACGTTCAACATCTCAGTCCCCGAATGGACGAGGATGCGGATCGTTCAAGAGCACGCCTCGGAGCTCGGACCAGCCTTGGAAGATCTCTATCTTCGCATTGACTCTTCAGACATGGATATGGAGACCCCATTCAGCGTGCTGACTCAACCCTGCCCTCGCCTCACCCACGTCGTACTCGAGCACACACCACTCGAGTGCGTCAACGTTGCGATGCCAGCCTTGCGACAGCTGTACCTACTCCGGGATCAGCGATGTCATTCTTCAAGTAGAATCGTGTACTCCTTCAAGGACCTCATGAACATCGCCACAGCTTCTCCTTTGAAATGGTTCAGCGTACGATCGGCTATTTTCAGCTCAGACACAACGGAGGAGATCTTTAGGTCTACCCCGGTGTTGAGCGAGTTGCCCAACCTCAGGGGCCTCTCGTTCGACGTCGTTGACTCTGCCAGCATATCCCTCTTCCTAGAGTCCACCTCCTTACCCGTTCTAGGACTCCTGTCCGTGTACTCTGGGGAAGACTTGCACTGGCTGACTCGTATCTCGCTCTCTCCTCAACAATTCCCCTCCCTCCGACTCCTCGACCTCCGAAACTTCAACTTTAGCGGAGCGGGCTTGGTCCCATTCGTCCGAGCGTTGCATCAGCTCCCGCAACTTACCGGCTTGGGGCTCACTCAACCTGCGCCGGGAATTGTCGGAAGTCGATTCTTCGAGCTGTTTGCGGAGGGCCCCGATGTGATGGGCCAGTGGCTCCTACCCCGGCTTGAAGCCCTTTGCATGCAAGGTTGCGCCGACATATCAGGACACGAACTTCTCCGAGTCGTAAACGCTCGGCGCAGCGCTGCGGACGATGAGGTCGCCAATATATCCTTCCTGAAACTCTCTCAGTGCTATCTCCTAGATCCGGAGGTGTTAGAGCGGCTTGCTTCATTAGTGCACACTGTACGCTCGTTGTGAACCATGCCTTTCTTTCATCCGGTTCGTACGCCCGATGGTGCGGCATCTACGTCGTTTTACTCAATTTGTTGCTTGCTCTGAACAGCACCCGTGGTCGATGTGCCTTCTGATATCATCTGGTCTTCTCGTCATCGGCTCTCTAGGATTATCAGGTCTGTCATCCAACTATGTTTATACAATAGCTTCATCAATCACGGTTCGTCGTTTACGATTGTCATCACCGTTCATCCGTGGACATGACTGAGGCATGCTATGTACAGCTATATCATCAACTCCGGACCCGGCTTGTCATATATGCAGGGCAAGTTGCTCAGTCGATGACTCACACACTACCCGGCTACGCCTTGAGCCAGCTGTCTCTGTCATCCAGCATGCATCTCCACTCTGATCGTACGTCTCAAGGCATAGATGAAGATGGCATCCATGCGCCTCACACGATACACTCATTCTAAACGCTCTGGATGGTCGGATGTCGCTTTGTCCGGTGCGCGCTTCCACCGTCAGCCAGCGTCCAATTGTCTAATCCGGGTGGCGGTGTCCATTCAGAGTGCGAGCTGATGGTGTTGTGCCAAGACTGGCCCCCTTTCTGCGCATCCAAGCCATCATACAACGTGATTCATATGCCCCGAAACCTGGGCCTGCACAGCTATTCTTGCCCCCATTAACCATTCCCTCGGGTTCCGCCATCACGTCGGCGACCGTGGCCTTCAGCGACTCGAGCTGTCTCACCTACGGGCACCCATGCCACGCACCCGACCTATGTTTGCTCTCACTCGGCGTCTGATCGCGGAGTCGGAACGCTGCGCCCGACGCTGTTAGATCGCTACAGACACGCTCTCCGAATTCGACGGGTGCTCTGTTTCACCCCCATCGTGCGCCGTTGCGCTCCTGCGATGGGACATGCGGATGCCTGCCTCGCGGCACGGTCCCGCCCACTCGTCGTGCGTGCCCTGTTGCGTTCACACATCCGCCGGTGGGCCCGGACGTCGCTGACTCACTGCGTGCGCGTGGCTTATACGAGCAGGCACGCACCGCATCAACAACTACGCCGCACCGGCATCGCAAGCCATGGGGCCCTGGCTAGCCGGATGGTGGCGAGCGACCACGTCTACGATGGCGATCTCGCGGGTGCGAGCCCACACAAATCTAATCTCGACATCCAATCTCCCGATCCGCTCGAGTGTCCGCGCGCGCCCCGCGCAGGCAGGAGGGCACACTCGGGCCTCGGGAGTATCACGCAGCGGTGTTGCCAGTGAGCCGCGGGCCACGCTCAGTTTTTCGCGTTCTATGGGAAGGCCAATTTGAGTGATTGGGCCCCGGAGACTTATATACGCCCCGGCGCATGACTGGACGGGATGACTCGGTTCGAGCCTCCAGCCCTCCCCCCTCTGTCTCGACCTCTTCTGCGCTTGCGCCCTGCAAACAGGCCATGTCGTCGGCACCTGTACCTACGGTCAAAACAATACGATCATCCGATGGGGCCGTCATCTACGCGGACGCTGTGGGCAATCCCCGGAATCCACACGTCGTGTTCATCCACGAAGTGACGCTCTCGTCTGCGGTCTTTGACGAACTCCTGCAAGACAGGCGTCTGACGGACCATCTTTATATGGTGAGCGCCGTAATGCGAGCTAGCGGTGTATCATCGCTCACTCCAGCCACGACTCTTGTAGGTGAGGTATGACCTCCGCTGCCACGGGCGCAGTAGTGTGGTCGCCGGCGAGGAAGGGCAGCATGCCGCTTGCCACGCCGATGACTTTTCAGCCGTGCTTCGCGCATTCGGTCTCCGGAGGCCGATCGTGGTTGCGTGGTAGGTGTCCAGTGTCCCGCGTTCTCCCCCCGCTGTATCTGATTCGACCGTCGTCTAGGGGCCTCGGTGGTACGTCGCGCCTGCCCCTCCGAACGCAGGGTCGCGAGCAACGCTGATGATGCAGGCCGGGACGCCAGCCGCTGCGGTGGCGGATGCATACGCGTGGATCACGCCAGGGCCTATATCGGGCGTGGTGCTCGTCGCCCCGCTGCTGCCGCTCTCTTCCAGGGCGGGGGAGATGGCGCAGATGGCGACGGACCGAATGCGCAGGGTGGCACGCGCGCTGCGCTCCTCCCAAGACGCGGTGATGTCCGCGCGGGCCAAGACGGAGCTCGTGCAGGCCGTGTTCGCGGGCTCAACACGCGCCGTGCCGGATATGCTCAGGTCCGCGTGGCTCGGGTGCAGCATCGCGCAGCCCCCGGACTCGACGCGGCGCGTGCTTGCTCGGCAGAGCGACCCCGCGCCCCTGCTCGAGGCGGGCAGGCAGGGGCTGCCGCTCATGGTGCTCGTGGGTGCCCAGGACGCGCTCGTGGACGGCGCCGCGGCCGTAGACACGCTCCGCAGGCACTTCCTGGACGTGGAGGCGCATGTGGTCGACGGCGGCTGCCACGCCCTGTTCTTCGACCGCAAGGACGAGTTTATGAAGCTCCTGCTCGTCTTCGTCGGGCGACTCGCGGTGGGTTCTCCGCCCGCATCTTTCGCACCGGATGGGCGGGCTGATGAGCAGTGCCTGCGGTGCACACTGCACAGGTCATGACGCTCATGACCTGAGCTCATCAAGACCGAGTTCCCGAACGATGCACAATGCTCGCCATGTCGCCTGCTCACCGCCAGCCGGCGCGTCTTCTTCTCTTGCATGCGGGTCCCGGACCCCGTTTGTTGTATCTCCTACGTCGTACGCCACGGTCATGCATACCCACAGTGCTGTGCTGATACATCTTTCGCGGAGGGCCCCACATCCCTTCTTCCAGCCCACGAGACCCTCGAGCTGACTGTTCAATCATCCCTCTGTCGAGTGCACGTCGCGTAAACGTTCAACAGGCTTTCGTCCCCGAGGAGACAGGCGACCATCATGCTCGTCGTGGGACTGCTTGGTCATTGTTCTACCCCCGCGATCGTCGTGAGGCTCTGTACTCCGACTCCTGAGCGCAGCGTTTTAGTATCAGACGAGCCGGACTCTGAGGCGCAGATGAATGGCTGGTCGTTAACGGCGGAGTCCTGCGCGCCGGGGCGTCCTCACGCCGACACTGTACAATTTAATAAGTGCCAAGTGTCGTCGTGCTGCAGACGCGATGGTCGTCGCATTGTATGGCATCGTCAAACTACAGTACCTGGAACAGAGTTGGACGAGTCGCCTGAAGCGGGATTACGGACGAGACATATGGCCTCGGGCGCACCGCAAAGGGGCACCGTCCGCGGGATGCTGTCCTACGCCTCCATCATATGATGGCACGTACGCAGTGTTCAAACGGGGTACGCCGAGAGGGACATACAGTATGCCGTACGCGATAGCTGCGCTCTCGCAGCTCTCACTCGGACAGCGCCATATAAGCGGCTCTGAAACCGGGGCCTGCGGGCGACAGGCAGGGTGACACGCATAGGTTGCAGATCCACTAGGGTGGACGTTCGCGCTATGTTACATACATGTCGGTTTTACACTTCTGCCTTCGCCCGTCGCGGGCCACCACCTTGCCCCGGCACCGCATCGAGACCGCAGCAGTATCTCCTCCCCGGTCTTCTCTCGTCGCACCAGTTCGTCGGCCTGTATCAGAGAGTCGATATGGAGGTGGCCTACGCGACCGTTGTTGCGCCGCGCACGCTCTTCCAGTACGTCCCGTTCGGGTACTCGTACTCTGCGATGCTCGCCTCGTGGATCTCGATACTGCGCAGCGCAGATTGGCCGAGTCAGCCACGCCGTACGACACGGATGAGGTCGGGGGCGCCGGACGCACCTGTAGCCCTCCGTGGGATTGCTCGGGACGTTGTACCGCCCGTTCTGGTTGATCGAGCACGGGTAGAGGAAGTGCTCGTGCAGGTGGTCGACGAACTCGAGCACGTTGCGCTCCATCGTGCCTGAGACGGCGATGTAGTCGATCAAGCTGGCGCGTGGACGGGGCGGTTAGCGGTCTCGGTGGCCCTGAGCTCCCGTGTGCGCAGACGGACCTCAGATGGATGACGTATTCACACAGGCCAACACCCCCGGCATGCGGGCAGACGGTGACGCCGAACCTGGTATACCCTATCAGTAAGCCGGCGTGGGGGAGAGGTGAGGCCGGTGCTCACTTCGCGGCCATGAGCAAGACGCTGAGCACCTCGCTCACGCCCGCCAGACGGCACGAGTCGATCTGGCAGACATCGATGGCCTCCGCCTGGAGGAGTTGCTTGAAGACAATGCGGTTGTGCGCGTGCTCTCCCGTCGCGACGCCGATACCGTACGGCTTCAGCGCCTTGCGAATCGCAGCGTGCCCTAGGATGTCGTCGGGCGCCGTGGGCTCCTCGATGAACCTGCACAGACACAGCGGGACCCATCAGCACGGCGCGGGGATGCGGCGTCCCCCGGAGGCGGTACTGACCAGGGCTTGATCTCTGCCAGGCTCTTCACGTACTCGATCGCTTGTGGGACGTCCCAGACCTGGTTCGCGTCGATCATGAGCACGCTCCCAGTCGGTCCTGCGTTCTTGCCCGCCAGGGCGGGCCCGTTCGGGTCCCTGGGCTTGAGTCCAGGGGGAAGATACTGGGGGTCGTCGATGATCGAGCGGATGATCTTGCCGCGGCGCAGGTCCGAGTCACGGTCCGCGCCGACCTTCATCTTGAAGTGATTGAAGCCGGCCTGAACGGCCTCCCGGGTCAGGCGAGCAACCTTCTCGTCGCTGTACCCGAGCCACCCCGCGGAGGTGACGTAGGCTGGGTACCCAAGCTCGCGGACTTTGGCCTCACGCTCTGCGCGCGTGGCCGCCTTTTCCTTGAGCATGGTGAGGGCCTCATCGCGCGTGATTGCGTCCGTGATATACCGGAATGCAGTTGCATTCACGATCTCTTCCTGCGGGGCATTCATCGGTCAATGTTTGTATGAGTCGCGTATACACAGCGAAATACTGACGGGGGTCATGTCCACGATCAACTTCCATAAGGGTTTCTTCCTCGAACGCGCAAAAAGATCCCACAGTGCATTGTCTACAGCGCCCAAGGCGATGTGGATGACACCTTTCTCTGGTCCGATCCTATGGGTTGGGCGATGTGAGTTTTGTTCGCAGCAAAGCACATGTTACGTACCAACGTAGTTGAGAGTCGGAAGAGAGATAGTCCCAAGTCTTGCCCATGTTAGCGAGGATCTCTTCGGTGTCTTTGCCGACGAGGCGCTTCACAAGCTCCTCGATCGCCAAACACACGATGTCATTACCCCGGCCGATGGTGAACGTCATCCCAAAGCCGGTAAGGTCTGAGTCAGTGTACAACTTGACATACGCCGAGGAGTAGTCACAGTCCGTGTTCATCGCATCAGTGCCATCTCCGCTGAGAGATGTAGGGAAACGAATGTCTAGTGGGAAAAAGAGCATTGTCAGCATCTCTTTCGGAATTGCGTAGCTTATGCCGATCCAACAGGAACTCGGGCGTGACATATACGGCCATGCAGTGTAGACGCCTTGTGATCCATGAGCACATGAACTTCATACAATGCCGCTTGTATGTGATCAATTGGATCAAACGAGCTAGTTCATGTGCAACAAGAATGGGCGAATTGAATAGCTCATATCGCGCAGGCCATACGAAGGCTGCGTGATACCCCACTTTGGCAAAAGTTTGACCTCGGCAGACGATAGCATGGTACACGCGTTCCATGGTCCCTAGCGTTTCATGGTCCCCATCAACCACAGTGTTCAGAACACCGCTTGCCTTAGTGTCCAAGAGCCTACTGACATAGGTCTGTCATACGAAATTGGACACCATGTCAGCAGACACCTGTGCTTTACCGATGCAAATTGACGCTGGTTCCAACATCGCCTGTCAATGATCCTGGATACCTGCGCGCATACGAGGATTCTCGTAAAGGCAAGGCGGAACCCGAGCTTGACTGAGTTCTGCGCTACCCATGCTTCCCCGGACGGCAAATTCAAGGTGTGCAGGACGTGCCACTCACCATGGGTTTTATATCCGGTTATCTTGGGCGACATCCTGACGTTCTGGTCGCCGTGAGAGAGCAACAGAGGCGAGGTGGACGTAGAACCTGCATGACGCGCTCTTATAAGGAGCAGACGGATGCCTGTTCGATGGTCATCGCCCGGGGATCCGGTCCGCCAGGAAAGACGGTCCGGGACAGCCGCCGCTCCGGCAATGCCGTCGGTCCTCCTCAGTCCGGCCCCGGATAAGCCTGGCTTTGTACTCAACCCGCATGGGGTCTCCTCGCGAACGTCGGTTCCATGACAGGCTCCATCCCACCCCCGCTGCGAATTGAGGTGACAATCTACAACATACGATCACAAAGCACGTGCCCCATGCGGACAACTCACTTCCCATGACTTCTCAACGACGGAAGTTGGTTGTTCATATGTAGCGGTGAATGACTTTCGGCCTGGTTTTTGCTACTTGTGACAACCTTCTGCTTGACTTCAGCAGTCCGCCCAGCGCCCTCTGGACTCGAACGACGGCCGCAAGGAGCTTGATTCCTTGACCATGTACCTTCGAGCCGCCGCATCTCGTATGGGTGCTCGCTTCAGTGCTCGTAGCTCTGATACTGGGTATATCTGCTGACGTGGTCAGCTAGAGCTTACGGGCGCGCATACGGTGATTTCTCAAGCTCAACCCATTGTAGTATGCTGATATCGACAATGTGGCCAGCCTACAAAGAGCTAATGGCACGCTCCGTCGACAGCTGTCTTGGCTTCGCTTGTAGTATGAAGGTCCATTTATGATCGCACGAGATCAATGCTTCGCCTCCCCACTTGAACACGACTGTCTTTCCGAAATTCCAGGGAGCCCATCCTGACAATTTGTCGCGGAGTCACAATTGTATCATGTGGCTCAGAGTAGGAGTACTCACTGGCATGTAGAACATATAGCTCCGAGTCGAACGTCAAATGAGAAGGCAACGGGTTCTCTAAATGGGCAGTAATAATCCGTAGAACCAGTTCCTACGGGACGTTCGTGAACGAGCAGGTGTCGAGCACAGGTACCTGCGTACACTGAGCTCATGTTGCGCGAGATAAAACGTCGTGATTGTGTCTATGCTTTCTGCCCTGAAAAGTGTGAATTGCATCAGCATTTGCCACAAACTGCAGGGCGCGCCGTGCATATATCCACACTGACCGCTCTGCTTTGCAAGAGACCTGGACGACGTAGGGCGCTAGACACATAACCACGGTGTCGTTTAGTGGGAAGAGAAACTTCGACATTATCCATAAGTGTTTGGGGAAATATGAAGGCGTCAAGTTGGTGGTATACAGCGAAGGGGCAGAACTCAGCCATGAGCGTGCGAGCCTGTATATATGCACAGTCGGAAGTCGATGGAGCGGATCTCGAAGCCGTCAGGCTGTCAGGTCAATTGGCTTCGTAGGATCTTTACAGAAGGCTTCATTATTCTGACTTCCCCGGTTTCCAGAGTACTCGAAGGCATACAGGGTGTGTTGCGACAATTCACCAAATCATAGGTGGTTTGGACTACACAATCACTTCCGCACACCGCCGGCTACAACTTGCCCTACAAGGTTTGATATCGGCACAGAGCAGGTAGAAGTCGAAGCATACAGAGCGGATTGCGAGATGCACACTGCGTCTTCGCCATGAAAATACGGGATCCTATCCTGGTTGGTGTGCTCAGGTTCACAGGTTATCTATGAACCAAAGCCTCCGATCAGAGTCATGCGGAGGGAGATATGTAAAGCAAAGAAGGCTCGCGGATGTAGAGGGCGCCCCATGACCGTTGCGTCGCAAGGCCCTTCGATGAGTCCGGGGCAAGTACGTGAAGTATTCCTGCAACGAGCGAACTCCTATCAGCTCAGTGCCCATATGGCCTATCCCGTTGCAGTCTTGTGAGGTCGCACAGTTCGACGATAGAGATGATTATTCTGATCCGCCGCAACTCCGCAGGGGGGGTACGATAGTCGAAGAGCAGATCAACCTGATCAATATAAGCAGGAAGCAACGACAAAGGGGGACTCACGGAGAACTACACGGACATGTTCCCCCTCTGGCTCCACATCCTCCACGACATGCAAGGTCTTTTCCTCCTCTCGGTCATATTCTGCCTCGTAGGCTCCTGTGCTCGCGCTACACCTACCTCCCCGTTCCCACACGAGAATGCCGTCTTCGCGCGGCAATGCACGCCAACAGACATCTGGCCTAAGGGCCCCGGCAAGGCGCTCGTCCCGCAAGCCCCCACCGCTGAGCTCCGCACGATGCTCGCAGAGATCAACACCGCGCGCGTGGAGGCCATCATCAAAAAGCTCGTCTCCTTCGGCACGCGGCACACACTTTCCAGCCAGGCGGACCCCGTGCGCGGGATCGGTGCGGCGCGCGACTGGCTCGCAGCGGAGATGCGCAGCATCGCGGCGGGCGCCCGCTCGGGCACGAACGTCACGATCACCGTCCCGAGCTACATCCAGCAGCCCGCGAGCCGCATCCCGGCGCCGACAAACATCAGCGACGTCGTCGCGACGATCCGCGGCGCGTCCGACCCGGACAGAGTGTATGTCATCACCGGCCACTACGACTCGCGCGTGACGGACATCATGAACTTCGCGGACGACGCGCCGGGCGCGGACGACGACGCGTCCGGAGTCGCAGTCGTGCTGGAGCTTCTCCGCGTGATGGTGCAGCGCGCGCCGCCGCCCGCGACGATCGTCCTTGCGGCGGTCGCGGGAGAGGAGCAGGGCCTTTACGGCGCGGACCACCTCGCGCAAATATTGGATGAGGCGGGCGCGGACGTGCAGGGGATGTTCACAAACGACATCGTGGGGAGCTCGAAGGGGGGCGAGGGCGAGATAGACCCGTTCAGCATCCGGCTCTTCGCGCAGGGCATGCCAACCGCCGAGAGCGCCTCGCAGACCGCCACTCGGGAGTCCATCGGCGGCGAGAACGATAGCCCCGCGCGCGAGCTCGCCCGGTTTGTGGACGAGGTCGCCTCCAACTCTGCGACAGGCATGAATGGTGCGTCTTCCTTCTGGGACGAGACGGAAGATGAGGCTGACCGCCCCGTAGTGCGCGTCATCTACCGCCTCGACCGCTTCCTGCGCGGCGGTGACCACGAGCCGTTCCTCGAGCGCGGCTTCCCCGCCGCGCGGTTCACGGAGCCGCACGAGGACTTCGCGCATCAGCACCAGGACGTGCGCGTCGACGGCGCGACGGGCAAGCAGTTCGGGGACCTCATCGAGTTCTGCGACATGCCGTTCATCACGCGCGTCGCACGCGTGAACGGCGCCGCGCTCTGGTCGCTCGCGAACGCGCCGGGCACGCCGCGGAACGTGACACTCGACACGGCGGTGCTGACGAACAACAGCACGCTCGCGTGGGCGCTGCCGCGCGACACCGCGGGCGTCGCGGGGTACGAGGTGCTCTGGCGGCCGACGGTCGCGCCGTTCTGGACGAACGTCGTCCCGGTTGGGCTCGTGAGCGAGGTGACGGTGGACGTGTCGAAGGACAACGTGGTGTTCGGCGTGCGCGCGGTGGGAACGAACGGCTACAGGAGCCCGGCGGCGTTTCCATTCCCGGCTAGCTAGGGTGGCACGGCGGCTGTCCGCGATGTTCACATACAATCCGAGGCACTCCGTGCACCTTCGTGTATATGTGTATGTCGTTAGATAGCATACCCAACACGTCAGCTCAGGGCACACGACTCTTCGCGAAGCAGGCTCACCCGCTCCCAACGACCCGCTGCCGTGAATGTACCTGAGGAAGACGAGAAAGGGTTAGCATGAGCACCGACTCGCAACATGATGGGCTTGTGGGACATCAGACCACGACCGTCTCTCGTCGTCATATCCATGGCGACGGCCGCGGCCAATGCGCACCTACAGAGACCCACAGCTGAGCAATCCAGTGCCGTGCCATGCCGCATCGTACTCAGTCGCAGGCGTGCGCGAGAGGGAGCCGACGGACCTAGATAGCATCCGGAGACGGCAGTGAGAAGCCTGCTTGCCCGAGCGCCAGCCCAGTCTGCATACCAGCTCGCAAGCCTGCAGCGGCAGCCCCCAGACGCCTGCCCAGCGCGTCACGCGTCCAGCCCGAGGAAGGGAAACACGCGCAAGAGAGCACGAGAGTCCAGGAGAGGCATCCAGTCGTGCAGCTCGCGCACGAGCGCCGCAGTGTCCAGAGCGTCAGCGGGAGGGCGCTTGAGCAGGAATACCGTCAGCGTCTTGAGCGAGAGGAAGGCGCCGCTCTCCAGGATGTCCGAGACGTCTATCCAGAGTTTCCGCAGGAGGTCGAGGTCATCCAGGGTAGGAATACTGAGGTAGAGCATGAGGTCGTCGAGGTGCGCTGGCGAGATATGTTCGAGCAGAGATGGGAGATGCACACATGAGGCAGCGTCAATGTCTCTGACGTGCAAGCTCCGAAGATTGGAATTGCTTGACAGGTCCAAGGAGATGTCTACCCGAATATGACCGTGAGTTCGCAAGGTAGGAGCGCTGTGGGCATACCTCGTGTCGAGTTCTTCAGTGACAGTTGGAACTGCTCCAGGTAAGGGCCGAGGCGTTGGGTCAGCCGCTGGATGTGGACCAGGTCCTCTGCTTCATGGTCCCAAAGCTGGAGGTCGCTCAGAACTTCCATACTCGGCGTGTGCAGGATCCACTCGACGAGTGCGGGCACTACGCCCCCGCACGGGGACTTGAACCAAAACGACTCGAGGCGTGGCGAGTCCGAGGTGAAGGCGCAAAGTGACCGCATAGGTGGCGTGCGCCACTCCACATCTTCCACCACAAGCCGGACGAGCTGCTTGAAACCGTCGACGAGCCTCTGAAAATCCGAGAAGTTCAGGAACTTCCCGTCGACGAGCTTCAGTACCGTCACGGAGCGAAAATGTGCACCGGTGGCGTAGGAGCTGTCTCGGATGGGGAACGGATCTCCCACGAAGCCACCGATCTCAAGGAAATCCGTACGCGTGAACTGCGAGGGAAAGGCCTCCAGGAAGAGGTAGAGAAAGGGCCTATTTGCATCCTCCCATAACCGCAGCGAGTGTACGTTCCTGAAGGCGCATACAATGTGTGGCGCGGCACACGCACGTACCAGTGCGTCGAAGTCGAGGCGGTGAGAGATGAAGAGGCGATAGAAGAGATTGTAGCGGCTGGTGGGAAGCCACTGCCGGCATGTCAGAGCGCAGTTGCACAGCGTTTGTCGGTCGTCTATGGCGTTGATGACTCTGACGATGACCTCCATAGGGAGGGTAGAGGGCATTTTGACTGGTGATATCGGAGGGTCGAAAGAGGAGAGAGCAGTCGTCCAGTGTCGGAGGTTAAGTAGATCACGGGGGTCTGCGCCCGCAACTACTTGACTGGAGGCAGTGTACACGGTGTGCGGCAATAGGATGCGCATGCTGCTTTATTGGCACTGTGCCACCCGGGGATACGATATCTGCGGTCAACGTGCTGATGTATGGTATATAATGCGGTCGACGGAGTACGCTAGTAGGCGCATTGGAAGGGTTTGAATCGTTGTCCCTTGAGTCTAGAAAAAGTCAAGGGAGCTCATTGAAAGCCGGACCACCACATGGTGGTAGGGAAGTCTACGGACGAACCTTCTATCGATGCATATATCCCAGTTCTCGATCATCGCTGGGATCAGGGTAAGGTGAAGCGTTATGGACGCTCCAGGGGAAGATCTCTGGAATCCGGCATACACGCTCTCCTACCCGACTACCCGATCGTTGTGCAAGGCAAGTGTTGTTGACTAGGCTTGGCCAAATGCCGCCAATCTTGTGGGGTCGTGCCCATCTTGCATAGTCGCATTACCATCGCTGGCCACCCGATTGAGCAGTAGTTGAAAGCGATAAGAGTGAGTGTGGTGTATGCCGTGAAGCCGGCTGACCTGCCACCGGCAGAACGTAGCGGTCTTCTGTACTGCCGTATAGCTCTATCATTGGTTGTCAGGACAGGACAAACCATGAGCAACCCGAGTCTCGCCAGATGTAATGCCCACGGTTGACAGCTCCATTCGCGTTGTCGTGAATCTCAGTAGTCATGTGGACGTACCGACATCAGTCAGACATCCACGGCGCGGAGTAATGTGTGAGACCAACGGTGAACTGCTGAGTTGCCAGCGCTGAGCTTCGAGGGTCCTATGCGCGCTTCCATTGACGGAGGAGACACGTTGGAGAGATCCGATGTTCTCAGCGTAAGTAGATGAAGGGATGTGGTGAGATGAACACACCTCGCATGGGTATTGCGGGCCCCCGATCTTCGGCTAAGAGTAAGGCGCCAACAGAGCTGCTCACGCGATACCTGGGTTGATACAAGAGGTGGCGTTCAATAGTACAACATGGAACCATCTACTGAAGATTCCAACCTGGACACCGTGTCAGGAGTCGCTATATGCACGCAAAGGGCATCGCGCTAGATTACCGGGACATGCATTGGCTCCCTCATGAGTCCTAAATGAGGATGACGGGCGGTCAACTTGTCTAGATTGCAGCCTCGCCGCCGGGCCCGCGCAGTGAAGGTCTTGAGGCCTGAGTCACCGCGATGAAACACACCAAAACGTAAGAGGCGACTCCTGGGCGCGTCGAGAGGACATGGAGAGGATCTTTATCAAGGCGGGAGGTGAGGTAAAGATCCGTTCCGTGCATACAGTACTTCATCGGAGCAGCCGCCTGCCCAGACGTTGTGGTCGTCTCGTTTACGACCTCAGACCCATCGTCGCGGAGAACGTTGTCAAGCATGAAAAGTGGGCAGTTCCAAGTTCCTAGGATCGCAGGTCGAGCTAACAAACCATGGGATTAATCAATCAAGCCCAACATGGAGAGTACTATAGCTGGAATCAGGACATTCGTGGGCAGCGCGTAGACAAGGGAGAAGAACGCTCGCCGAAGACGGGCGCGCACAACGCGTCTGAGACAATCACGTGTTATGCCTCGTGGCTACCGGCCTGCGGGCGCTTGTTTTGGATTCCCCGGCCACCTCACTGAGTTACTTACTTGCCCGTCTATCGGCCACATCCTCCAGCAAAGGTCCACAACACGTCAACTCGGAATAATTTTCCTCTAGGCTCCGATAATTCGAAAATGGATTATATATATGCCGCTCTGGGGATCCAAAACCATCGTACCCGCCAGCCGCTCAGTGTCAATATGACTAAGTTCCCCTTCGCTTCCGAGTCCTCAGGCCGCTGGCGCCAGGCCGACACGACAGTGAGTAATGAGCCCTCGGCCAGTTATTCCGTCACAGTTAAAACGGTTGCGGGTTCCACATGGATGTTGAAGTAATTCGCGCTTGTTGCAGACGCTCGGCTCATGCACAGGCCTGGGGAGCCGTGTTGTCGGCGCTGTGCAGATGCAGCTACCACCAATCTGAATCACGTATCTCACAGCGGAGATGTGGGTCTGTCAGGTGTAACATGTTTTGAAAGTGTCGCAGTCATCCCGACTTGTTACTGGCATGTTGCTTCAGCTCTTGTTCGTCAGCCTCTCCGAGGTCGGTGCGAAGGTAGCGCGTATAGCACCGGTGTTATCACCCAACGGACATGTGGTTGCGCCCATGCGTACCCTGAGTCATACGTCTGCATGACCTTCCCCAACCTCACATCCACCTATGAGTTAATACTTGGTAATCGGGTGGTGGTCTGAACGCATCCAGCCTACATGCGCTGACATATCCTGGCCCCCAACTTGAAAGCGGGAATATCGCATATTGTGCCTTACTGAACACCGTCTAGTTCTATTATCCATCCAGACCTCACTATCTGAAAGATCCGAAGGACAACCATCGTCGGAAGACCGGGGCGGCGCCAGGTCCTATCGTCGACAGAAGCCAGACGTCCCGCCTCACATCCAAGTTCCGGGACCAGCGCATCCAGAGAAAGATAGAACTTCCGGCTGCGCACACCGCGTCTGCACCACACGGGCTGCATATGACCGCAGAATGACATCGCTGCCACAGGCTGTGCCCGAGCGCGCGGCCCAGGGTCGAGAGCCCTAGCCAGGCGGTCGAAGCGCACTGGAAGAGACGCGCCAGATAGAGCGGACTGTCAAACGAGAAGCTTCAGCCGAAGCGTAATACGCATCTGAAGGGGCATCCGCGCGATGACGCGTTGAAACGGAGCGGGAAACTCGTAAGTAACGGAGGCACATTGTTGGGACTACGGATCGGTGTGGCTGGGGATCTTATCCGTTCTCATGGACGTTTGACTTTCTTCGGAATACGCCCGCCATCGTGTGCCGTCTAGCGTAAAGGCCCACCCCTCGTTCGCCAGGGACTACCCAAGTCATACTCCGTGTGGAAAGATACTCTGATCTTGACCAAGACCATGCGTATAAAGTGAGCTTATCAACGGTCGTGCGGGGATGTTTGCCCATCTATCATGCCAGATGGGCGTGTCGCTGGTTTACTAGCCACGGCCATGCGGAGTACTTTCATCCGGGGACAGTTCGAGCAACCCTTGGGATTACTTCCCGTCCAGGCCTCGGAACGAAGAGAACGCTGGTCATGCACGGATGACACGCCATGCAACGCTTCGCGGGCTGCATCGCACCATGCACCGACTACGAACGCGAGCGGACGCACGGACGGACCGGCGGTCACTCCATGCCAGCACCCGCGCCGTGGGCGACTGGAAGCACGATCGCCACCGGGCCCGCCGCTCTGCACACGACTCCGACGACACGGGGCGGCCCTGCGCGCGAAGCCTCCCAAACGTGGCCGCCGAACCGAGCCCGTGGGGCACGGGCCCGACGCCGCCCCGACCCCCGTATGCGTCGCCCGGCGGGGCGTGCAGCGGGGACGAGGACGCCACCGGGCACACCGGGCGCCGGGCGGGCGCACTGTCGGAGTTGGAGAAGCCGCTCACGAGGAGGCCCGCGCGAGGCTCCGGGCGCGATCCCCTCGGAGCATGCGGCGCGCCAGGACGTCGGCGCCGTATGCTGCTGCCCACCGCTGGAAGATCGCCCGACGGGCATGGATGTGGACGTCAACCCCCCTCCCCTCCCCTCCCCTCCCCTCCGGTGCGTGGCGAGGGCAAGGCTGATCGTGTCCAGAATGGGCCTCTCCCGGCGCGAAGACGTCTGATGTTGTTCGCCAGGCAAGAGGAGGAACGGTGCTGGGGTGCACCCTCGATCATAGACCCCGCGCGGCTGGACAGCACTGAAGCGGCCGACGTGCGAGCAGGACGTGCGTCGTGGAGGTGGGGCCGACGATCCTTGTGCGGGCTCCCTGCACCCGCATTGCGGAACCCTGCTCCCTGCCCGCCACATCCGTGCATACGGGCGTGGACCTGGGCCGGACCCTGCGGGCGATCGTCATGCATTATGTCACCACGCAGTCTCCCGCGCTGGCGACTGGCTGGAGATGTGCGGCGGCCGCGCTATCTCTCCGGCGGAGATGTCAGAGGCAGTCGGTGGACGGGAAGAGGTGTTCCGCGGGGTCTGTGGCGAAGGTGCCCTTGTCCCGGGGCTCTGTTCGTCCTGTCGCAACTTCTCCGTACGCTCACCCCTCCCCCGCACGACAGCGTGGACAGTGGCGCATGCCATGGGACAAACAATGCGCCGACCAGTCGGGGTAAGAGACCGTTGAAAGACCGAGGGCTATCCTGCAATGTGAGCCGAGCTGTTGACAGCGTCGTCCGAGGCGATAGAAGGACGTCCTGTGGGACTACCTGGTGTTCGCACCGTGCTACTAGGACACGAAAAGCCGCGTGTTCCACAATCCCGGAACCTGAGAATCCGCCTTCAGCTCAAGGCACGACGGCGGGGAAGGGTGGGACGACCCCCCGGATCTCGTCCATGTCGTGAATTCCTGTGGCGGGACAATGTGGATCCTCGTCCACACCGGTCTTCTGCGACGTCAAGCGGGGAGATAGCTGCAAGATCGTGCGGGGGACGCGGATCGCCTTGACGAGCAGCCCATAAAAGAGCGAAGGATAAGCCCAGTGTAGGGCCGGTGTGTGGCCGACGAGCGGATATGGCAGTCATCATACTGCCGCTGGACTTGCGACACACACGCTCTTCTGTTGACTTATCTTCCCTTTCAAAGTACCCAGATTGGTAGCCGTGTCTGTGAGTGTATAGTAGCCGGTAAGTCTTGCAGGCGTGATGTCGCGCAACGCAAGGACCGCGTGGGACTCACCGGCTGAACGCTGCCAGTCCTTGTCGACGATCCACGGCCTGAACATCTACCCTCATGCCCCAGGAGATACATTGAGGAGTGCACCATCCACATAGAGAGCAGATGCGTGGTGGAGGAGACTCCTTGGCTCACAAGCCGTCCATCATGTCCAACTTTCGGGGCTGCGGCGACGATCAACCTCTGCACTACCGTCCATTCCGGGATCTGTCCTGCTGCGCCCGATCCTGCACGCGCCACTGGTAACAGCGGTACCACAACGCAGGTCTGTCAACGAGACCTTGTAGTCGTTGACGCGGCGTCGTCTTGCGGCGACCCAATGCGACGCCGCGATCCCGCCCCGTCCGGAGAATCTGCGTGCTCCGCCGCAGCGGCCCAGAGAACCGATCGGGTCTCGTGCCACTCCCAGTGCCCATAGGGAGGGGAATCGTGTGTGGAATAGATGGCCCAGATCTCCCCAAAATCGGTTGCTCGAGCCGGCTGAACTAGTGCAGATGTCGGCTGTATTTGTGGTGTACGTACTACGTACCCACGCCCCAGCGTGCCGGAGTGCTCACGCCTCGCGCCATTCCATCCGACAGTACTGCGAGTCGTGGTCGGACGGCACAGCACGTTGGCAGGTTCTTCTGGAAATGCGCTGGGGTCGCAGAGCGTCGAGGGGGGGGGGGGGGGGGAAGCAGAGTGAGGACAGAGACGGAGGAGGTGTGTTGCGCGAATCGGACGCGTCGTGTCGCGTGCACGTGACCGCGCCCGTGGCTAGGGTTACGCGAACTTCGGTCTTTTTCACTCTCGGGTACTGGCCAAGTACATATGCCGTAGGGGCAACGCGGCGCTCTTTCGGCGGGTCGAATGTACCCGAAGACGAAGAGACAGAGTGGGATTGGACTGAACGCCATGGCCAATGGCCAATGGCGGATAAAGCTGACAGTGGCGCGCCTCGGCTCGCTGCACTCGCTTCGGACGCGCGCTGGGCCTGTTTTGCTTGCGCAACGCGACAGACTAACGAGCGTCCGACGGCCGATATCGAGGACCAGCCTTGCGTGCGGGGAGGCAGCGCGCCCCCGACCCGGACGCCCCGCCGCATGCCACGGGTGCGGACGTGTGTGAGCAGCACCGCGCCCCGCGCGCCAATCTGTCTCCCGTCAGAGCTGATCTCGGACATTTCAGTGTCTGCCGGCAAGGCACGCACCCACTCGGGTGATTTGCCTGCCCGTTCGGGCAGCGCGGTGCGGTGTATGCACGTTAGCGGCGGTCCGCGGTCCGGGGTACTCCGGAGAAGCAAGGGGGCGGGAGGCTAAGCGACGTTCCCAACGTGCGTCTGGGAGGTGGCGGGGTGGTAGGTTGCTGGGAGACCTCCGTATCGTCTGGTCGGAAGCGGGTGTGAGGTAGAGGTGCACGGTAGCGTCACGGGAGGCTCACGGGTGTGATGCTCGGGGCCCTCGCCGTAAGGGAACCTTGGGCTGACGGCACTGGACGCTGCGCCGGGAAGCTACGTGCCCCTGCATTACATCGCGACGGCCGCTGAGGGCTTCCGCGCCAGTCGCGGCCATCCAACCAGTCTCTTATCGAGCGCTGCCATCGGCAGCTAGGAGCCTGTCCGGGGGGAATCGGGCCAGCGGCATCAAGTGCGTGTCAGCGTTGAGTACAGCGGACGCCGGCAACGTACCAAACATACTTCCAGAAGACGGTTGTTGTTCATCCGCGTCGTTCCATTCGTTCGGGATGAGATGTTGAAGCCGCACTCTACTGGAGGCTTCATAACGCCAACGCGTTGTTGGAAGCAGGATTTACGACAGATGCCGAGCCACGAGTCCGCACAGCGGACAGATGGTGTGGTGCGGCTGGGGTTCATGTGCCCACCGGAGACGCCTCGCGAACAGGGGTCGTTCTTAGTAGCGCACGATGTGATCCCTGCACACACTGGTCTTCGTTCTCCATCGATCCACCCATCACGCCCGATGCAGATGATCATGTCCTGGTCCTCGACGCGGCACGCCAGGCTCGGAGGCAAACGGTCGAGCTCGCCGCCGCCGACGTCAGCCAATGCCGCCCGCTATCATCGTGGGCGCGCCAGCACAGGAGCCGCGGGCCAGGCAAAGGCCGCAACGGCCCGTGGAAATCACGCCGCGCCGCACGAGCGAGGGCCCGCGCGACGGCGGCTTCCCTCCCGGAGAACCCGCCGCGAAAAACGAAGCGCGAGGGTCTGAGTGCGACGGGCAGCGAGACAGGCTCGCCCTCCGCTGTCGCGCGTATGCGGCTGGCGGGAGACGTGCGGACATAGGCTCGCGCCGGCGCGCCTCGAGAGCCCAGTGAGGACGGCTGTGCACCCGCCGCCCGCCAGTGTGGTGGGCGACACCGACTCGGGCCCGGCTGGCAGGCGGGTGGTGGCGGCGGGCGTGCCCTAAAAATCAATGCAGGGTGAGCAGGAGAGTCATGGGCGTGAGGTAAGCGAGACTCGCCCCTGCCTCGATCCGGGCATGACTAGCAGCGGTGCTGCGCAGGGTGGTGGGCCTTGTACGTGCCGTCGCGCTGGGGTCATGCGGTTGCAGTACTTGTGAGCGGTCGACTAGCCGCGGGCTGGCTGCACAGGGCGCAGGTGGCCCGCGCCGTCCACCAAGCTCAAGGTTAGGTTTGGGCTCTGAACAGGACGCGGATTTTCGTGGGGCTTGCGCATGTCACGCCTCCGCGCTGGGAAGGCAGGATGGTTGCTCTGTGGACGCTGCGCGGGGGAGTTGCCGGGGCACAGGGACAGCCGTGAGTGCGAGCCTTTGCGGGTCGCTGTCGAGTGGGAGGGTGTATGCCAGGGCCATGAATGCACGCGTGCGCACGGCTAAGTAATATTTCTGCGCAGCGTACGTGGTGGCGGACTTACGTGTGGTACGTCAGGACGTATGAAGACAAGTTCCAAGGGGAATCGTCGGCTGGGCTAGCATTCGGCTAGCAGACCGTCCACGAGGGCAGTGTCCATAGCGCAGAATACAACGCGTGCGAACGCACCCGCGAACGTTCACGTTGAAGACCACCAATGGCTGGGCGGCAGCTGCAGCCCACCATCGCTGCCACAGCGTACCGCACGAGACAAGCCTGACAGCCCGGCACACAGCGGACATTCTGCCGTACCTCGCCCACACTGCGCTTCCCATCCCCCAGCCCCCCGAGACGTTCCTCCGCCTCGCACAGAGAACGGCGACGCGCGCACCCGCACGTAACTGGTGGGAGAGCGCATCGACAATCCTGGGCCGTACCGCGCCCGGACAAGAGATGGAGCTCTGCAGACGTGTGCCGAGCTAGGGAACTTGAGGCCGGCCGTCTGCGGCCTCCGCCCACACCCCACCCACGGAGTGGCTGGCGACGGAGAGGACGAGATGCCGGCGGGCGACCTCGGGACGTGCACGCCGGGCCCCGGCCGCACCCTGCCAGCGGCCATGCGGCGCAGGGAGCGCGGCGTGCGCCACCGGTGGCAGGGACCCTGGACGCGCCGAGCGGCCGGGCGGGGTGGTGGTGCGCGTGCGTGCGTGCAGCGATCCGATGCGCAGGGACTCGAAGGAAGGCGCGGACGTGGGACGTGGCTCTCGCGCTTCGCGGATAGTCGCCACGGGCGCGCGGGTGCTCCACGCCCCCGGTCGCTGAGCCCCGGCCTGCAGGCCTCGCTGCAGCAGGCACGGGGTCGACAAGGGCGCGCGACGTGGGGAGGGGGGGGGGACCATCGGGGGCATTAGCGTGAAAGAGAGCCCGCGCCGGGCGGTGGGGCCGCTAAGTTCGCGATGGGAGGGGCAGGGCTAAGCACCCCCGCCGGATCTCAGGCGCCTCGCAGGACCTCGCGCATGTGCCTCTGACCGCACCTCGGGCCGCCGCTGGGACACACAGGGGCTGGCGAGATCGTCGGCCGCGCGCGCGGGGGGTCGATGGGAGGCAGGTCGAGGAGCCTGGGAGGCCGACCGCCGACGGACGGAGGACGTGCGCCCAAGCACAGGGCCGGGAGGGAGCGAACAACGAGCCTGTGCGACGCACTCGCGCGATCGCGCGGGACGCACCGGCACGGATCGTGGCGAGCAGCGAGAGGCTTGTTTGGCACGTTCTCTGGCCCGGTGAGAAGCCCTCGCACAGGTCTGGGGAGGGGAGGGGGGGTGAACGGACCGTTGCGCCTGTTCCTTGTGCCCTGCGCACCGATCAAACCAGCAGGGAACAGAGAACATTGAGGGGCAGGCCGGGAGGCGGCGCTGTCAGAGAGGCTGGGGGAACACGCCCCGCCCGGAGCTCGTCCGACGGAGAGAGGCCTGCTGGCAAGCATCGACCCGCCTCGCCCGCACAGGCCGTGCGCGTAGAAGAACGAGAAGGAGATTACAGTGCGTCCTTGCCGCGTATGGGCATCGTATTCGCGACCCGATCTGCATGTCCCAAGGCTCCAGGCGGTGTCGGAGCTGCGCGCCTCGTGTGCGGGCCCAGAGCTGGGGATCGCCTCCCCCGCGCGACGGCTTGCCCTCCGCAACGGTTCGCGGCCGTGGCGCGTCTGGGCGGGACCCCGGAGCGGCGGGCCAAGCTTCAAGGAACGCGCCGCGTGCGGATGCAGCGCGGGCGAGCGCGGGCGCGGTGCGTCGGTGTGCGCGACGGCGGCCACGCGTACACGGACGAGGTGCACATTGGGCGCCGGCGGCCGGGAGACGGGGATGGGGCACGGGGGATGGAACAGCCTCCGGGCGGCGAGTAGCGCGTGTGCGCCCTATCGCCAGCGGTCCATGTGCGGCGCGCGTGGCGGGCCAACGAGCACGCAGGCTTTGGCCCTGGCTCTGAAAGCTTCGCGGACGGCGTCCGTTCGCTGCGCGTGTTCTCTGCGTGAACGCGAAGCGCGCCGCTGCGGCGCCCTGGGTCGTCGCATTCTGCAGCCGAGGCGGGTTCGCGCCGTGTGCGACTTCGGGTGGGTACTCGTAGGGCGTGTGTCCGGCCGGCTGGGTGAGCTGCCAGGACTTGCTAGGGAAGAGAGGCCGGGGTGCGGATGACAGCGAGGGTGCGCCGGATGCGCTACAAGGTTAGAACACCGCGACCTCGTCTGGGAGAACGCGCTGCGGTATGCGGGTGAACGAGGGAAGAGTAGCAGCGCAGTGTGAAACGCGTTTGGGGTGGGTGTAGAGAGAGAGGGGAAGCTGGGTCGAGGTCGCCGCCGTACGCGACGGCGGGCTCGCACGCCGGGTATCAGCCCTCTTGCGTTGTTCCTGGCGAGCCTCTATCTGGCGCACCAGGGTCCACAGTGTGAGTCACCGGCGATGTACGCACGCGTGCGTGCTCGCGTTCGTGCAGCGGACGGCGGCGGGGACACCGAACCCGACCCGCGGCCGAGACGTCCTCCGCCGCCGCCGCACGCGGGGGCGGGCTTCGTTCCTGGCTCTTCAGAGCGGAGTACGCGGCTCGCGGCTGGAACGTTCATACATGCAGACGGCGCGGGCCGCGAGGTGCGCGCGGCGAAGCGACCACTGCTGCTCGTGCGTGACGCTTGACGCTGGGTGGTGCGGACGCAGTGCACGCGGCCCCTGGCGACGGCAGCGGCGAACGCGCACAGGAGAGCTGCATATGGCGGGCCGGGCCCGGTGGGCTGGACAGGCTATTTCTGGGGCAAGGACGTGAGCGGCGGGACGGCGAAGGCGAGAAGATATGTCCATTCTCAGACCAGTGGAAAGCCTCATATCGCACTTGTCAGTGTGCCGACCTTTACACGGTACTGTTCAAGATGGTTGGAATATCCTTGCTGCAAGGTGTACCGGTGATTGACAGAAAGGCTCTTCGAGACCTTGACTGAGGCGTGCAAGCAGTGCAGGGGATTTCATGGGAAGAGCTCTGGCTCAAAGGATGCGAACAAGGCTTGCATCATCAAGGCCTTCCCTTGTCTGGACACTAACGTTTCTACGCATTGCGAGGCATGGGTAAGTGCAAGGGGACGGATACGAGGAGCGTGGACACGCCGGCAAGTGCGGGAGCTGAACTTTGCGTCACTGAGATTCGGATCCTGATTCGGGTGCGAGCTGATAGCTATCCGTAGCACATTAGTGCCGTCCTTGCACGTTACTGTAGCAGCAGCCATACCGACGCATCGTGCTCGCTGTGCTCTGCGGAGTCGGCGACTGGGAAGAGATACCTATCGACGCCATTCAATCGGTCGCGCGCTTCCGAACATACTAGTGGGGCAAGCGCGGTCGAGTGCGAGTCGGGACGTGGCGATCAAAAGGAGCACGCTGCGTGGACAGAGGTGATGTCGAGAATTTAGACGCAGCGCGCGTTTCACCGTCTCAGGGTCCTGAGCCACTCACCATTGCCCCGCGCTTCTCTCACACCCTCGATCCGTCCCAGACGCGTTCTCGCAGCGGAATGAGCGAGTGCGCCGTCGCCGCCGCGACTGCACCCAACCGTCGAACGCTGACCGGCCCAGGCCAAGACGCGCTCGCCCGAGCAGTCGTTCGAGCGGCCGACCCAGTCATCGCCATCGCCGGTTTGCAGCGCGTCTCTCCAGGCGGCAGCAGCAGTGCGTGTGTACGCCCGATAGCCGACGCCACTTTCTGGAGCTCTGCACGGCGCGTGCCTGCATCGGCCGAACCTCATCACCGCATGTACATGCACGTATCTGTGGTCGGAGGCTAGCAGGCCGCGCAGCCATCCCGGACGCGCTCGCGGGCGTGTGCGACGACGAGCCCGCGCCGGCGTCGGAGGAGGCCGGCGCGAGCCAGGATGGAGCCCGCGCGGTTACGTAGTGCCTGGCCCCGATCTGAGCCTCCTGGAACCGGCAGAGGGGCACGCTTCGATATCCGACACGAGCGCGAAGCTCGAGGAGCCGACGCGCCCCTGGAAGAAGCGCGCCGCCCCACCTGCCCCCCCCGTCTCGATTTTCGATTGATCCCGGGCGGGAACGTACCGTCACAGCGGTCCATCTCTCCATCGGCCTGTCCTCTACTGGCTTAGACGCGTCTGCGAGTGACATTTGAAGCGTCCGACGCGCGCCTTGGATGCATGCAGGGTTTGGATGGACTCGCGAGGCGCACTGGCCAAGGAGCCGTGGAGGGGCGCCGGGGCCCTGGGATGCGCACGAGCCCATCGGAATGGCGTGGAAAGCCCGGCCTTCCATCGACGGCCATCGATCGCGCGGTCGCAGTCACGGCGTGGTGACGGAGAAGGAAGCGCGACGGTTACGCGCCCGGCGGCACGCTTCTAAAGGCCCGGGAGCGGCCCGCACGGCTCGACGGTCTCTAGGGCGGCGGGGATAGGGGGCAGCGGCGTCGTCCAGGTTCGAGACGAGCTCGACGCGATGCTCATGATGGGTCCGGGTCGGTATGTACGAAACGCGCGATTGGCTCAAAGAGTGGCGAGAGACTCTGGCGAGTAGGCAAAGGCCGGGGGCGGCGCGAGCAGAGGTGGAGGGGGGAAGGCATCGTGGAAGACCGAGTAGCACGAACGGAGCTTTGGCGGAGTAACGTCGAAGCGACAGGCCGACGTGAAGAGGTTCGGACTTGCACCAGCAGCCCGTTCAAGTCGCCCAGAGCCAGATTGCGCGAACCTTCGGAAAACATATGCACCACGGTCGCTTGATCAGCCAGCCGCCAGATAGAGCGGAAATTGGCGCCTGCGCGTGTGTGGGTACGTATGCATGGCAGAACGAGCCAAAAGAGGCGAACAGGACGGGAAACGCCACACCGGCTGCGTTAGCGGATTACGTAACTATTTATGGGCGTCAGTGTTACCACGAACGCGTCGGCGCTCGTGCGGGACGCCGGAAATGGTCAAAATCAAAACACCGGACACTCCGCAACAGAGGAAGCGAGAATGAACGACGCGGTGAGTGTTTGAGAGCCATGGCCTGCATGCGCGCGCCACTCATGCTGCGGGTGTGGGGAGGCGGCACGAGAAGCACGAGGAGTGCCGCGTGGCGGCGACCTCAGAGGTGACACGGACTCGGGAGGAAGATGCTGGATGGGTACGAAGACTGAAAGTGATTCACCGTCGCCGATCAAGAGGGCGGTGGTGCACGATGCACGCTGGGAGGGCCGCAGGGAAAATAGGGGGGCTCGCCAGGCTCTTCTGCGCGTGGGAGTGCACCCGGCGGGCGGCGGGGTGGTAGTACGTTTCATGGAGAGTTTCGCGCGAAGGCTGATAGCGGTTCCGCTGGCCGCGTTTAGAGGCCGGATTCTCAGCGGGGGGTGTCGCTGGGCTGGGAGCGGGTGTGGGAGGACCCTCGTCGATGTGTATAGGACGGGGCTGGGAGCGCCGATTGGACGTGGCCGGAGTAGGACGAGGGGCGAGAGGAAGAGGGCGTTGGACGTTCCTGGCCGGGAGGCGAGATCGGCTGGAGGAGTGGACTCGGACGTCCGGATGATCTGAGATGAACGCTCGTACGTATAATGCCAACGCGTCTCGCTTTGGCCGACCAAATAATGTGGATCCTCCAGAGAAGACTGCCTTATATGGCAGGTAGGGATTCCAGGGTGCCGAGGGGGACATCGACGGAAGGGCACCCGGGGAGACGTCGACTGGTGGATCTCGCGCAGAGCTCGCACCGAAGGTCAGAACACCGTCACGCGCACAGGGCGAGGGCCGGGGGCTGATTGCGGCTTTATAGAAGGATATGGACTTGCCCCCATCCCACCTTTCCCTCTCCCAGATCCAGCCCCTCCTCCCTTCCCTCCCCCTCCCTTAATTCGCCGGACGTCACCGTCATCGCCGTCCGTCCCCATGTCCGCAATTGCCGCCCACTATGCCGCCCCCGGCCCCGCCGTGCCCGACCGCCGCTACGCCGAGCTCGCTGCTCACTACGACCCCGCCGCCTTCTTCCAGTACTCATCAGCGTCCCTCACCAGCGCCACGACCGCCCATCTCGACGGCGCGTACGCCCTCGGCTCCGCCAACTCCGCCTCCGCCGCGTCCTACGCCTGGGACGCCCACGGCCACGCCGACGAATCACCGCCCCCGCCGTATTCTCCCTCTTCTTCCTCGGCGCACGCGTACCACGCCTCCGCCCCGCCCCCGCCCGTCTCCGGCCACGCGTCCGTCACCGCCTCTTTCTCCTACTCCACCCAGCTCGACTACCCCGTCTCGGCCCACCGCGCATATCCCTCCAGGGCAACGGCTTCGCACCATGCCAACCCGTCGCCTTCGTTGCTCTCGTCGGCAACAGGCTCTCACTCTGCGCCCGCGCTCCCCGGTCGCTCTTCGTACTCGTCGGGAACCCGGTCCTACTCGTCCTTGGCGGCAGCGGCTGCTGTCAACACGACGAGCTCCTCGACGACCCCTCGCCTCCAAAATGCAAACTGGGAATCCGCCGCCGCGGGTCTCTACACCATCGACCCTTCTGACCCAGTCTCGCACTCGTCCTCCCGCCATTCGTACGGCCACTCGTCCACCGGCTCTTCTCCGCAACTCCCGCCGTCTTCGCCGCCTATCAAGGAGGAGGACGCGGAGGGGGAGTTCATCATCGAGGTGTCCGTCCCCGCAGACCCAGTCCCGAGTAGCATGCCTGAGGTCCCCCTTCGTGCCACCCACGCCCCACCAAAAATGCGCGCGATGATGTATTCCTTCCGGCTTGAGAGCTTCGCCATGCACGACGGTATTCGCTCTGCCGCGACACAACCAGGCCCAGGTGGAATTGAGGTAGGACCTCTCAAGGACGCGCCCGTCGAGCTCGAGTGGCAGGCAATACTCGCGGCGCCCCTCATCCCCGACGAGGCCTTGGATCCGTATCAGTACAGCGCGGTCGCCGCGCCAAACTCGAGCAAGACACGGTCTCAAGACGTGGGGTATGGAGCCCAAGCTGTGGCCTCTCCGAGGAGGTCGGGGGCGCAAGATGGCACAGGCTCCCGTCGGAGGCGGGGCGACTATGTGCCGAACAGCCCGTCGCCCACGCTCAGCATGGATCCCCCGCAGTCGCACCTGGACAACGACGCGTGGGACGGGTCCTCTGCCTACGGGTCCGTCGCGGACAACGGGTCGGGGAGCAACGCGACGACCGCCGCAGCGAGTCCAACGTTTGCGCCCATCATGACCCCCGCGCAGTCGCTCGGCTGGAGTGCACGCTACCAGACGAACGAGTCCGACTTGGAGTCGTCGATATACCACCGGCAGCCGGTGGCACAGGCGTCTTGTGAGTCCCCCATCTCCGCTTGCACCGCGCTTGACCATCATCTCATGCAATTCGATATCTCAGTGTCCCGCGTCTCGCAGACGCAAGGCCGCTATGTGTTAGGCGGAGGATCTGCCCAGAAGACGTCCTACCACCCGTCGCACCAGCAGACGCAATATGGCGAGTACGACACCAGCGGGTATTCACGCAGTAGCGGGGCGACGGGGCGGTATGCCGAGGTATATGCGTCCTCCGCCTCGAACTCCGCGTGGTACCGTAAGTATTTCACTGGTGCAGTGAGGTACATGCGCTGATCGCTGCGTCGTACAGGCACATCATGAACGGTCCGGCGGGCGCTCTGCCTTCTCTGCCTTACCGTTCAATCGCGTATCTGCCGCTGTCATTGACCTCCCCTTGCGTGGTCCAACCTTGACCGGAGACCTCGTGCTCATCGGGCGGCGCGCTCTCCTGCCGGTCAATCGGAACACTGCTGCGTTCGTCGTCATCATCTAGACGTCTTCCCCCGACATCTTCACTACGCGCTCTCCCAACATCCTCATCTCACGACGACCACTCAGCGATCACCACGCGCGAAAACCCTCACATCGTCGTTGCTGTATCATCTCGGTTGTCTCTTGCATAATCTCTTTCTTGGCATGTCCGCATACAGACTCTCGCACCTACTAGGACCATGAACGCCCTAGTTATAGCCCTATCACCTATCAGTCCGTTTCCGTACATGTGCACGAACATCCTCCTTCTCCGCTACTCATTCCTGCTAGATCTGCTCCGCATCCCGTATTCCCTCCCATATGCCATCCCTGTCCTGACGCACGATTTATTCCTTCCGCATAGCGCATACCCCCAGACGTCGTCTCGTTGCTATCTTGTTAACGTGTACTTTGTATCGCCTTCTTCCCTCTTCCCTCTCCCATTGCCCTCGCTTGTCGGTGTTGCTACGTGCTCGTTGTTGTCGGGTCTTGATGCGCTGTTTGCTTGTCGGTACTACTTACTGGTCTTCGTGATGTCTCTGGTGCTTCTCGTTGTCGGTATTTGCATAACAGTGATGTATCATATTGTCTTATCACGGTCTAACAGATCGTGGGGTGAAAGAGAAAATCCGTCAGCGCCGTTCTCGCTGCGCTTGATATATCCCAATTTTTATCTTGCTTGCTACGTATATAGCGTGCATCAAAATATGTCTGGAGCTAGCTGATACATGCGCAAAGTTGGGATATGTGGCGCGGGCAGCAAGGCACAAACAGTCCTACAGTCTATTGGCGTTCCTTGAGATACTGTCGCTCCATGAGACAAACATTGATCCGGCTGCTCTGGGCGATTTAGATATGTGTAAAAATAGGGAAAAATGTGTCCTGCACAATCATACTGTATTTTCGTGTTCCGGAGCGGGTCGGAGACAGACTACGGCGGCAACGTGTTTGATTTGTACGTTTCCGTGCCCAGTCAGATGCAGGGAACGCAAAAGACTTGTGCGTCCCTTGTCGGAACTGCTGGATAAATGATGTATATATATATATATATATCTTGGCACCGTTCTCACTACATGACAACTCAACCCATAAGGTGGCTGAGAGCGGTCACGGTAACGTGACGCTGGACTGCCGGAATGCCATGCATGATCGATGGCTGAGCACCGCTCACGTGATTGTTCCCTGGCACACCGCGAGCTCTGTTCGCGGCCGGTCAGCGCTCAGCGGTGGTGTCGGCTTCTTGAACCGGGTGTGGGGCCTTGAGATGCGTCCCGAGGTGTGCGGGGCTGTCTACGTTTGCCGTGGTGGAGTGCTGTCTCCGGGACCGCCAGTCGGTACCGTTTTGGGGAGAGTCGACCGTTTTGCATCCCCGTTGCTCTACGTCAATCCCATGGCATTGAGATGGAAAAAAAAATATTCCGGTATGTGGTGGTGCTTTGGTATCGAAACCCGCGCAGTGCCACCTCTTGTAGCACTACGACCACTGGCCTCGTTGCTGGTATCAGCCACGCAAGATCTGCTGTCTCAAGGGCCGCCGGTGGGCTGTATGCGTACTCTGGGCTGTATGCCGGTGGAATACACATGTGTTCGAACCACGTACATATATGCGCGTCAATTGACATCAATGCGGACTTGACTCGTTCGGAGTCGCGCGCCCGGGGGACCCGACAGGCAAGTACGTACACATGCGTGAGTTGGCTCCGCATATCGTGGATCCCTTGTGGTATGGGCCCCCAGGGCGCTGGCCTCTGGGAACCTCTTATGGCAGCTTGTGAACAATACACAACAGTGCTGGATCGCGTTGGTTGGAGGCGAAGCTTTGGAGGGAACACGAGTACACCCACAAACGTGACCATTGGATGAGAAAAACACAGCATTGGAGGGGTCTGCACAGCTTTGGCGCCACATGTGTGTGCGTACCCTCCCGCCCTGGTAGGACACGACGCCAGCTTTAAACGCTCACCGGTATTGGGTTTGACCGTACCGGACACCTCAGGCCTTTCTACGAACCCGAGAGACCCGCGAACCGAGGATACACTAGGGCGACTGAAGGCCTAGTGCCAGGGTCGTGGTTGAGAGGGTATGCACCCTGACTGACAGTCCCGTGAGGGGAAGCAATTCAGATGCGTGCACGTACAGGAACACGAGGGAGCACCCCCCCTCCGCCCAAGAACGCGTACAACCCTCTGCCGCCTCCATCGAGAGAGCAGGTCCCCGCTCAGGGGCCTCCGCCAGGTCCCGAGGGCATCGAGAGGGGGGAGGGGCGCACCACAGAGCGGCGCAGAGAGCGAGCGCGGTTTCGGCGGACGGATCTGCGGGGGCAGATCTCGCGCGGTTCTCGAGCGGATTCGCAGAAGCGCACGCCGCGTGTGCGCGCAGCCGCGCAGGCGGCGCGCAGGGACCCGTCTCGCCCGGGCAGCGCGTGCGGAGGGGGGCGAGGCGAGATCGTCGATGCGATGCGAGCTCCCCGGGGCGGATGCGGTCTGTGGGAGCACCGGAGGAAGGTGGGGAAGCAGGCGCAGGCGGGACGCGAGGGCTGAGGCGCGCTGCGGTGGTGCAGTGCTGTAGGGCATCCAGAGCGCGCGTGCCCAGGCGCGGGGAGGACGGGCGTTGGGTATCTTCGCGGGAGAAGGGGAACTGGATGGCTCATGTTTGGGGGCGCGAGCTGAACACGACGAGCGGCTGGGTTCGATGCGATGATCGTAGGGGTGGGGGGTTGCAAACGTGGGGTTGTGTACGTACTGGGCATGTCCGAGGAGGAGCGTAAAGCGCTTTCCGCCCGGTGGGTCCCTACGTAGAGCAGTAGGAGGAAACGTCCGGTTGCTTAGGTGCATGACTGTTGTATTTGGACGCTGTACAACGGAAAGCTTCAGTATACTCTATGGATTTGGTCTATGGGCTCGAGCAAGGGATGCCCTGCGCCTGCAAGACGCGACCATGGGCGGGACACCTGTGGCAATATGCCTAGAACGCTAGCGCTTGAACGGGGCGAGTTGATCATGAAAGCGGTTCAAGCCGCGAACGTCGAACCGAAGTTGCAAGCCGGCAGGGTTCTGTGATAATAGCGGCAGTATCGAGCTGCATCCTGGGATCTGTGAGGGAAGTACAAGAAGTAGATATATCAGGTCGTACCTGAAACGGACACGTAATGTCGCCAACCTGCAAATGCCAAGATGAGGATCTCCGCGAGGTCTGTGACCCTCAACAATTCGATGTCTTCGACAACTTCCCGTTGTGAGCCACCTTTCCTGAGCTTGTGCGTCTTTGTGCACGATCTGAGATGACGAGGCCCATCTGCCGATCGCACACTCGGCAAGGCTGTCAGACTGGGTTACTGCAGGTTACTGCATAAACGAATGGTGCCGCCGGGGACGGCACCCGTTGATTTCTGCCATGTGTCCGCGACGATCGACGTCCCGCGGGGCCGGGTTCATGGATCTCCACCAGAACAAGGCGGACGAGGGCGGCAGATGGCATCGATTGCGCGCGGTTGTTCTGCGGCGTTGTCGATAAGACCGTGTGTACCGCAGCCCTGAATCGACTCGACCGGTACCCATATGTCCACACCATCCGTAGAACGCGTGGCGGAACGGTGAGGGCGAGGACCGGACCGAGAAGCTGAAAGACACCGAGCTGCTTGGCATAGTCTCAGAGCGTATCGTGAGCGTATCTCGCAGACGATAGGCGAGACACTGCGGGGACGTCGCATGGCAGTAGAGGAGGACGCTAGAAGTATTCTGTGGAGAATAAAGCCGCGTGGCCGGCTGCTGGAGAACGTTGAGCGCGGCGGGAGGGGAGAGAACGTGCGGGTGATGGGAGCGTCAGACATGTGATCGACCGTTTGGGTTGGCCAGCGGAGCGCCCGCACTGGGCCACGTGGGGCGGATCGCACAGTCACCGCCCTCTCACACGCCCACTCCTCGTCCCCCTCGGCCCCAACATCCCTCCCCCGCCCTCACGCTTCCCACACGAGCATCTAGACCGCGTTCATGACAGACGGTATGGGCAGACGACGCAGTGTCGACGTCGGCGGCCTCGCTCTCGCTCTCAGCGACGAGAATCGCGGACATGGCTGGGGAGGCTGGGAGGAGACAGACTGCGGCGAAACGAGGTGCGCGAGCTGTTGCCATCTCTCGCGTGCATACAGCCTGACCACGATACTACTCTGCAAGGTATGCTGAAGTCCTCATAGACGTCCGCATGCATACCGAGACGATGGTCAGTCAGGAGTGTGGAGATCACATGTACGTCTCCAGTCACACCACAACTCTCGCATCTCACCGCCCGAAAGTCATCCGTTTGTGGACCTCGACCGAGACACACGGGAACGTCTCATAAACTCGCTGAGCTCGTGGCACTTTGAACCCCTCAAACTCCCAGAAGAGGAAGTGATCGCATGTTCCTACATCCTTTTCGAGGCGCTCTATCGAATAGAGAACCTACAGGATATTGTACCCGTACAACTCGGTGAGTCTTTACGTCTACGTTATGGTGCGCACGGCGTATTAGTGTATGGGTGGTTGCGTTATGTGGTGCGTCGACAAGCATTGGATTGCATAAGTTCATGTCTCTCGCAGTAGGGACCAGGTAGGTGCACACTGGGTCCGGTAAACAGTTCGCTGCCATGCACGGGCGCAATACCCGCACTGTATACGAAACTTGTTGTTTCATGCGTCAAAATCAGGTTATACTCGTTATGTCGCAGGGTTCAGGATGGACATTCGATCAGTGACGGCTCACCGACTATATGTCAAGCCTCGGTGACTGTCAGTGCATGAAGCGTCCCATGTTGAGAGCTACAGGTGCGGTTGGTGCCAACTGTCCTATCTCAAGTCGGGTTCAAGCGAGCATGAAGGCGTTTCAGAAGGTCGAGATATTACCAGTATCCTTGCATTTTTCGAACTGCAGATCGCGGAGTTGCGAGCATGAGTATTCGAGGCGCTCTGCGAGGGACTGCCTCCTAGTGGAAGACAAGACCTGCTCTGCTGGTGCGACCCAATAGTTGATCCTGCATACTGACAGAACATTTTAGGATGTGTAGCGACTTTCCTTCAACACCTCTGCCAGCTCTACCGGCAAGCGAACACCTACCACAACTTCCAACACGCGTTAGACGTGTTTCAAGCAGTGTACTTCTTCTTGTATTCTTCGGGCGCTGTCCCACCGGTAACCATACTGTTGGAAGACGACTACCGAACATGGACGAGGGATCGAGAACAGTGCGACCCGCTCGTATCATTACTCACGGAGGAGGACCTGTTCGCCCTATACGTCGCTGCAGTAGGGCATGATGTAGGCCATCCGGGTTTGAATAATGCTTTCATGGTACCATTACTCCCGTTATCATCCTCGTGCCATCCTCTAACCTGTTCATGCCCTCAGAAAAACGCAAAGACCCCGCTGGCAGTGGTATACGACGATAAATCGGTTCTTGAGCAAATGCACTACTCGCTCATTCTTCAGAGCATGCGGCACAACAACCTCGGGTTCCTGCTTGATCGCCCACGCTCAGGTCCGTCGTTCCGCAAACTATTGCTCGGCACGGTGCTCGCAACAGACATGGGCGTGCACTTCGACTTCATGACCGAGTTCCGCCGGCTGGTGGGAGGCGCCGACTTCCCGGATCTGGAGCGGCGGATTCTGGTCTGTCAGGCTCTCATCAAGTGTGCGGACATAAGCAATCCAGTAAGGTTTCCGCACAGACTGGATGGCGATCGGGCCCTGATCTTCCATGTCAGAGCCGGCCATACATCGTCTCGCAACACTGGGCGACGGCGTTGGAGTCCGAATGGAGTAGCCAACTACTGCTAGAGAAGCACCTCCAGCTGCCGCAATCTGTGAAACCGTCAGACAACCGCGTCGGCGAAGCGAAAGGTCAGATTTGGTTCAACAAGACGTTCGCACGCCCGCTGTTCGAGCTCATCGCGAGCGGCATCCCTTGTAAGTTGGCCGATGTCTGACGTTTACGCGATGCTCATCCGGGCGATGCCAGCCCTCGAGCAGTTCGCGCAGCAGACCCGGGAGAACCTGGCGTTGTGGCAGATGCGCGCGGCCGAGCTCGCGGCCGAGCACCAGGAGCCGTTGCCAGGGGCGCCTCACACCTGGCCATCGCAGGCCCCAAGCGACTTCCTGAACGCGTTTCCACCCGCCCTTCCAGAATCGTTCCGCGTGCCCGATGAGCTGCCGTACCCGGTCTGCTACCACCACCACCACCGGCTGTTGAGCATCGCGCCTAGCACCTCTTCCTCTTCCTCGACCCCGAGCCAGTACGAGAGCTGCGAATCGTCCCTCCCGTCCCCCGTGTTCTCCCCCGTCATCCACCCCAGTTCGCCGCCGCCGCCGCCGCCGGTTTCGCCGTCAGCGTCGCACACGCTCCCGTCACGGCTCGAGCTCTCGCCTGTGCCGCTATCGCGCGCGCCGAGTGTCGCGTCGACGGCGCCGTCGACGTCCACGAGCGTGTTCAGCATCACAAACGAGGCGACGGCGGCGATCCGCGCGGCGTACAAGGCGAGCGTGCGCAAGAAGAAGTCCTTCCACCGCTCGTCGTGGAACCCGAGCCCGACCACCGTCTCCGCGCTCTCGAGCCCCGCGACGACGGCCGCCCTCCCGACCCTCGCGCGCAGTCCGCTCTCCCCGGCGGCATCGGCGCCGGGTGACAGCCCGCGGTCCGGGTCGGGCGCAGAGTCACCGAGCACCGGGACGCTGACGCCGAGCCCACTGACTCCGGAGGGGGGCGCGGCGCAGGCGAGGCCGTCATTGCTGAAGACTGCGCTTGTTTCTGCGTCGTCATAGGACGGGGTGCGCGGACGCGGTGAGCAACGCCGCGTCCTGCCGTTCTCGCAGGCAACCGACACATCTTACCGATAAGCACACTGCTGTGTTGCATGAAGACCTATGTTCCATTCAGTACACCCTCCGCTCTCTGCCTGTCCACCTCCTCAACTCGCGCTCACCGTCCCGCCGATTCACGACCCCGAGGCCTGTGGTATGATGCTGTATTATCTGTACCCCGATGACGCGTGTATGTATCTGAGTCTGGTCCCTCGTCGGTCTGTTTCCCGCCTCCTTGTTCCTTCACACACATCACCCCCCCCCCCCCCCCGCCTGGTGCCTGCCTCCTCGGGTCTGTCCCTCCTGGGATATCTCCGGCGCTTGTGGAACCGCTTCACCTCCGTCCTCGCGTTTCGCCTTTCACTCTGCGACGACTGGATCCAGGCCGTGGCCAGCCATCGGCACGTCCTCTGCCCACCCGGTCCTCCGTCACGCCCTCCGACCCCTCCTCTTGCTCACTCGATCTATAGTCCGCTGTTACGACCCGCCTACTTGATGTCACCCTTGGATGTACGCCCACATGTACGCATCTTGGCATATCCGGTTCTCTAACCCTCCCCCTCCCCCACCCTCTCCCTCTCCCCTTCCTCGCCTCGCCCCGCCTCACGTCTGGTTCGGCTACGGACACGCTGTGTGCGTCGTGCGGCATTCGCTTCATACTCTCCTCTCCGGCTTCAGCTTCGGCTTCGGTCTCGAGTCCTGCCACGCACGCGAGCTCCAGCTGGCCGGCGCCGCGCCCACGCTTCGTATACCCTCCTCTCGCCCGGTATCTCCTCTCCTCCCGTCACGCATGTGTAGCAGTATTCATACGTCGCTCTGGTGTTCTGTCTTGTCTCCATCTCTGAATTGAGTTTCTCTCCCCATCCCCTGCTCGCTTTGTGTGGCAGTGGGGGTAAGCGGCGTTCAAGCATACGTGCAGGAAGCACATGGAAGCAGAAGCTTCACCGAATGAAACAACTTCGAACTGTTGTACATAGGTGCGCCATTCTGCGCCGGACAGCCAGACATGCCGCGTGTACAGTAATCCTCGAAAGCCCGGCCTCAGACCGTGGCGACTGCACCCGCAGCGGGCCGCCAGGTGAACTGCACGCCTGCGCCTACGCCGCTGTACTCCGGCGAGCCCTTGCTCTCGCGGTCGTGGTCGTAGCCGTGGTAGTGGTGGTGCGCGTCCTCGGAGACGGTGCCGACGGAGTGCGTATCGCGCACGACGTCCTGCGTGACCTTGATGTGCAGCACGGAGAGTGAGCCCGTCGATCCCTGTTCAGACGTCCACGCCGTGAGCCGTGTATGAGCAATGCAATGTTTGGGACCGCGCGGCTGGAGAACGAGGGAGGGGCTGACCTGGGAGTGGGTGCGGGTGTGGAAGCGGTCGTCCTGCTCGCTTTCTGTGAGGGACGTCTCTGCACTGTTGTACTCGCGCTGCGGGAGGAATTGGCGGTGGATGAGGCTGTTGGACGTTTGGTGCAGTCAGAAGCGTTGTGGCATGATTCGGGAGCCGTGGGGGCACGTACACCGAGAGAAGAGAGTTGGTGTATACTGCGGTCAGAACTCGTCAGCGTCTGGGATATCGGCGGGCTTCAAGAGCGAACAGAGGAGAACGGACTTTTCGTGACACAGATGTTCAGACCGTCCGTGACCATCGTGTGCGGATAGTGTATCGCCTGCGGGGAGGGTGGTCATCACAATTGTCAGTGCAAATAGTGGGTGCGTTGGGATTACGCACCATGAGGAGAGAAATGAGGGTGAGCGTTCTGTTTACAGTTGCTTCAGCAAGTACGCCCAAGGCGACTCGGGGCAGGCCACTCGGAGCAGGCCACTCAACTTACCCCGCGAGAAGTCCTGGAAGGAGCAGCTGACGGTGAGCGGCGCGAGTGGGCTGACGGATTAGGGAACATAGCGCACCGTTGTTCACGCTGTATAGCATCAGTGTACTCAGCATCGAGTCCGTCCTGCGCCTAGCTTTGCCGTCAACACGATGGGCATGGCCAGCAGAACGGCAGCCGGCGCTCGGGTGGAGAGACACTGACGGTTTCATGCTCATCCGGGTCTTGAACAGGATCCATGTGAGGAGTGGTATGAGCATCCCCTTGGCGCTGATGATGAGCGCAAGCGTGGCAGTTGAGAGCCACTGTACTGTGTGTCAGACTTTGGGCAGAGATACTGGTAGTGGGAAGATGAGCGAATTCAAGCGGACCTTCAGGTTCTCGGTGTGGAATAGGTCAGGTTGGATGAATCTGCAGCGACGAGCGAAAATGAGGTAGGATGGGAGGGGCATAAAGGACTACGGCGTACGCTTCCACGCTGCAGGCTGAGGTGTATTAGGTGTGACTCGGGGATCTTGGGTGTTTGGGCATACCAATCGCGAACCCTAGCCAAAAGGTCAATGAGCCACTGCTTGAGGTATCGTGCGGTGCGGTGCTCACCTAGTTCGCCTACAAGGAGGCATACCTGACAACGATTTCAGGACAAAAGGACAAGGGGGACAGATGCACGTCTTCTCATCACTCACTACGAAGGCGAGGATCGCGAGGTACTTCCGATTAACTGTTTGTGCACGTCGCGAGTAGTGAGAACTAACTTCGGTCGAGCACGACAAAGAACGACGCACGCAGGAAGACTCGACCAGCGAAAAAGCTAACGAAAGGATCCGCGTAAGCATTCGAGTCTGCACACTACCACAAGATTGCCCATGTCACAGCTGGAGCAATGTTCACCCTTGTGTGATTGCGACAATAAGGCCCTAGCAGTACATGCGGTCGGCGAGACGAGAAGATCGCGAGAGTCAACCTGCGGGGGGGACTAACGCTCATGATTTCAAGCTGCTTACCGTGACAGCAGGCATGATCTGTATGGTTGCATCGTATTGCGGGGGATCAGTGTCCGAGTCAGTTATACATCACTGGGGAGCGGCGTCTCCAGACAGGGACTTACGTCGGCAGTCCTTACCATACGTCCCCCGGAAATAAGTCATGGAAAACATCGCATACAGAACTGAGCTCACCATGTACTGTGGAGGAGGGCTTGTGGCTTGAAGTAGTTCGTGACGAGGTAGGAGTAGCTACGTACAGCACGTTGCTCAACCATGCTCATCCCCGTGCAATTCGGTGCTTCGAGTGCGTGCAGACTCACCATAGGTCCATGGCAAGCGCAGTGTGTAGCGTCTCGAGAATGCTGCAGACTGCGTCAATACGATACGAAGAGAGGCGCGGGGAGGTATGGGACTGACAGGACGGCGGCTACCGTTCCCTTGACGTAGACGGAGTCACGCTCGTACCCCACGATGCGGAAGTAGCGGTAGCCTTGGTGTAGTGCTAGGCCATATAGCCTGGCAGTGGCAGAAGTCGGTGTCAGTGGGAGAGTTGTATGAAAGTATGTAATTCGCAAGCACATGTAGCCCACGAAACTGCCGACCAGGATCGCCCCGAAACTGTTGTCAATCGCGGGCGGCAATACCGCTGTCCAAGGGTCAGTCGCGCCGACCGTATTGTCAGACGTTGGTCCGGGCATGGTCTTGATAGGGCTTTTGTGTGTCGACGGCGATACCTGCAAGTCTGCATAAACGAGAGAGGATGAGGGGGAACAAATCCCGAGGAGTGCCTTGATGGTGCAGTTCTTATAGCAGGGAAGGCGCAGTGGAATCCTGCCAGACAGCGGACATGACAGATGGGGACGTACATACTGATTGGCATGTAACAGTTCTCCGCGACAGAACTTACTGCTTGACGGGCATGCAAGACCAACGCAGAGAGCAGAGGCTCCTCAGGTGAGCGGAAAGAAATGCTTCGACGCGCTTTTGTGCTGGAAAGAAGCTGGTTCTCCATATCTCCGCACAGTTGATCTTCAAATGGGAGCATGTAACGGTACGGCGTTGTACGATCCACACTGGTGATTGGCAATAGTTGACCTCGAAACTTCATTGAATGACGCAGGTGCATCAAATAACCTACTCTGGATGCAATGAAGCTCATCATATCCGTGTCGACAGTGTGGAAAGCGTGAGACAGACCATGGTTTCCACTGGCAGGACTAGGACACCTTCCGAGTCTCGGGAGTATATCGTAGTCTACTCGCTTGATGATGTCGTGGACATAATGCGAAGACTTGAGCATGATATGCACGCCGAATTGCAAGCTTCAGCTCAAGAGACCGACTGGTGACGGTGGTCGTTCCTGGTAAGTTGTGACGCGACGTTCCAGGGGTAAGTGTCAGACGCCCATACATGTGAACGTGACTGAGCGCGTCGTATGGCTCGGAGGCTCTCGTCCTCAACAAACACGCCGAAATGCACGTTGGAGGATGGCGGGATGGAGACATGGCGGCGTGCTCGGAAGAGTCTTATCAGGGGCATAGGGAGCGGTTGGAAAGCGCTGTCAACTGCAAGACAACAGATGTTGTGTGGGACCCGGACTTGGAGAGCTGTCTGAGATGTTGGACCTACCGTCCGTGATGACATAGGACGACCCTGAGACAGCGAGCGCGTTGGGTGGAGGTCGTCATATGCTCATTGTGGACGCCGAATCACAGGAGACGAACGGATCGAGGTCGGCCATGGTTCGATCCTACTACAGTTACTGGAACGCGCTGCGAAAGGGAAACAAGTCGACAAAACCTATCAGCGTATGAGAGACAAAGCATCAAGAGCGGCGCGTACCTGTCCGCAGACCACGAATCGTGTCCCTGACCGCCTCTCCCGCGCAGGCACACGGCGCGACGGGGAGAGGCGGCCCCATCTTCAGTATCCTGTCGGGTGTTTAAGGCGGGTTGGTGCCGTTCTGGACAGAAGGAACAGAGAGCGGACTCACTTCGTGGACTGCGCGGAGGAGAGGGCCGGCCCCCCTCCCCCGCTCCACCGGAGCCGACAACCAGAGGCCGCACGAAAGAGAGAGAGGGCGCCATCTTCTCTCCCGCACAGCCCACTGGCTGCCGACACCGCCCCTCCTACCACCGTCGAAGTCGAAGTCGAGTTGTCGGGTCGGTCGCGTGTCGGAGTCGGAGTCGGAGTCGAAGTCGAAGTCGAAGTCGCAGTGGGTGTCGGTGTCGGTGCCGGTGTCGGTGTCGGTGTTGAGGCTGAAGTCGGTGTCGAGGCGCCGTCGTGTCGATGTTGCTGTGTCGTATGCTGTCGAGGTCGAGGTCGGGTCGTGTCGGTGTCGAGTCGTGTCGGGTGTTGAGCCGTCGCTGGGTTGCTGAACGTTTTGCGGAAAGGAGACAAAGAGAGACCGGGCCGCAATACTACCTTGGCATTGCCGGGGAGGCTGACATCGTCGGGTGATCCAAGCCCTCCGCCAACCTCGCCGACGCCTGTTACCTGGGCCCCGCCGGTGAGCCGTGCTTCGCGTTCTTGTCGTGGTTGCCGTCGTCCGAGGTCTTCGTATGATATCTGCGGGGGCAAAAGAGCAGCAACGAACAGAAAAATGCAGAGATCTCGGCACTGAACACGACGTCGGGCCTTGGACATGACACTGGGGTCCTCAGGGGGCATGAATCCCCTCGCCCAAAAGCCAGCCGCCGCCGTCAGCCTTACCTCTCCCCCGGACGGGCCGAGGGAGCTCCTAGTCGTCCAGTCGAGGTCGTCGAGGTCTTCAGCTGCGCGTGCGAGGGGTTTTGTATTTTTTTAGGTTTTATGTAGCTGCAGACTGGAGCGGAAAGAGAATAGGAAATCAACGCAGCGGGACCCGGATGATGCGACGACTCGAAGAGAAGAAGGGATCGTACCCGCGCAGCGCTCACAGGCCGTGGTAGACGATGTCCATGCGGCGCTGCGCCTCCTGGAGAGAGATGAGCTTGAGCGGCTTGACCGACGGCGCGACGGAGGGCCAGCCGCAGCCGAGCTGGAATCGAGTCGGGGCCGGGGTCGGGGCCGGGGCGGGAGTGGCGGCGCGGCGACGTTGAACGTGAGGCTGACGGCGGAGACCCTGGGGGCGGAGAGTCTTGGGAGGAGGCGACCAAAGCGACCGGCGCTCGGCGGGGACGGTAAGGGTGGAGGTGCGGCGGAGGGGCGTGCTGGGGGCGATCATGGCTGTGTGTGGTTAGGTAGGTAGGTAAAGGTGTGTGTGTGTGGGTATGTATGGTATGTGGTGGTACGGGAAAGAGTAGGTGAGGTGTGAGAGGAGGCTGAGGGCGGTATATAAAGCGCAGTATTGTGATCGAGGCTGACATTGTTGTCGGTGCCCGCATTGGGCAGGGCGAGTCGGTGTTCGGTTCATAGTCGTGTCAGCCTCCTCGCGTGGCTGCGTAGAGCTCACGCCCGAGCTATGTCGGTATCGCGATACTGTCCGCTGCGAGGGGGAGTGGAGCCTGCCCTCCATTATGCGAACGTAGTGTCTATCGATTATCGGCTTACGTGCGCAAGGTGTGACTGAGTTCGTGGGTCAATTGCGTGCGGGTTGACTTCGAGACGCACGTTTGAGATTGACGACCTGACAAAGGGTAGCACGCCAAGTGCACTTCGTAGCATATCCAGTTCAGTCTGTTCGATTTCGGGCGGTGGCCCCACTCCCACATCCCAACGGAGCCCATATCGCCGAGTCACATCTCTTGGGCTGATATCTGCGAGACGGGATGTCTACGAGACAGAGAAGTCAATGAACATCACAATTCTGCATCGATCACCGAAGGAGCATGTGAGCGAGTGCGGGACGGTGAAGGACACATACGGCACGCACCTACGCTTCTGTCGGACTGCGAGCGCACACTGCAACAGCTGTGACCTGATGCACTGATGTAGTACCTCACTGTGGAGGGAGGCTCGCCAATCACAACGGGACTTCCGTATCTATGTGCGCAACAAGGCGTGAAAACGGGTTGGACATTTCCAAGACAGCTTTGGTGGTATTAGTCAACTGTGTGCTCGAGATATCCATCCAACTGGAGTTTTTCTCTTTCCGTGCAAGCGCATAAACCCACTGCACCAGATCTCTCAGTGACACTGGCCTATGATGTACAATGCGCTTTCCTGTAAGAGGTAAACCACGCGTACGGATACTTCCGCACAGGCGTATATTGTAGCGTGGTGATATCACCGCTGACCGCCAATAGTGATTGAAAAGAACTGACAACGGAAGGCGGAGAACTGTACCTTGGAAATCGCAACGTCTGTACTGACCCACCCTTGCCCTAATATTACCACGCCAGTCTGCGGGAACGGCGGCGGATAAAGCTCATGTTCATATCCATTGTCATCTTCAAGGAGAAACGCCATCAGCTTCAAGGTGACAAAATGTGAGAGTACATGACGTACGGAGAGCCGCCAGCGTATTCGACTACCCGTGCACCATCGCCCTCATCGCTTGGACCGCTCGCAGCCTCTCGTCCCAGCTCATGATTGCGGTGCAGCGACGCAGACGCTGTTCAAGCTCTCGCAGAGTTACACTGCTATGGAGCACCTCAGGATGGCTAGCAAGGGATTGGACAAGAGCGAGGCATTCGTCAGGTGTGATCTCGATCCAGTTTTGTTGGGCCAGAATGAAGGGGAAGCACATGCATGTCTTTACTGGGTATAGGATGGCCTATACGGCACGGACGGAGAGCTTCCCTAAGGGCCCTCAGAGTGAGTTACTGAAGGTGCGATCGTGCGGCGTCGTGGTAGGTCGTGGCAGGTCGTAGTACACAAGTAAGGCTATGTATGCGCGCCTATATGAGCTCAACCTCGCCCCTTTCCATCATCGTCGCGTTCACCTACCTTCTCCTCACAACCTCTTCGCGCTTCGTGGGTAAATGCTATAACGCATACGGAGATTGTGTTCGACTTTATACTTCAGTTATCTGGTTGCTGCAGGCCTAAGCTGGGATTCAATGGTCTGGCCCAACTTGCGTCACGACGGACCATCGCACATGTTCCCCCGGATCAGCAAACGCACGCAACGACAGGTTACTTGGCGCGTCATCTGCCAAGAGGACTTGCGTGTAGCGGGTGACAGCTACTTCGCGTCCATGCATACTATGTGGAGTGCGTGATACACAGGAAGGAACACGTCTACTAAGGAGAGCACAACTACCTCGCGGTTCGTCCCAACCATCGTCGTGGCCGGTTTCAGAAATGTACAGATACTACATGCTCTCATTAAATATAGTGGACGCCGCTAGAACCCGAGTCTGTCATAGCGAGGGGCACATCTGACCACACCGTCCACGGTCACGAGCCACCTACTTTGGAGGAGGGGCGCGGCTGCTGGCTCACTCGCGATTGAGCCCGCAGTCGCGTCCCAGGGGCAACACGTCAGACGTCTCCAATGCTATTGCCCCAAGTGAGAGCGCAGCGCATCCATGCTTCATAAGCAGAGAGGACGTGTCCAACTCGCCATACGCGCCCGTGGACGGTCTTGCCATGCTCTGGTATACGCTTCCATGAGTTCTCGTGAGCGTCAGCATATGGAACGATGTCATCCTCCTCGATATGCTCACCGGTTCGAGCTCTATCCATCGTCCCCGCCGCCCAGCCCCTCTCGTAGGAGCCGGGCGGTCCCGTCTTCAGCATCCTGTCGGGTGTTTGAGGGGAGTTAGTGCCGTTCTGGACCGAAGGAACAGAGAGCGGACTCACTTCGTGGACTGCGCGGAGGAGAGGGCCGGCCCCCCTCCCCCGCTCCACCGGAGCCGACAACTAGAGGCCGCACGAAAGAGAGAGAGGGCGCCATCTTCTCTCCCGCACAGCCCACTGGCTGCCGACACCGCCCCTCCTACCACCGTCCAAGTCGAAGTCGAGTTGTCGGGTCGGTCGTGTGTCGAGGTCATAGTCGGTGTCGAGGGCGCGGTCGGTGTTGCATTCTGAAGTCGAGTCGGTCGCGTCGATAGGTGAGTGTCGAAGTGTCGAATCGAGTCGGGTCGAGTCGGGTCGTGTCGAATGTGTCGTGGTCGAGGTCGGTCGCAGTCGGAGAAGGAAAGAAACTGAACCTGGCGTCGAGCTTTGGACACGACACCGGGGTCATCAGGGGGCATGAATCCCCTCGCCCAAAAGCCAGCCGCCGCCGTCAGCCTTACCTCTCCCCCGGACGGGCCGAGGGAGCTCCTAGTCGCCCAGTCGAGGTCGTCGAGGTCTTCAGCTGCGCGTGCGAGGGCTTTTTGTTTTTGTTTTGTTGTTTTTTGGGGGGTTTTATCTAGCTGGTAACTCGGACGGAGAAGAGAAGACGGAATCAACGCAGCAGGACCCGGACGACAACACGACAATTCAAAGACGAGAAGAAGGGATCGCACCCGCGCAGCGCTCACAGGCCGTGGTAGACGATGTCCATGCGGCGCTGCGCCTCCTGGAGGGAGATGAGCTTGAGCGGCTTGACCGACGGCGCGACGGAGGGCCAGCCGCAGCCGAGCTGGAATCGAGTCGGGGCCGGGGTCGGGGCCGGGGCGGGAGTGGCGGCGCGGCGACGTTGAACGTGAGGCTGACGGCGGAGACCCTGGGGGCGGAGAGTCTTGGGAGGAGGCGACCAAAGCGACCGGCGCTCGGCGGGGACGGTAAGGGTCGAGGTGCGGCGGAGGGGCGTGCTAGGGGCGATCATGGCTGTGTGTGGTTAGGTAGGTAGGTAAAGGTGTGTGTGTGTGGGTATGTATGGTATGTGGTGGTACGGGAAAGAGTAGGTGAGGTGTGAGAGGAGGCTGAGGGCGGTATATAAAGCGCAGTATCGTGATCGAGGCTGGCATTGTCTGTCAGTGGTCCATATTGTCAGCCCCTTCGTGCCGTTCGGGTTGAAACAGTCGAAGGGCATTAATGCTGAAAGCATGCCAGATAACTGAGGGAAGTGTGTAATGCATGCCTCGACTGTCCTCACATGTACCCGTACTGATCACCTCGGCCACCATGGCAACTGGTCTGCGATAAAACGTCAGCCTTGAACGCATAGTTATGCATGAGATCCTAGGTGATAGTCGGCGTTGCACTGGCTACGTGAGCGGGTAGCGTCAAGGCATGCTGGATGGCCTATATTCACAGTTCACTTACCACACTTCGCATTTATGTCGGATTGTAGTACAGGAATATGAGTGTGACTACGCACAACTGTCGTCTTTATTGAGCCCGTTTTGCAGTCTACAGATCCTACAGTCTGACGAACACCGGGCGGGCATGCAGCACTGCAGTGAGACCCACTACAAAATCTGCGCACGAACCTGCGTGGGTGTCTGCCAAATCCGTCAGTACACCGTGGCTGTGTACTCCTGATGGTAACGGCGGGATATCGTCCCCACCGACTCCGAGGATCAGGGGACTGGGCATCGGCGCACTCCGGGCACTCGCAATCTACACTGCTTCCACACCGCCTCGCGAGAAAGTGTGGAGCCTCTGCACTGGCCACTCGGACGTTGTAACCGGGGGCCGAGGTCGACAGTCTCGGAGGCTTGGCAGGGACTCGACTCGGTTGCGGTCCCGCCTCATTGTCAAGACCGCTCCGGGCCATATTGCACTCGTAGGGCATCATGCATCACTGCGCGCCGGAGCATGTGAGCACGGAGCACGTACGCCGTTCCGCGCGCAAGGTAGCCGCGGCGGTATCGTGGCGCATGTTGCGCAGGGGGAAGTCGGGGGAAGGCGCGCTCGAGTGGAGACTGGGCCTGATGCTGACATGAGGGGAATCAATGGGAGAAGCGCAGTGCGTGAAAGTCTGGAGACAAGCGAGCTCGGCCGTGACCTTCGTCAATCTTGCGTTGTTGCTGTCTAGCCTAGGGTCAGGAACCGCAGATTGTCGGAAGAGCGGGGCTTCTACCGGACCGGGGGAACGCGCTGGAGCTCGGAGCTGTTGGGACCCAGGCGAGCCAACCCCCGCACCCTGTTGAGTGTACCGCTGCGCCTGCGTCCTGGAACTGCCGCGGTGCAAGAGGATCATTTATGCACGAAATCATACACATAGTAGTACAACATGAAAGTACACAAAGAGGGATAAGTGCGTCAAGCACACTCGCAGGTGCTACATCCTGTTCTTGTCTTCGGTAGAATACGCATCCGAGCCCGTCCGGTGGAACATCTGAGGGCCAGCCCTCGCGTCGACGTCGCGCTCCAGGTCGAGCTCGACGCCGACGGAGAGCGCCTGACGCGTGCTTACCGTGTGTCGGAACTGGATTGTTGTGGAGGCCATCGTCGTGCCGCGTTCCTCATTTGTCGCGCGGGCGCGGACGATGAGCATAGAGAAGACATAGGCCTGCGAGGGAAGAGTTAGCGTGGATCTAGGCGGTTTGGAGTGACTGGCCGGACGTACCCCTACTGGAGGGAGCTGCGCGGAATTGTGAGTACGATGCGTGCAGAGGGATGGCGCTGGGCTTTAGACGCACCGGGTCGAGGAACATGAAGAAGAAGTTGGTGCTCAAGCCATTCGTGACGATGAGGATGAAAAGATGTGCGCAGTATATTCCCGCTGGAAAGAATGTGAGGTCCCGAGCTGCTGCCTGAAAAGGAGCAGCGCCAGCCCAACGAGAACGCACCGGATTCGATGATGAGCTCGAGCACTCGGCTGGTAGATGACCGGTCCACGCCGCCGTCGCGCGGGACCATGGACTGGATGCGCCAGATCTTGAAGCAAATCAGTCCTGCGCAGCGCACGGGTAAGAAAAGTACATCATGCCGACGATAATTTGGAACGTACCGGAGCATAGGAGGTTAAGAACGAACGTGATTATGAAGAAGTAACGTATGCGAACGGAGACGGCGGCAAGGATGGGAATAGCCCCGGGGCTGGTTTGCGCGAGCGTCCAGACGGCCCAGATCCCGACCGCTGAAACGACGCGGGGCGCTGGTAAGCTTCGCAGAAGTCGGTATGTCTTAAGATGGGCTCACCGGTGTTTCCGAGAAAGAGGCCCAAAGGGGCCAGAATGATCCAGACGTTCATGTTCCATACAATGAACGTTCGGTAGACCTACCGGGCGCCAGAGTGAGTCATATACGGCGGCAATGGGAAGCTGCGGACGCTTACGATGATAATGTCTGAAAGCAAGGCTACAACGACGTTCATAGCGTTCTTGATCAGAGACAGTGGCGTTGAGGGGTTGGAGTACAGGTCGCCAGGGGTGATTGGTGTGGAACCATGAACAGCATAACCCTGGTACGTTCTGATTAATCCCACCACAAAATCCTGCAGTTTTGTTAGTATCTCGAGATCACGCAACAGAACGAGGTTATAATACTGACAAGCACGGTGCCGACGAAGATGAAGAAACAGGCAGCAGGAAGCCAGGGAGACAAGCCCTGCCTGACCTTCTTCGTCATGATGAGCACGCAATGGGGCAGGTAGACGAAGTAGGCTCCTACACACAAGCGAAGTGAGTATGATTTCAGCTCTCAAACGACATGCGATGAGATGACGAACCCGTGGCAAGCAGCTGAAGCCATGTCCCGATGAGGTGGGCATTCGCCTCGTGAATGTCGCCCGGTTTGGTTGGCATGTCCGCGGTTTGGGGTATAGGGGATATTGACAGTCCTAGAAACGCCCACTTTGACGCAGCAAACTGCTGTGGTCGGTCAGTGCTCACGGGAGGGAGTTGACCAGCGCTCGCGCTCAATTGTACTTATGGGGCTAGGAGCGTGTGATCAACTACCCGGGCATTGTCCGCAGAGCCGGAAGACAACACTCTTCTAGCGAAAGGCACTTCTAATCATCAGAAGGAAGATCCGCGTGCGTGTGGACTACAGAGAGGCATACTTCGGAGGAAGATCATGAGACTTAGGCCATTCAACGCGGTGCTATTCCACTCACGTCCTGTCATCTCTTCCCAAGGATTTGCAGATCGCAGCCACCGGCCTCTGTAATCTCTTCTAGCTCCAACGACGGTGGATTTTCCCGGTATGTGCCGCGGTGCCCCCTTATCGCATGCGCGTGCCCTCATCAGTTCTCATCCCAGCATAATGCCGAAACGCATGCTGGCGCCCAGTCAGCATCGGCGAGAACTCGCTACTGATGGTAATGCGCGTAGACGTAAGCACCTGTAGAGGACTTGTGCAGATGACGAGGTGCAAGTCTTGTGGTTGCCATAGCATGCCAGGTATTTTACAGCTGATTGCGAACAGAATGCCCGACTTTTCCGAGCGCCCGTGGCGAGCGCCAAGAACCCCCATAAACCCCAGAAATTCAGAGAATGTTCGGGTGAGGTGTACGCCCAAAACCCAGTTGAATAGTGTCTTTTAGATCTTTCAATTGCACTGTTGTGTTCACGGATGCGACACTGCTGTTGGAGACGAGGCGGGTAGGGGTGCGCTGACGGGCGCTTTATGGACGCCTGCGGGTGGGGCTACCTGTCGGTCGAGATCTCTTGAGTGTTCATGGTCTGCCGTGTAGATGTATGTGAAAGCAAGGTGGTAGCTTCCAGAGCTTGAAACGATGGGAACTGTCGAGGCGAGTGGGGAAGCTTCCTCAATACAGACACAGCATCATTACTTTGTAGTAGTAGCGGGACACTGTGGCCATCGTGCTAGCAGCCAACGGCATTCTATCTGCATGAAAAATAGACATCTCTCAATCCATCAATCAATGATGCATGCCATCCTCACTCTGTGGGGACTGGCAAATGCCTGCGAGCAGGATTTTATTTGTCTCTATTTACAAATCCCTTTGACGCCCAGGAAATGTGGCCACGAAATTGTATGACACACAGGTCTGCACAAAAAGCTCGCGAGGGCCTCGGAACAGGACATATAACTATAGAAAGGCAAATAGAATCAACTCCCAGAAAAATTTACCAGTTACCTTCCCGATTCCGTCTACAATGTACAGGACACTGCCCAAACGAGAGGGATAAAAGCAGAATTTGCGTACTTCTCAACGCGCCATGGGTGTATTTACGTGTCAGAAGCTATTCGCGAGCATAAAAGTCTTTTCGCGCATTGGTGTTCGCTGGACTTACGGCCAGTGCTGGGACGAGCACGCACACGTAGGCGCCACCGCCACAGACGCGTCGAACACGGTCACGTGGCTACACAAGGCCGCGGGAGGAGGGCATCGCGGGTAACCACGGCATCATGGGCTGCGTTGCTGCAACGAAGACCTCCTGATACAGTACCCAAGCATAATGAGTCTATCCCAAGACTCGTCTGCGCAATGCCAATCTCGATGATCAGCTCGACATTTGGGGGGTGCGCATGGAGCCCGGAGACGTACCTATGAAGACCCACGTGAAGCAGAAGGCGAAGAAACTCCAAGCTCTCGCAGAAGTAATCGAGCTGGAGCGCAAGCGGCAGGACGAACTTACGGAGGGAGTGTTTAATGGAACTTTGAGTTAGAGTTCGCAGCCACCGTGAACGTTGACCTGATTGCACTACATTCTCATAGACACACGTTTCAGAACAGTGTGACACTCTAATTATTATACCATGCTCTAGATAATACGTGATTACCTTGGCAGTATGTGCATGCGCGAGAGGCAAGTCGATCGCGGCGCGTCGTGGCTGAGCTCATGCGCGCGGTGCGCGCATCGCGCGCACGGGCACTCACTGCGGCTCAGCGGGAGTTGCTCAAGCGCCGTGATCACGCCTAGAGCGAGCGCGTTATGCCTCAACTGGCCAAACAGCTTTCAGGCGTTGCCAGTCCTCACACTCTGAGAGGGATGAGTGTAAGACACGAGAGGCAGCACTGCCAGTAAGCGCCCGTCAGTGCGCCCCTACCCGCCTCCTCTCCAACAGCAGTGTCGCACCCGTGAACACAACAGTGCAATTGAAGACTGCTCAGGGAAAGTACAGAGATCTAAAAACACTATTTAACTGGATTTTGGGCGTATACCTCACCCGAACACTCTGAGTTTCTGGGATTTGTGGGGGTTCTTGGCGCTCGAAACAGGCGCTCGGAAAAGTCGGGCATTCGCTGTAAAGTCGGCAAACGGCGACGGCGACGGGCAACGGGCAACGGGCGAGGCCGAGTCAGTAGAAAAACACAACGGCATTCACGCATGGACGACTCTTGAATGACTCACGACATTCCGCGCCGCAGGTGACGGGAGCGTGCTGCGCATCGTAGCTCTGCTCATCACCCCGATGCACTAAAGCCTGACATTGCTGCCGTTCCAGCATGCACAGGAACAACGTAGTTGCCTCACCTGAAGTAACAAGCCTTCCGAAGAGCGTCCGTAGTAAATATGCAATAGACCTTCTTATGGCGGTGCAGCCTGCTGGTGAAGCATCAAGCAAACACCGGTTGGTAGCGGGTAGGAAAGTTTTTGCCAATGTGGTTACCCGATACCACATTGCCTTGCCAGACTATCGCGTCTCACGTAGCGCCCCAGAACATCATGTAGGCTGCGAAGATCATAGAACCCTGCCGGCGGTGATGATATGTATCAAGCTCGCGCCCAAATTCCCACCTTCACGGCGCCGACGCGCACTGCGAAGTCGCAGGAAGGGTGAGGCCCCGACGGAACTTGTTGTGGCTCACGACGATGTGAGACGGACCGGCATCGGTGGAGCTCTCATAATGATACTGCCGGGGGCTAATCGGCTTCTAAAGGCTGTTTCCCTTGCGGTTTCTCATACTCCCGCCCAAACAGCCTCCCGCGTCGGCGCCGCGCGCCCATGTACGTAGCCTCGGCCTTCTTGCCAGTGCGATTCGCTCACAGGACCTGTCCCACTGGGGTCAGAGAATCCGCACCACACGCCTGCCGCACGCCGGGCATATCTTTAGAGCTCGACTAGCAAGGTGGGCTGAGGATGCTCCCTGCGTCTCTTGTCCTCAGTCCACTCCGAGATCCTCTCCTTTCGTCTTTGGAATGTTTGCCCTCGCATTCGCCGGCTTGGTCACCTGGGCTTTGGTGGCTGTGATATTATCCGAGGCAAAGAGGCGCCTTCGGCAGAGAGCGTTGCAAACCCTACCTAGTCCGCCTTGCTCCTCATTTCTGACAGGTATATTCGTGCAACGCGGGCGCTGTCAAGGTATTTCTACTGACCTCTGCCCGATGGACAGGAATATCAACAGAATTGCACAATCCCTATGCAGTCGAATACCGGGAGAAGCTGCTCACTCAGTACGGTCGTGTGGTGAAGCTTCCAGTACTGTTCGGGGTAAGATGACTTGTCCTCTGTCGCTGAGATTATGCTTACTGACATCTTGTTACAGGACATACAACTTGCGGTCTCTGACTCCCTGGCGTTATCCACGATGTATGGGAAGTACAGGGACGCGTTCGACCTCCCCGCATGGCACTCCGAGTACTGATTTCCATGTTGCGTTCACCGATAGTCACCTCATGCCCTTCATAGAACCTCCAACACTGTATTTGGGCTTGGCTTGACGGCTGCTCGAGGCAATCCATTGCCTGATTGTTCCTACTTGCAGCACCTGACGTCTTTCCTCTCCTCATAGGGCATGTGCACACCAAGCAGCGGAAAAATCTTAGCCCTGTATTTTCGGTTCGGTACTTGCGAGACATGATGGGCATGTTCAACCAGGTCGCACAGGAGGCAAGCTCTATTCCCACAGGCTCTTCGCACGGTATCTCACGCGCAAAGTGTAGCTCGTCGACACGCTCAAAGCAGAGATCCCTCCGGAAGGCGTGGAGGTGGAACTCTCTGAGTACCTAAGCCGCTTCGCGCTGGAGGCTGTCGGTCGCACCGCTCTCGGGTACTCGTTCGGACCTCTGAACGTCCACGGGGATGACTATAGTCTGGCGCTGAAAGAATTTGGGTGTGTGCTTACATTGTAGTGGGCGCGAAGGTGCACGGTTGACTACTCACACCCGTTGTCAGCCCCACGTTGGTCAAGTTGCAACTCTTGCGTCCAATCATTCCATGGCTCAAACGTCTGTTCCCCCTCGCAGTGCTTCGGTGGGGTGCATCAGTCTTCCCGTGGTACCCCGTGCGACACATGCAGGCGATATCGGACAATGTGTACGAGACGTCCCGGCGCGTCCTCCGGCGGAAGATGGAGCTACTCGAAGAGGGTGACGAGGTTCTGCGCCAGGAAATCGGCGAGGGCAAGGACCTCATGAGCATACTTCGTCCGTTCTCGTCCATTGCCCTCAGCTAGCAGCATCTCATCAATCGTGTTGCAGTGCGGCAGAATAAGCTGGGATTGGAAGGCGAGAAGCTTAACGAGGATGACATGCTCGGACAGATGTCGTACGTCGTTTCGTGCTATCCCATACGTCGCTACTCAGCATCTTCCTTGGACCAGTCTTTTGCTGCTCGCGGCGACAGATACGACCTCGGCCTCGGTCACCCGCGTTATTCAACTGCTATCTGAGAATCAGGACGTGCAGGAGACTTTGCGGCGGGAGCTACTAAATGCAACGACGCACGCCGGGCGCACGCTGGCCGACTTTGACTACGACACGTACACGCAGCTCCCCTATCTCGAAGCCGTCGTCCGCGAGACGCTCCGCATGTACGTCCCCCTCTCACCCGGTTTCACGCTCCCGCTGACCCGCTCGCATACAGGTACCCCGTGTTCTACATGGCAAACCGCGTGTACGCCCTCCCATGTCGCCGCTTGTGCGTTGTCAGGCTGTCCCTGACGGCTCGTGGTGCGGCACAGGTCTGATGAGGACGCGGTCCTCCCGCTCTCTGCCCCGATCGTCGGCACCGATGGGCGCAAGGTAAGCGAGCTCGTCGTCCCGGCGGGGACGACGGTGTGGCTGAACATGCTCGGCTCCAACCGCGACCCCGAGATTTGGGGGCCCGATGCGGGCGAGTGGCGTCCCGAGCGCTGGCTCGCGCCCCTCCCGCAGAGCGTCGCGGATGCGCACGTGCCGAGCGTGTTTGCGAACATGTACGTCCGTCTCCCTCGCGGGCACGTGCTGTGCCCGAGGTGTTGCAGATGCTGACGGAGACGTGTGCGTGTTCTGGCCTGCAGGTCGACATTCGCGGCTGGGCCGAGGTCGTGCATGTGAGTCTCACCACACCGGGGCCGAGCGTATGGGAGAGCTGATACAACGGCACGGCACAGCGGGTACAACTATGCTCTTACCGAAATGCGTGCGTGCCCCCACTTCTCATGCGCATGGCGCGCCTGTCTCTCGCGGCATGCGGGAATGCTCACCTTCCCGCCACCCAGGCATCGCGATCGCGCACCTCGTGCTCGCGTTCAAGTTCACGCCGTCCGAAAAGGAGATCGTGTGGAAGCTCGGCGGGATCGTGTCCGCGTCTGTGCGTGGCTCGCGCGCGATGAAGCCTGAGTTTCCTGTCGTCATGTCCCCCGCCTGAACCCGCTTGCTCCCGGCGCCTCGTCCTCGGTCCCATTGCTGTACGCCCCCCTCCATCCCATGCAACCGTTTTCTCCGCCTTGGCACGCACCGTCTGTTGTTGTACTTTCGAAGGTTCTTGGCGGTGACCGAACGTATCATGCTGCGCATCTGTCAAATGCAAGCGCGAGCGGTGTTCCTCCGACATCTCAGCTCAACAGCGCTCCGTGCTTCTGGAGGAGCCGGACGGGTTCCGCGCCTCGCGCCTGGCGGGCCTCTTGAACTTCTCCGAACCGCAGCCCGGTAAGCGCTGATGTTGGTTCATCGAGATGGAAGCAAGCCTGCATGCACATGCATCGGAGAAAGGAGCAGGGTGCGATGCGGAAGCGGCAGACTCTGAGACCCATGGCGCGGCAGAGGCCGCGAGAAGTCATCACGAAGAGCGATAGCGCGCTGCCAGAAACGGCCGACGGTTATGCATCGGTGCGCCAGTGCTCCCTCAACCTCCAGGCTTGGAGTTCACGCCAGGTGCCTCCCTTCGTTCGCCCACGCCCGCCTTCCCGCAGGGCAACGTCGCGTCTCCGCCGGCGCCGCCCATCGCGGAGCATGACCTCCACCCACCCCTGATGAATAGGCGGATGGGTGATGGGCGGCCTCCCAGGCTCCAGAGACCGGACCCTCGCGCGCAGTCCCACCAGGAATTCAGGATCGCGCGGCGCATTGGCCACTCGGCCTCCGCGCCCAGCTGCCTTCGAGCCCACACGGAGGCGCCGCACGCGGGCGCGGGCGCGGGGACGCGGTCCCAAGGCGGAAGCGAGCGGTGTCTGGACTCGATGAGTCGGATGAGGCAATGCACAGAGCAGTGGCGGCGTCGACGCTGCAGCGGGCACTCCTTGGAGTAGCAGACTTTGGCTTCTCGACGTGCTGTTGGAAGTTGGGAACTCGAAGCGAGAACCGCAGGATTCGAACCTCGACAGGGCGGCGGCTTGGCATCGGACGCCTGAGAAGTCGCTCGAGGACGGTAGGGAGACGGAGAGGTACAGCCGTCTACAGGCTCCGAGCCAAACTGGCAAGAAGCGGCGAGGCTGCCGATGGTTGCTGGACTGCGAGGAGATCACAGTTGAGGTGCATGGGAAGTACTGTACTAGGCCAGGGCGCGCGCTTCCAGGCCAGTGAATGCAGGGTCGCAGCGCGGGCCCAGACTCCTAGTACTCCCAGTTTGCAGAGCATCGCGCGATTGCTTGAGTTGGCAACATTTCAAGTCGTTGAACTCGCTGCCGCTGCCTTCTCAGGGTGCTGCACATGTGCAGCGGCGGGATCACGTCCGGGGGCGGGTTGACGGCATTGGCCTGATCTGCATATAACAGCTCGGAGGCACATCAGGGCGCAGGATCACACGAACGGCGGCACAGCAAGTCAACGAGCACGATCGCATCTCACGGCGAGTGTGCGCGTGCGTATGCATAGCGCAACGGTGGATTGCTACAGCACGGTGCTGCCGGCGTAAGTATGGGTCTGTGATGCCCGGGGTATACACCGAGAGAAAAATACACTTCATTCATGTTTTCATTACCATCAGCCTACAAGCCCCGCGCGGACGGCTCACAGCGGGACCACGCTGAGGTAGTCGAACAGCATCCCCAGCCATATCACACATCCCACCAGGCCGTTCGACTAGCAGCCCACGTCAGCAGCGGCCCACACAAGTAAGATGCCATCGCATCGCGAGAACAGGCGTACCTCGAACTTGGCGCGGTGATCTTTCAGGTCCGCCTCGTCCCACGTCGCGAACTGCCACGCCGAGTGCGCGAGCGTGCCCCCGCACGAGAGCAGCGCGTAGCCGGCGCCCTGGCGGAGCTCCCAGCCGGCGTAGACGAGGCAGAAGAGGAGCGCGGTGACCATCGCCGCGAGCACCTCGCGCACGTAGTCCCCGAAGAGGAGCGCGGTGGACTTGATGCCCACCCGCCGGTCGTCCTCGCGGTCCTGACACGCGTAGATCGTGTCGTACACGATCGTCCAGCTGCGTGCACAAGGGAGCGGGAGGGGTCAGCGCGCGGACCGGCTGGGGAGGTGGCCCGGTGAAGAGCGGTGGGCGAGGGGGGCTTACCAGACGCCGCCGACGAAGAGCACCCATATCGGGAGAGGGGGGACGTGGCCCGTTACAGAGGCCCAGCCGAGTGGGATGCCCCAGTTGAAGGCGAGGCCTAGTGAAGTGAGGGAGGGGGAGAGATGTGAGATGCGCTCGCTGAGTACGCGAGATGCACCTACCGAGCCAGGCTTGGGGCCACCACGTCCAGCGCTTCATGAGCGGGTACAATGCATGGAGGGGGAAGAGGCCTATGGCGCCCAAGATAAGACTGGATCGGTCGGTGAGCCGGCGGACGAGTCGTGTTCGACGGTGCGCGTACCTCAGCTGATCGCCATAGGTCATCAGGCCGAGCACAGGAACGAGCAGGGTTGCGCACAACAGCCAGGCGCCTCGAAGTGAGACCGTGCCAGACGGTAGTGGACGGTCCTTGGTACGCTCTAGGTGCGTCGGCAGTGGATGTTGTTGAGTTGTTGGGCAGCGGTTGCCGCGGAGGGCAAGAGGTGTGAATGAGACTTACCCACTTGCCGATCAAAGTCGACGTCGCAGATGTCATTCAGCACGCAGACCGCGCAGTGCAGAAGGAAGGATCCGATGGCAAACACGGCTAGCTTCGCTGCAAAGATAGGAAGTGGGAGCGCAACGGCGCGGGCGGCCATGGTCAGACCCCATGCTATACGATGCGAAAGCGCCGGTCGTCAGAGACGATGTTCGGTCATGGAGACACGTCCGTGGACGTACCGCACGGCCAGAACATCAGAGTGTTGCCCATGAACGGCTTGTGGAGACGGGTGAGTTCGAAGTATCCGCGTGCTGTACCCATGTCGATTTGTCGTGTCTGCAGCCGCGGAGCCGATACGAGCACTGGTGGCCAATCGACCGAAATGGAGCAGTAGTGTGGATCGCCGTGCACGAGGGCGGCAGAGATTTTATAGAGGGAAAGGCGGTACTAGCCTGGCTTCCGGCAGACTCAAACAATGACCGCGGAGGGTCGTGGCTTCGCCTGACGTCTGAGAGCTGTGGGCGACTCGGAGGCCGCCCAAGAACCCCGGTGACGGCTTGGTTGAATCGACACCGGCGAACGCAAATTCGCCCGTCCCGTTCGCAGCGAGACAAAGAGCGCGCGGACAGCATGCACACCACGATCAGACCGGGCGAGCTGTTCGTTCGAAAAGCCTAAGAGGCTCTGACCATCAGTCGCCTGCGCCTTCTGCGATGGAGAAGATTCGTCGCCGCGCCGCCGAGCTAGACCGAATAACATACGGACACTGAGACCATCACTCGTGCCTCGACGAAAATCAGTGCCTCGTAACGTAATCAGTGCCTCGGAGGTATGCTGGCCATTTTTTGCGGACCGTGGGAGATAGAAATCGCCTCGGCGGAGAGAGACTGAATCTGAGGGGACGGGGAGGATGGATCGTGGTAGAGTGCGGAGGCGCCGACGAGCGCCACGAGGCCGTGTAAGCGGTTGCAAGTCCACTTTGCGGTTGGACAGCGCTTGTCGCCCATTATCCATTCCTCCGCGTTGCGCAGCTGGCCATGGGGGCAGCCAGGGGCAGCCTTACAGCACAACCATAGCCGACGACGGTGGTCCTCGTCTACTCACCCGAGATCCTTCAATTCGTAGTGCCATCGGTCCGACTCGAGAGCGATGCGGGGGTGCATGAGGATGCCGTGCATTGTTGAAATCGCCTTTGATCGCCGCCTAACGAGCACGGTGTCTCGAAACGTATCACTGATACCTGGTGCTGTATCATCTGCGTGAGCTTTGCGGTATCCTGACGGTTGACATAATGCTCAGATGCCACCTTCCTATCAGCGCAGGTGCTAAAGCATGCGACGGCCGGGGCCGCCGGCCAGCCGGTCCCAACAGCGCTGGGAGCTCATCTGGACACTCGCGGGATCTCCGAGCCCCGGCCGCCTCTGCACTTGTCTGTATCTAAGGTTGGCCTATCCCCCATCCAGCACCCCCCCACAGCTGTTTGCGCCGAGATCTGCAAGGCCCCTGGCCCGTCTCGCGCGCTGGATTCCGGCTCGAGGGAAAACGGCATGGGCCTTGCCAGTAGTCGCCACTCTGCTGGAGCCATCAGCTGCACATCATCCGCCTCGTAAGCGCGAGGCACCTCCCCTGCCCCTTCCGGGCTCTGGTAGATACATAGACATCACAGGATCCACTTGATCCTCCCAAGCACCCTACGGCCTGCCACCATCATCGCTCACTCGAAGATGTCCGTCTCCAGTGAGCCTACCAAGGACTCCGGCGGCATCCTCGAGCTCAAGGGCTCCTCCTCCGACTATGCCGACACGGAGGCGTCCCACGAGCAGTCCAAGGCCACCGCCGCATTATGGACCAAGATGGACCTCGTCGTCCTCCCTGTCGTCACTATGATCTATTTTTTGTCATCCCTGGTCCGTAGCGTCGTACTTGGCGGAACATGAGCCTACCCTGATCGTGTGTCCACCCCTCCAGGACCGTTCTAACGTCGGCAATGCCCGCATCGCCGGCTTGCAAAAGGAGCTCAAGATGTCCGACACCGAGGTAAGCGCCGTCCCGCACGCTACTGTCTTCTGGAAGACGTCGCGTATTGACATGCTTCACTTAGTACTCGATCGCACTGACGGTTACGACGATGTGCGTGGCCATCATGCTTTCTCCGACGCTCGTGCACGTGTGCTAACGGCGGACATACTTTCGCAGAGCCCTCTTGGTAACCGACATTCCGCTGAATGTGTTGGTCAAGGTCAGTGGGACGATGAAGTCATGGAGCGGCATACTGACCCACCTGTGTAGACTATTGGTCCGCGTTTCATGGTTTCAGGCATGGTCATACTGTGGGGCATCACTTGCACACTACAAGGTAAGTCTCAAGCGCACATTGTCCAGAGCGAAGTTGCTCATGTGACGGTCGTCTCCAGGCGTGGTGACAAGTTACGCTGGACTCGTAGTAGCCAGGCTCTTTCTTGGGCTTTTCGAGGGTGCGTGCTTCCGTTATCGAATGTCGCAGTGCAGGGTACGACTGAAGCGCCACAGGCGGTCTACTCCCTGCCATCACTCTTTATCTCTCGTCATTTTATCCTAGGAGGCTGCTTCAACTTCGGTGCAGACAATCTCTCCATGCTGTTGGACATTTGAGGAAGCTGACCACACCCCACAAGTGTTGCCATAATGTTTTCGGCGACTTCTATCGCTTCCGCCTTCTCTGGTCTTCTGGCCGCTGCTATCCTGAACATGGAAGGCGTCGGAGGAAAGCCCGGGTGGGCCTGGCTTTTCATTTTGGTATGTATCGGGTGTCTGACGCGTAGCCTGCCGCGCTGACATTGGATTTCAGGAGGGACTGTTTACTGTCCTCTTCGGCATTGCTTGCCTTTGGCTTCTGGCCAACACTCCCAACACTTCTCCCTTCTTCACGCCCGCAGAGAAGCAACTCATCATGCGTGCTCTCCACGAAGACGGTATCATCAGCGGTGAGGAGAAGGACCACTCCTACAACAAGGCGAACTTCTGGTCGACGTTCATTCGACCGCATGTCATTCTCGTCATGATCGCGGGTTTCTTGAACGGTGAGATCTTCCTCAGGTACAGCCTGAAACGTCAACTGACTGACGTCCACAGGGTCCACCCTGTCCGGACTTGCATAGTGAGTGTCGCACATGTTGTGGCAACGTCCGCAAGCCGTACTCATTGCGTCTAGCTTCCTGCCGAGCATTGTGGCTGGTCTGGGGTACAAAGGCACCAAGGCGCAGCTCATGAGCGTGCCGCCCTTTGCCGTCAGCGCCGTCCGTACGTCGCTGCCCATGCATTCGCCGCACGTCATGTGTATCTCTGACACTCAACTGCGCCACCAGTCTCCATAATCACAGCGTTCCTGTCAGACCGCTTCGGCAGTCGCGGTATCACGGCAATCTTCTTCGCGACCGTCGCCCTCGCCGGGTTTTCCGTCTTCTATGGTGCGTCTCCCGCTCCCGCCTCCTTCTCGCGCGTAGCCTGGCGGTGAGCTAACGCACCCGAAACACACAGCGTCGTTCGTGAATGACGTCCGGTACGGCGCGCTGTTCCTGCTCGTACCGGGAACGTACTGCATTGGGCCCCCGCTCGGGACATGGATGGCGAACAACTCTGCGCCGCTCATCCGGCGCGCGACTGCGCTCGCGCTGCTCCCGATCGCGACGAACGTCGGCGCGATCCTCTCCACCTGGCTCCTCGGCGCGATCTCGCCCGCACCGCGCTACACGTCCGCGACGATCACGCTCCTCGTCTTCCAGATCGGGATCATCCTCGCCGCCGGCGCGAACATTGCGTGGCTCTCGTACGAGAACCGCCGGAAGGCGCGCGCGCGCCTCGCCGCGGGCAGCGTCCCCCCGGCGTCGGTTGTGGGCGAGAACGACAACAGCATCTGGTTCGAGCATGTACTGTAGAGACGACTCAGACTGCTGTACGCTCGCTTGTTATGACTGATTACTGGGATGTGTGTGTGCCTGGCGGTTGTGCCATGCTTGTGTCAATACTACTTACGTCGGCGAGATACGCGCTGCCCTGTTCCGCTCGTGTCCTGTTGTACTTCCTACTGGGCTATATTTACGTTGGATATGTAATGTTTTCCACACGGCGCGCGGTCTGGGGAACGCTCGACGTTGCTGCTAAAGGTACACATACGACATTCAGGGTCTGGCGGCCAGGCACGCGCGGCCCTTGGCCTCTGCCACAAGCACGAGTACACACAGGAGAAGTCACCTATCATATCAGGATTCAATGGTCGGGCTGCGACTCTAGGTCGACGCGCCCGCGGCGCTCACCGCGCCTGCGCCGCCGCTGCGATCGCGGCATCTATCTCCTTTGACAGCAGCTCCTCCGTCGCGCCGCGGCTGAAGGTTGAAAGTCAGTGATCAGCTCTCCACCACCGCCGCGCGTGCCTCGCACTCGGATCACAGGCCAAAAGTCGGACCACGCACCGCACATTTCCCTTCTCCTGCGCGCCCAACGCCAAATATCGTCATGTCAGCGCTTCGCCGTGCCTGAATGCCAAAACCCGAAACGCGAGGGGTCTGGGGGGAGGGGGGGACGCACCTTGCCACGGAGAAGCGTGCCGCGCTCGAGGACGACGACGCGGCGCGGGTCCGCGACGCGCTCGTGCGGAAAAAGGTGCCGGTTGAAGTCCGCCATGCGCTCGACGAGCGTCTGCGCGAGCGCGCGCCGCTTCTCTGCGTCCATGGCGACGCCGGCCTCGGCGCTCTCGACGAGCAGGACCGCCGCCGCACGTCCGTTCCCGACAACGACTGCGTCGTACACGAGCCCCGCACCGGCCTTACGGACCGCGTCTTCGATCGTCCTGTGCCAGTCGGGCATCAGCGTTAGGCCAAGAGGATGCACCGGGAGGCGCGAGACGGTCAGGCGGAGGGGGGAGGGGAGACGCACTTGGTGTCGACGAACCCGTCGAGGACCTTGATCCAGTCGCCGGCGCGGCCGCGGTAGACCCAGCCGTCTTCGATCTTCTGGAAGATGTCGCCGGTGTGGTAGTACCCGTCCGGCGCGACCAGCGCGGGCGGCGGGCAGTCGTCCGCACCCGCGGGCACGACAATCTCGTACAGCTCGAGGCCCGGGGATGAGCCGCCGTCGGTGTCCTTGTATGGGAGGAACGCGGGGTTCGCGCCGCGCACGGGACGCAGCAGGCGCGAGGCCGCGTCCGTCCCAATGCGCGAGCGCAGGAGGGGCGCTGTGGCGCGTCAGTGCGCTTTCATGACCGTGAAGGAGATCGTACCCGTTTCGGTCGTGGAGTACGACGTCTGCGGGGGTATGAGTACGAGGGACATGAGAGGGGGGAGGACGACCTACGATGATCCGGAGTCCATTGTCGTACGCCCACTGCTCGTCCTCCTTGTTGAGGGCGACGCCGGTGTGGAAGATCTGGCGGAGGTCTTTAAGTGCGTCGCGAATGGCGGGGTCTGTCCTCGCGGCGCGGATAATATTGGCGAGGAACGTCGCGAACAGGATTAGGCGCGTCAGCCCGCACACGCGCACGAGGGCTAGGAACTCTTCCGCCGTGGCGGCCATGGACGACGTCTGAACCATGCATGTGCCTGTGTGCACCGCGCCGAGGAACGCTGCGATACTGTCACTTCGTATGTCTCATGTTGGTGAGTGGACGGCGCACTTACTGTGGTATGTTGCTATGTGTGCGTGGTTCCCGACCGTGTTGGCTACAGTCTGTGCCCCGCCGTTAGCCAGAAACTCGTCGTCGATACCCTGTGCACCGGAGTGCTTGTACAGAATGACGGCCCGAAGCATCTTGTGGGTGTTGGGGATAACCTTAGGGGTACCACCCGAGGTTCCAGAGGTGTGAAACAAGGCCGCATAGTCGTCCAACCGAACGGCGGCATTAGGGTCAAGTTGGAAAGGTCCCAGTGGGCCTCGAGCCTCGGAGATAGTCTGCTGAATCTCCCAATCTTCGAGTGTGATGAGACTAGGCACAGGTAGGGAATTAAGCTGCGCGATTTGCGACTTATAGGACGGGTCGAGCGCGATCGCCTTGCCCCCGGTCTTGACGAGGAGCTCGACAATGACAGCTAAGCCGCTGAAGTAGCCGCTGAAGAACTGCGGGATATACCCGAGCGAGGACACTGCGAGGGTGTTCACGATATCCGTAATCTTTCGACCGGTAAGCCTGCATAGAGTCAGTTGAAATACCGTTGTGTTAACAGGCGCTCTCAACCAAGCCGGGAAAGCTGGTGCAGGTGATGAACGCACCAAAAACCGATGATATCCAGCGGCTTCAGTTGGAGAGGAGCCAACTTGTTCCTCCAGTGTTCCTGCGCAACCGTGAGGCGCCGCTCAAAATCGACATAGGTGACCGTGCCCCATTCGTCCAAGTTGCCGAGGTATGGGCGGAATAGCGGCTTGTCGGCGTGTTCGCGCAAGGCGGGTAAGAGGAGGCTCAGGAAATGATTGTCAACGCTTTTCTCAGCCATGGTAAGTCAGACAAGACGCTCTCAAAACGATGCACTTGCTGGAATGGCGGTGGTCGAGTAACAGGTCAGATACAGGGAAAAAAACAAAGCGTTGCCCTGTGTCGGCCGCGTAGTAGAGAGCAAGAGAAGCATTGCACCGGCCGTTGCACTCCGAGTGAAGCACTGCGCAGGTCATCGCTCGTAAGCAGTCTTCCTTTTCGCGCCCTGTCCTACATCAAAGGAAGGGGAACATCTGTTGGAAGATTGCGCGGCTTCGTGGGCGGCTTCCGTGTGTACAGTTATCAATTGATCTACCGCGCGCAGTGATTTTTCGAGTGAAAGCGTGCGACAACTTGTGAGCGGACGTCGCTTGAGTTGCATGTCACTTTTCGTACTTTCCCCGTGGTTCGTGGTCCGGGATGAAGCTATTGTCGGTTGAGTCGCCTCCGGTGAGTCCACGTGATGGTGTTTGAACACGGTGATTCTTAGTGAAGTTGCCATTCATGGGATAGCACATAAAGCGCCGACTATCGGCGCTTAGCTGTAGACGCCGCTGAGCCCGCCCCGCGCATTCACTGCAACTCCCTCCTCCGGCCTCCGGGCATTTTCACTCTGTCTTGTCCATGTAGTTTTCGTGGCAAGATATATGTCCAGGCTGTAACAATGCGCTGGAAAGCTTCTCTCAGAGAACAGCTTGCAAGGTGTCGTATCGTTGTAGCCGGCGGCCGGATGGACACTTTGGCTGACCATCTGACAGACTGTTGATGCATGCAGGCCGCACAAGATGATGCGGCTGTTGCAATGTCTCAACAACTGGTCAGTCCAGATCACGCAGTGAAACTGATGTAAATGTAAGCCAATCCCTGAACATATGTTTCCGAACCCGGGAGGTACGCTATGGCCCGTACAGCGCCATATTTCTCAAGATGATATGTCTTCAGATCATATGTGGGCGTCCACGATTATCCTGTGGCTCTCCCTCAGATACACGGATCACATTCTGAGGGTTTCACAAACCGTGTGATATGGTTCAATTTGTCGTTGCCAGCGCTAAATTCCGGCGGTATCCCTGTTCAGTGTGATTTACGGCATACACGAGAAGAGCAGGCTAGTCACTCATCACCCTCGGCGCTCACTGCGGTACTCACAGTCTTTACTCATTGTGGGCCGTTCACTGTGTTTACTGGCTACCACGACGTCTTTCTCAAGCTGAACGCAGTCTGAAGGATCGCCTCATGGTACTGTTTGTCCTTCTCGTCTGCGCCGTGGTGGCCATTTTATGGCCACAAGTCCGTCTGCGCGTGAAGCAACTTGGGCTGCGCAACGTCCCTGGACCGCCCTCCCAGTCAATATTCACCGGTTAGCGCCATTTCTCGCCGATGTCGCGCAAGCCCAGTCTCATCCAGTCTCCTTTCCAGGCGTGTCGAAGCAGTTGCATGTCGCTTCTGCGATTCCGTACAGGGAACGTGTCCTCACATCCTATCGGGGTGTCGTCAGACTCCCCGATATGTTCGGAGTAGGTTCGCACCTTTCCGGGCCGTGTACTAGAAGTCTCATGCGTTGTCACAACAGGCGATCCATCTTGCTGTGTCGGATCCTCTGGCATTGGCCACAATGTTTGGAAAGTATCGTGACGCTTTCGACCTTCCCCTAACACGGATACAGTCAGTCAGGTCACAGAACCGTCTATCTCACCGCTTATGCATTGATCACATCTAGCACCGCTAACACGGTTTTCGGGCCCGGCCTGACTGGCGTCAAAGGTGAGCAGTGCGATTGTCGTACAGCTCCATGCTGAGCGACGGGCCTGGCAGGGCACGAACATTCCGAGCAGCGCAAGCATCTTAGTCCTGTGTTCTCGGTCAGGTACTTGCGAGATATGGCACCGACATTCAATCGCGTAGCGCAGGAGGTAGGCCCACATCCGTGCCTTTCCCATGGACGCTCTAGACGTTGTTCCCATCTAGTTGGTCGATGTCCTCAGGGCCAAAGTCGCCGCTCCGTGCAGCGAGGTGGACATCTCAGATTATGCTGGCCGTTTCTCCCTGGAGTGCGTCGGCCGTGCCGCACTAGGATACTCTTTTGGGCCGCTTGAGAACCACGGGACCGATTACAGCCGTGCCCTGAAGGAGTTCGGGTAAGTCGCATACTTATTCATCGCCCTAGGCACAGGCGATCTAAAATTCTCACAGCCCGACTATCGTACAACTACAACAATGGCGCCCCTTGTTGCCCTGGCTGAAGCGTCTGTTTCCTGCCGCATGGTTGAGGTTCGGTGCCGGTGTCATTCCGAGTAGGCCGTTGCAACGGATGAAGGCCATCTCGGACAGCGTCAACGCTACCGCGCGGCAGATTCTGAGTCAGAAGGAGGAGGCGCTCCAGGAGGGCGACAAGACAATGATTCAGGAAATCGGGGAGCGTAAGGACCTGATGAGTATCCTGAGTGAGTCTGCCTGCGAACATCTATGCAGGTGGTGAACATTTATTTGGCTGTAGTGCAGCACAACTCCAAGACCTCTGATGTTTCGTCGTTCTCACAAGAAGACCTCGTCGGACAGATGTCGTATGTCTTTCGGTGACATTTCCAACTGCGATAACAACGCGGCTCACACTGGCCTCGCAGATTGCTGCTCCTACAAGCGACAGACACGACGTCAAGCACTGTCGTACGCATAATGCAGCAACTGGCGCAGAACCCAGACGTTCAGGAGAAGGCCAGACGCGAACTCATTGAAGCCACCTCCGGCGTCGGGCGCACGCTGCAGGATCTAGACTTTGACTCCTACGCCGACCTGCCGTACAACAATGCCGTCATCCGCGAGACGGTCAGAATGTGCGCGCGCTCTCTGATCGCATGACCTCGCAGACGCTGACCGGACCCTGCCGCTGCTCAGGTACCCAGGCTTCTACATGACCAGCAGGATGTGAGTGTCAGGCCCCGCGCTCTCCGCACAGGGCCCGCCTTGATCGCGTTTGTATGATTACGCGCCGCAGCGCGGACCAGGACACGGTGCTCCCGCTAGGCACACCCATTCAGGGCGTGAACGGCGAGCACATCCAGGAACTCGCCGTGCCCGCAGGGACGACGGTGTGGTTGAATATCTTCGGGGTCAACCGCGACCCCGCGATATGGGGCCCGGACGCTGCGCAGTGGAAGCCCGAGCGGTGGCTAGCCTCGCTCCCCCCAAGCGTCGGCGAGGCACACATCCCGAGCATGTTTGCGAACACGTGCGTGTACCCTTTATATGGCTGGACACAGTGGTATTGACCGGAATGCCGTCAGGATGACCTTCGTGGCTGGCCCTCGCTCCTGCATGTATGTGTACCGCTTCAGTTTGCATCGCGTCGGCGTGTTTACGAGCAACACAATTTGTAGCGGTTACAACTTCGCTCTCGCTGAAATTCGTGAGTTTCGGCACTTCTGATCGTGTGCGCGTAGAGTCTTATCTTGCGTCCAGGCGTCATTCTCGCGCACCTGCTGCTGGCCTTCGAGTTTGCGCCTTCCGAGAAGGAGATAGTCTGGAAGATGAGTGGCATCGCGTCGCCATCCGTCAAGGGCTCAAAGACGACCAAGCCCGAGATGCCGGTTTTGATGACGAGGCTCTGACCGACCGTTCTGATAGCCGGGAGGATGTAACATCGGAATCACAGACCAACGGACACCGCCTGCCAGACTGCAACTGTAGACCCGCGCAACACGACGAACCGTTTGGCGCAGGCAGAGAGGGCCAACGGCTCTCTCGATCGTGATCGACTGATTGGGCTGCCATGCTTTCGAGGAGGACAGTCTCAGCCGGTGTGGCGTTCACTAGGCTGAGCCGGTTCTGCCTCGGTGGAACCGCAGTTTGACTCTAAACGGGCTCCTTCGAGCGTACGCCGCGCCTTTCTTTCTTGCCGGGTTCTCGCCGTTCCACAGGCCTCTCTCGGCGTTCTGGGTGCTGCTGTATGGTCAGATAAAAGACAGCTGCCATCAGGCACGAACGCATGCGAAAGTCCCAGATTTCGCGCACACGGTCGCGGGATCCGCCAACGTGGCTCACATCTCATCCAGCTCTTGCCCGTTCGGGCATTGACCTACATAACAGCCACCGAAAATATTTCGACACTCGTGCTCGCATGTCCAGCCCATCATCCGCGACTCGGATCATCCCACCACTCGCCGACTCATGTTCGGGCAAGACCCATCGGCGGCCGAGTTTTCAATCCGCCCCCTTGCTTCCATCTTTGGGGTTCTGATACTGCGTGCAATAGTTGAGGTCTGAGCGTCGTCGCGTGTACGGACGTTACGGTAGCTAGCCCCGGACCTATTTGCTCTCCAGGACACCTCCCAGCTAAGTATCGTTCTAGCTTACAATGCTTGATTCGCCGAAGCGGGATATGCTCCACGAGAACCATGGGCGTTCTGAGCCTGAGTACTTCTCTCCATATCTCGGGTTGCATGTCAGGTACACGATACAGCTCGTTTTCAATGGGTCTGGCAGTATCCGTGATATACATAGGCAGCAATCAGGTACAGACCCACTGCGAGTCCCTGCCCAGGATGAATGCCATTGAGTAGCAACCAGCTTTGTTCCTGCGCGTCTCGAGCTGCGGACACCGGACCAGGCTCCCATGAGAGACGAGTTGAATATAGACGTGCTCTGACGGCACACGCCGAACCCGGTCCATATGCAGGCATGTTCACTCCTCATCTGAACACTGGTGATGCGATCCCGAAGCAGTCGCAGGCCCGCAGGGGGTGTCGGGGGCCGACCCTGTCCCGCGCGCTATGCGGGGAGCACGCAGCACCCGCGGTTGGTAGGACAGATACAGCACTCCGCGTGCGCATGCCGCGTTCTATCTGATGATGGGGATGGACGGGTGTTCTTCGCGAGATCAGCATCTGCTTCTGCTAGTCCTTGACATTGCCCGCGCGCTCCCGCAAGACCCATCAAGTGCGAGCGGTGCAGGTCGCGCTCGCGCTCGCGGCGTCGAGATATAAGACGGCCCGTGTTCGCGTTTGTTCCCGTCGGGATCTTCAGTACCCAGACCCGCTGCGACAATGCCCGCCACCAAGCCCGGAGACATCAGTCAGGCGAACGCCCACCTGGTTGGGATGTGGCTGCAGTTCATCGCGACTGGTACGTCTCCGATTCCATTGATCTGTGGTGCATCGCGAACTGACTCCTTGCGTACAGGGGCGTACGTTGTCTACCTGCCCCACTGCGTGCTCATCCTCTACCAGAAGATGAGGCAAGGTCTCTCGCCATGGCTTCCTGTAGGCTGCCTCCTGATCTGCATCGCGACGATGATCGTGAGTGCATCCCCCATGCGGATTGGACCCCCGCCTGAACTTGTGTATGCAGGACTTCGTGGCCGTAATGGTCCGCTCGTATCAGGGCTATTCGACCAAATTCCCCGGCGAGCTGATCGACCCCGCGGTCATCTACTCCGACCCGTCGTCGACACTATCGCTCATCAAGAATGCGATGAACATCGCGGTTGGCATCATCTCCGACGCCATCATGGTGAGTCGCGCCATCCCCGCTCCGCAAGCGCGCACGGACACTTACGGCGGATGGGAAGGTGTACCGCACATATGTCGTGTGGAACATGAACATTTGGGCCGCGGCCCTTCCCTTTGGTCTGCTAATGGGAGACACCGCCGTTGGCCTCTGGGCGTATTGGACACTCACACAAACCAAAGCTGGAACCACGGCCATCCTCGCAGCCGTATCCCTCCGCATTCGTTACTTCTTCGTCATCACATTCGTTCTCAACCTCGTCTGCTCCGGTGAGTCGCGTGTCTCGCACGACCGACCAACCGACCTCCGCTGACTGTTCCTCGACGGAAGGCATGATCTGTTTCCAGATCTGGCGCATCCAAAACAGGGTGACGCACGACGGCCGTACCCGTAGTGGGGAACGCTCCCCATCCAGCAAGGTGATCGAAATCATCATTGAGTCTGGTATGTGGTGTCCTACACGTAGTACAACGCGACGGGGATCTAACAGGATACCGCCTGCAGCTGGTATATACTGCGCACACCTCTTCATCCTCATTGTCACCAACATCGTCGGCACGAACTACTTCTTCGTGTTCCTAGATCCTGTACGTTTCCTCTGTGTGATATTTTCGTGCGATAGACTAACCCCACCCCTGCGCCTTCGTTCTACAGCTCCCACCTGTCGGCGTACGTTTCGCTCCCTTCTGGTATGCGCGTCGCCATGATGCTGACCTTACTCTGCAGGCATACGTGTTCTCCATGATGATCGTCCGCTCTCGGTCGAGCAAGTCGGAGGGAAGCAGCGCGCACAACGGCAACTCGATCACGTCCGGCACGACGATCCGGTTCCGCGGTAGCAGGTCCGCCCGCCCGCCCGTCTCTATCGGCGTCGAGATCGACCTCGAGCGTGTCGTCGATACTGAGAGCGTCGCCGGCCAGCGCGTATACGACGTACATCATGCCGGCCCGTACTCTCCCCACGACAAGGACGCGATGGCGATATGAGCAGGGACCACTCTCCCCATCCTCCCCACTACCCTTATCTCCTGATCCCTCCTCCTCCTCTCTCCCCCTGCGCATTTGCCGCGTTCCGCTCCAGCCTCAGTCACCCGGCTGGGCATCCGGCGCACCCGACGTCGGGAGGCAACGTTGGCGTTGTTGTTGTGCTGCTGCTTATGTATGTCTAACTTGCTGTACTTGTGTACCACCTGGGTGTAAGGAGCGCGATGCCGTGTATCGGTTGTATTTGGGCTGTATCCAAGGACTTTACCCTCCAGTTCGCGAGCGTGATAGTTGGACACCCAACGCATGCATGACACTTCGCATTCACGGAGAGTCTCGGACCACGGCGCTTACATGTGTGCGCGGACTCGTCGGCGACTCGGACATCATTCAGTCGCTTACACAGTAACCACCACGTTAGTTGGCAGCGAACTTTCTTCCCGGGCTCGCCGTGCATGGTCGTGAGATGCCCACATTTCCGAACAATCCAGCAACAGTGTAATGACTCCTTGACGATCACGCGACGATGGGGATGAGTCCAGTGGTGTCTTCTGACAAAACTCACTGCCTCCTCGCCTCCCCGGAAATCCCAAGTGAAGGTGAGTACTCTGTCTCGACCTTCAAGGCGTGCTTGGCGTGTGCTTGCATTCTTGGCTTTGCATGCAGATCCGGAAGACGAACGGATCCCGAGGATGTCGTGCCAAGGTGTTGTTGGGCGCGAGGCGACAATGCGTTGCTTCGGTTTTGTTGGGATCAAAGCCTAGTGGGCTAGCTCGTCTCTTGAGACCCAACCCTGCAATTCTCATCAGAAATGTTGGAGAAAGGAAGTTCGTGTTCAGCATGATCTGCATGCAGTGTAGTAATCGTTACGCACGCTCAGATCGCATCAACCACGCCATACCACGCCTCCGCCTGAGGTATGATGATCATCGTCAGAACACAGTGATCGTCCCATAGGACACCGAGAGTGAGCGCGAGAGGGGATGGCCTGTGTTGGACAAACGGAGAACCCGCTGACACACTTCAGGGGATGTTGTCCAAGGGAGATATCGGCGGTGGGCATATTCAGTAAGGATGGAAGAGTTTGGGCTGGAGTCCAAGACGGTGAGTTAGCATGATGATCCTACTACAACTAACAGGTCAGCTGCTCACTGTGCGTCGCGTTTTACATATCGTATTTCAGTCCATTGACAAGCCCGTGCAGTCTAATGACTGCGCGAGAGAGGATTGTTCTGTCGATCCTAGAGCCGGTCATCCACCGGGTAATTCTTTGATGACCAAACACAAGGATTTCCTCAGATTCTATCGATTTCAAATTCATGGAAAATAGCCATCAAGGATACACTGCACAGCGGCGTTGTGTGCATAATACGATGATCAGCGCACTCACCATCGTCAGGCACGCCGGATGGTGCGTTCCTCAACCTAATGATACAATTTCCAACGCTCACGATACCAACAGTCACTTTCCATGGTCGTACAGTCACCGGCTCCATGGTCGTTCTCAACGAGACTAGGAACACTCTCTGAGAAGTATTGTAAGGGGCAGCCCAAGTCGGCGTGATTTTTTGGGGACTTCGCTTTGCTCACCTCCTGGGAAACCGGACATGAGGATGCGGAGGGGAAAAGACGTAAGGCCAGCTTTGCAATCTCGCACCGGCCTAGGGTTGCTGCCGTACCTCAACCGGACAGGACACTGATGGGGTTCCTTCTGACCGCCACGCCGCCACCAACGGTAGCAGGGGCACTTGGCATACTTGACATCTCGGCGCAGCGTTGACAGATCCGGCATGTGCTCGAAAGGACACATGGCTTACCTGGTAGAATCGTGTGATATGATATGGCCCTCGGCGACACATATATCGCCGTTCCCAAGCTATCAGGGCAGGACTGTCAGCCGACATACCTGGCCTTCCAACCGCCGCCACCTCCAATAGCCACGATGGTCGCTCCTGAAGAGACTTCGGGCGCATCGGGCCCTCCCGGCGCCAACTCCACGTCTCGAAGCGTTGACAACCACTTCCTCTTCCTCCTCCGCGCTAGCCTGAAAGAAAATGCGGACAAGTACATCTTCCGACCTTACATTGGTAGGGACGATAGCTGGGATGCAGTAACCTACCGTCAACTCGAACAGCAGCTTGCCGTTGCGAAGGAACACTGGAGGCATGCTCTTGCACCTCTCAACCTCCGGCCCCTGGACGTGGTAGGATTCTGGTAAGCATCTCAGCTCTGCCCCTTCGCGTTGAATGGCACGATGACGTCTATCACAGGCTCACAGGAAGCAAGTTCACCGACTATGTGAACTCACTCGCAGTCTCCGCGCTCGGATACACGCCGCAATTCTTCGGCGGGTCTTTCGATGATGCTACTCATATTCCGGAGTTGCTGTCCCGGTCCAGTGGGAGGGCCCTCATATACGATGCTGTCCACCAGGAGAAAGTTGCAGCAGAGAGCGGTCTCTCGGTACCGCAGTTTGCTGCTCTTAACGACACTCAGATCGCGCAAGCGACTTCAAACGTGTTCAAGGATGGCGCGGACTCTATTCCGCCCGCCTCCCTCCAGGCCGAAGCCGCCGTGGCTTTGGACGACATCGCCTTCCTATTCCACTCGTCCGGGACGACGGGAGGGAGGCCCAAGATCATCCCCAACACGTTCAAGATGCTACATGCTGTCATCAAGCGCAAGCTCATCGCAGTGGGCGTGACGAGTCAGGTTGATAACGGCGAGCAGTTCGTCATAAACAACATCGGCGGCCTCGTAAACCCTGGGAGTTTCCACAGTGCGCAAGCAGCGATCTGCTCTTCGGTATCCATTCATTCGTTGACAGAGGCTCTTAGCGTTCGTCGGGAGCATATACGCGGGCGGCTGCGTCGTGCAGTCGTCGCCGAACTCGGTGACCCCACAGGAGTTCGTGGGCATGACCCGCGTGTGCTCGCTCAACCGGCTCGCGGTCTTCTCGACGTTCCTTTCCAACCTCATCCGCGCGGCGAAGCACGACGACGCAGTCAAGCACGCCCTACAAGGTCTGCACAGCATCCTCCACACCGGCGTGGCAATCAACCCAGAGGACGAAGAGTGGGCCCGCGCAAATGGGCTCAAGGTCATAGTACGCCACCAGTGCATAACCTCATTGCACTACCCCTTACCCTCATGCAGAACGCGTACTCGACCTCGGAGACAGGCCCCCTCCTGCGCGCACGGAGCGGGACAGACGCGGACGCGCACTTGCTGCGCCCCATAGACGGCTCCACGGCCGTCTTCCTCCCGCGGGAGGACTCGTTCGCGGGCGTGCAACTGTACGAGGTCGCAGTGCCCGTGTCCTCTGACGAGTGCCCGCCGCCGGAGGTTTGCGGCGTGGACGGGTACTACCACACCAAGGACCTGTTCTCGCGCGAAGGCGACGGCTGGGTTTACCGCGGCCGCGCGGACGACTGGCTCAAGGTCGGACCCGGGCTCTGCGATAGCAAGTGCGTGTTCGCTGCTTCAGCTGTGGTGTATAGCGGACCATGTGCTGATGCTTGCTCGTACGGGGAACTAGGAGCATGGAGAACCTCGTGCAAAGGGCGTGCTCGGACCTTGTACACAACGTCGTCGTCGTCGGCACCCGGCGCCCATTACCCGCCTTGATCGTCGAGAGCACTGAAAACACTCCCGATGAGGAGGCGCAACGGGTGCTCGCGAAGGAAGTCGTGCGGCGCATCAAGGATCACATGCACACATTCTACCCACACGAGCGCATCGAGGACCCTCGGAAAGTCTTGGTCGTTGGAAAGGGATCGCTACCACGCACTCGGGTACGTCCCTTGGTTTGACTTGGAAAGAGTTCATGTTGCTAATGCCTCAATTGGATTCAGGAGAAGGGAAACGTGAGGTACGCACTGACGTTCTTTGCCTGCATGCGCAGATCGCTCATGTGGTGACGCGGAACAGACGGCCGATTGCAGAGCAACTGTTCGCAAAACAGCTGGATGAGATCTACGGTACGGCGTGGAGTGCAAAGGTCGAAAGATCTCGGATCATGTACAGTACGCATTGATTTGGCGCAACATAGATGGCAACGCCCCATACACATTGGACTATCGTTTGAGAGCGCGTGTCAGGCTACATTGTGTACAGCCACTTTTGCCGGGCTACATTTGGTAATACCAGCAGAAGTACAGATGGTCACTGGGAGCATGACCTGCAGTACACGCGTGCTATACACTGACAGACCGTACCCACAGAGTGGGAGAAGCACACTGCGGGTAGCCCGGAGCAGACAGCGGAGAGGCTGACACGACTATGAACCGAACACCTACTCTCCCTGCCCAATGCGGGCACCGACAGACAGTCTCAGCCTCGATCACAATACTGCGCTTTATATACCGCCCTCAGCCTCCTCTCGCATCTCACCTACTCTTTCCCGTACCATTACATACCATACATACCCACACCCACACCTTTACCTACCTACCTAACCCCACACACAGCCATGATCGCCCCCAACACGCCCCTCCGCCGCACCTCCACCCTTACCGTCCCCGCCGAGCGCCGGTCGCTTTGGTCGCCTCCTCCCAAGACTCTCCGCCCCCAGGGTCTCCGCCGTCAGCCTCACGTTCAACGTCGCCGCGCCGCCACTCCCGCCCCGGCCCCGACCCCGGCCCCGACTCGATTCCAGCTCGGCTGCGGCAGGCCCTCCGTCGCGCCGTCGGTCAAGCCGCTCAAGCTCATCTCCCTCCAGGAGGCGCAGCGCCGCATGGACATCGTCTACCACGGCCTGTGAGCGCTGCGCGGGTGCGATCCCTCCTTCTTCTCTTCGAGTCCTCGCATCATCCGGGTCCCGCTGCGTTGATTTCCTATTCTCTTTCCGCTCCAGTCTGCAGCTACATAAAACCTAAAAAAATACAAAACCCCTCGCACGCGCAGCTGAAGACCTCGACGACCTCGACTGGACGACTAGGAGCTCCCTCGGCCCGTCCGGGGGAGAGGTAAGGCTGACGGCGGCGGCTGGCTTTTGGGCGAGGGGATTCATGCCCCCTGAGGACCCCAGTGTCATGTCCAAGGCCCGACGCCGTGTTCAGTGCCGAGATCTCTGCGTTTTCTGTTCGTTGCTGCTCTTTTGCCCCCGCAGATATCATACGAAGACCTCGGATGATGGCAATCACGACAAGAACGCGAAGCACGGCTCTCCGGCGGGACCCAGGTAACAGGCGTCGGCGAGGTTGGCGGAGGGCTTGGATCACCCGACGATGTCAGCCTCCCCGGCAATGCCAAGGTAGTATTGCGGCCCGGTCTCTCTTTGTCTCCTTTCCGCAAAACGTTCAGCGACCCAGCGACGGCTCAACACCCGACACGACTCGACACCGACACAACCCGACCTCGACCTCGACAGCATACGACACAGCAACATCGACACGACGGCGCCTCGACACCGACTTCAGCCTCAACACCGACACCGACACCGACACCGACACCGACACCGACACCGACACCGGCACCGACACCCACTACGACTTCGACTTCGACTTCGACTCCGACTCCGACACGCGACCGACCCGACAACTCGACTTCGACTTCGACGGTGGTAGGAGGGGCGGTGTCGGCAGCCAGTGGGCTGTGCGGGAGAGAAGATGGCGCCCTCTCTCTCTTTCGTGCGGCCTCTGGTTGTCGGCTCCGGTGGAGCGGGGGAGGGGGGCCGGCCCTCTCCTCCGCGCAGTCCACGAAGTGAGTCTCTTCTCTCGCATTCGACCATCAAAGAACAATGCTCACAGGAGCACTCCGAGTATCGCAGGTCACCGCGGCCGCCTCATCCCCTCAAGAGGGGCGGGGCGGCGGGAAAAGGAACAGACATGAGTCGATGACGGTGAGTACTTCGAAGCGGCCGTCTTCAGTACTCCGCACGCCAACGCTCCAACGATCACAGATGATTATGCCGCATCATTCAGGGACTCAAAGAGTCATACGACGGGCAGATGTCAGGACCGTCCGCCCTCGTTACATGTCTCTTCCTCTTACGCCATGACCTACTCATCCGAGGCGGCCAAATCGGAAACGTCCGGTGTGTCGCTTCGAAGGATGCGACTGCTGGCTCAATCGCGAGTGGGCCAGCAACCGTATCCTTGTTCTCGGACCGTCTATCATCCCGCTGTAGTTTGCGTTCACGCGTCCTTTGACCGTTGCGCACGTCCACGAGCCTGGGCCCCGCTGGTAGCATACAGTTACACTACTCCGGCTTTGAGCGTCCCCTATTGCTATTCCGTGCATGACAGACAAAGTGAGCTAGGTTACGAACCTATGCGAGACACGTTTCTCCTGGCATTCTCTGCCAAGTACCGGTGTTTTGCCATCGCCTTGCGAGAGCTCTAGTGTACGAGGGTATGCACCATCCCAGTGACTATTCGCAGCGTGCCTCGCAGACACCCTAGGCCAGCCTGTTATCCAGTAGCGCCGTGGCGTAGCAAAGTGTTCGTGAACGGTTTGCATTCGGCACATATCTCAAGTCAAGCAATAAGCTCAGAGTTGGCCAGGATGGTGTGAGTTGTGAGGAGATTGTGGTCGAGAGTAAGGTCGTTGGCGCCCGCGGGCATGGTTCCTCCAGTGCCACCATGAGCGGGGAGCCTCGACGTTGGTTGAAACTTGTGATTTGTACCCAAAGCTTCTGCTACGGACGGACTGCGCTCGTTCAGCTTGGTACATGTTGAAGAGGGGCAGCGGTCTAGACGACGTAGGGAGTCTCAGTCTGGTGCACGGAGTGTCAACAGCTGAGGTGCAAGGCGCCGTACGAAACGAAGAGAAAGCTACGCCGGTTATGTAAGCTACGGGGCGCTAAACGAGCGTGCAGTATGATCTATGTCCAATGTTTCTACCTATCTCCAACAGTACACACTGGCTGTGGATCTGGAATGCGGCCACAAGTCTGGCGGGCACGCGCTATGGTGCCAGAGACGTGTTTGAGCGTCCGCTCCATTGTGGTGATCTCAGCTTGTACTGCATTCGCGCGCGATTGCTATGGATTGGCGAGCTGCAGGCAGTGCATCTCGGAGGTCACCATCCCAGGTCTCTGGCAGACAGGTCGCGATGGTCGCAGGCGGTGAGTACACCTGATTATACGACATCGCGCCCCAAGTTGGCATACACACCAAATCTCGCTCAACACGCAGAATGCACGCAGGCATCGACACGTACCATTTGCGCTCGCTGCCCGCGTTCCGGTCATCCCTTGTTTGTCCGTCTAGACTTGAGATGGATCCATCGCCTCAATGCACAGACAAGCACGGTGAGTAATATCTCAAAGGTAATCTAAGACGTTCACATCTCTGGGTATCCCTCCGCATCATAGGTGGTTCCCGAGCCCGGTATCATGGTCTTTGCAGTGCGTCCAGATCCTCATTCGCTGCAATGCGCTCAGTGCACTCTGCGCCAAGATATGCCATGACAGACGGTGAGCGCGTCAAGTGCCCTGGCTAGTGATTCGCATGCATGATGAACCGGCGAGTACTCACCTACACCCACACCGACAATCATGATATGAGACGAATGGAAACGGTCATACAGCGATGCCATGGATATGGCTATGCTGCATCTCGTCCATAAAAGCATTCGGCGAGCAGATTGTAGATACACTGTGGCAGCACGAGAGCAGCGTGCTTGAGCTGCACGAAGTTCCTATTGTGAGAAGCACGTCGCTATCGGCATGCTTCAGGTTTCCGAGCTCTATTGCTATGTTGCATCAGATACCCAGACTCCCGTCCTTCTTGCGTTTGCGAGGTACGTGCTCCATAGGCAACCTGGCCACTGCCCATTGCTGACCCATCTCTTTTGGTTAGCTGTCCCGTGCTCGGATAAATGACTGTCGCGTGTTTGGCAGTGCAGCGCATACAGTGTCTTCAGCTAGATGTGCACGCCGTGTGTCGAAAGTGCGAGCGCGTTGCAAACAACGCCGCGGCGCCGACGACATCGACCGTCGCACTGGATTCAGGGAAGCCGTGCGATGCGGACAGTCATGGATGTGGGTCTGTTCTGCCTTGGGCTCTGCATGCACTGGACTACCACGACTGTATCCTACAGGTTAGGGGCGGGTGGTGTACATTTGAGTCCCACGCGCTGTCCAACCGGTTATCACTAACAGTTTTGCGTTCATTTTGCAGGTCTTCAAAACATCGATGAAACCTAACAAACACCGTGGATATACTCGTACTATTAGTTGGTTTGCCCTTTACTGAGCAGCGCAAACGCACTTTAGACCTACGACAGACCACACCATCCGAGGAGGCTGACACGGTGACATACCGATCACGAACCGCCTTCCCCAAGTGGACGACCGACACCAAGAGTCAGCCTCGATCGTAATACCCCTCCTTATATACCGGCCTCAGCCTCCTACCGCACCTCACCTACTTTTTCCCGTACCACCATCAGACCCAGACCCCAGCTTTCGCTCGACGCGTATCGCTTTAACCCACCCATACCGAATCATGATGTACTACAGCCCCGCGACCCCGACCCGGCCCATGCCCACCTCGTCCCCCGTGCGGCGCAAGCTGCGGACCCCGACCACGACCCTCAACGTCCTCACCGAGCGCAGGCGCCGGCAGATCGTCCCCCTCAGCTTCAGCATCCGCCCCAAGTCCCAGCCCCAGCAGCGCAAGGCCGCCGTCCTCGCCCCCAAGCAGGTCGACGCCAACCGCCCCGCGTACCCCGCCAGCTGGCCCGTCGGTCCGGAGCCCGTCAAGGACTCGGGGCCGATGCTGATTTCCCTCCGCGATGCCAAGCTGCGGAAGGAGATCGTCTACTGTACGCTTCAGTTCTGAGCGTCTTCACCTTTGCACCGTTTTCGTTTCCCCGCTGCGTTGATCCCCGTTTTCGTTCTTGTTCGAGTCTCCAGCTAGAATTCACAACAAAAAACCCTCGCACGCGCAGCTGAAGACCCGACGACCTCGACGGACGACTGGGATGCACCCCTGGCCAGACTGGGGGAGAGGTAAGGCTGACGGCGGCGGCTGGCATTCGGGCGAGGGGAGTCATGCCCCCCGTGAACCCGGTGTCGTGTCCAAGGCCCGACACCATGTTTCGTTTGTCCCTTTACAGTAGCTCTTCCTCGTTATCGACCGACTCCGACTTCGACACCGACGCCCAACACCTCGACACGACCGACCTGCCGACACGATCTCGACACAACATCCGACAACTTAAGCTCGACTTCGACCTCGATCTCGATCTCGACCTCGACCTCAACCCGACCGACGCGACATCGACACACACCACCTCATCACCGACCACGACCTCGGCATGCTCGACACAACCGACACGACCGACACGACTCGACGGTGGTAGGAGGGGCGGTGTCGGCAGCCGGGGGTTCGTGCGGGGGGGAGGATGGCGCCCTCTCTCTCTTTCGTGCGGCCCCTGGTTGTCGGCTCCGGTGGAGCGGGGGAGGGGGGCCGGCCCTCTCCTCCGCGCAGTCCACGAAGTACGTCCCCCCTTCTCCTGCTGTCCATAGCCATAGCAGTGCTAACATATGCATACAACGCATCTTTGTTCCCAGAACCGCCTCCCCTCTGCCGTTGAAGAGGGGGGAGGCGGTTGAACCATACTCGGGTCACAGCTACTAGCTGATAGCGAGTCTTTGACGAATCGGCACGTTATGCAACTTCATGTTTGATCATGTCGACCATACCGAGATCTACGAGTCATCACGACACACGAACACTTGGCTGTCCATAGCCGGCGTGTGGACGTCAGTTGAAGATCTGAGTCTGTTGCGACTGCATCTTTGCGAGGCTTTGATCGTAGTTGAGTGGCGAACTCGCCACCAGGGTGCACCCTGCGTCCACTTCTAGGCGTCGCTTGCATCACGATGAACACGGTTGTATACGTCAACCTGTTTTCTGGGAAAGGCGTTGATCTTTCTTTGTTTGCTCATGTCACAACCCCCTTTCGGGTTCTGCTATACGCACTGCAGCACGGGGTGCACTCGACGCCTCATCAGTGGCGCTCTACCCTCTTTCCGAGCCATCGTCGAGTGTGCTGTGCCACTGACTTTGCTGGCTGAAGAATTGTGAGTAGAACACAGGTTCATTCTGCTGGGATCCCAATGTCGACTCATTGCTGTCGTTCAGAGCGCTCCAGTAGTGCTCATGCAGATGAATCGCCCCTATATGAACGATGACATCCTCCTGCAGGTCATGTCCTTTGCGGACAAACAGACCGTCCTGAATCTTCTGCAGACTTCAAAGATGCTCCACCATCACGGCGCGCGGTATCTCCTCAGGGGCAATGTCGAGATTGACACGAGTTTCGACAGACAAGTCGTGTCATTCACATCCTTCATGCTCTGCGACCAGTCGAATCTGAGTTCCCGCCTTCCCTTTCTCAAAACCCTCAAATTGTTCCACAGAGATGCGCGATGCCACCCGGACTACAGACCAGAGTCGTCGACTGCGACAATCGCGGGGGCCTCGCTTCAACTGCTTTTCAGCATGCTCGCGCGCGAAGGAAACCTTCTCAAGCTGTCCATGTGGCAAGCCGAGGCCATTCTCGCCATGCACTCCAAACTCCCGGAAGCAGTCGCGGAGCTGCAGACTCTGACGCACCTTTCTGTCCAGTCCGTGGGGAAGCACACAAGCTGCATGCTCAAGGCGCTGCGGTCCCGGCTCGTACGTGCGGATATCATCATGCGGGGTGGTAGAGGGGACTCGGAGGATTCTCCCTCGGGTATTGAGAGGGATCCAACACGCCTCCTCTACCACTCCATGACTTCGCTCCAAGAGTTGCACAGCGTGAATACCGAGCTTCATGCGAGCAGCCTTTGCTTTCCCAACGTGACATTCCTCGAATTTGAACCGCACCGCATGCAATTTTGTCAGACTCAGCACTATGTCCGCGTTTTCCCAAACCTGCGGCATCTCTCTATCGACGACTGCGCCGATTACTGGCCCGGGGCTGGGGACAGCATAGAGCACCTGCTCATCAAGCGGGCATCCAACCTGTCCGCTCAGCAGCGCCTCGGCTCGTGGCCCTCGCTCGAACGCTGCGGAGGCACGATCGGCCCACTGTACTTGCTCGGTATTCCGTGCCGCATTCGGAGCCTCGATATCTGTGACGCGATTTGGGGATGGATAGGCTGCGCATGTGATCCAGAAGTCCTCGACACCGTCTTGGGGTGCGCACGTCCGTGCGTTCTGCGGTTGACCTTGTGGCACGGGTTCTGGTTCGAGTCCCCGCACTTCTTGGAGACCTTCTCCCGCTCGGAAAACGTGGGTGCCCTGGAGTTCCTCGCCTTCGATCTCGAATTGATGAGGGTGGAACCGGATCCTGCGAGCGACCGGTTCCCAGCGGCACTGGTGCGTTCTCTCGGCCTCCGTCTCTTGGTAGATGCTCCTGGACTGATCGACGACAGCTGGCGACAGGACACCGTCATACCAGCCGCAGTCTGTCTCCTCGACTCCCTCACCGCGTTCGTGCTGAGAATCGACTGCCATGATCTCCAACAGCGCCCGCAGGGCGGCCTTTGTCCGCTGGAGGAAGCATTGAACGTCTGGGACATGGCGGCCTTCGCCCGACGCGTGCATGCGGCCGGCGCCCCTGCCCTGTTGTCGGTCAGCGTACACATGACGGGCCATACAGTTCGGGGGGACGAGAGCGTCCAGATCGGACCCGTCTCCCAACTGGAGCCATAGCTACGCTGCATGATCACCCAACAAAGATACCCTTTGATGTTGCAGCCTTCCATGGCGAACGTATCCGAGTACCATGTTGTCCCGCCCTGTCATCTGGGGCCGACGCCCAAGCAATGACAATATCTTGGCCTTTGAGTGTTGGAAAAACCAAACGAAGAAGCGATTGTTGCTACAGCTACAGAACATACGTGAACCACACGCTCTCATCCTTCACACCCGCCGGGTCCGGCACCGCCCCATCCCCCTCGTCCCCGGAGAGCGCCGCCCGCGCCCGCCTCTTCCGCGCGTTCTCCCGCGCTAACCACCACACGTTCGCGCCCGCGCACGCGACGATGCCGAGCTGGAACACGAGCAGCGTGACCGTCGCGGACGTGTAGCGCGGCGGCGGCGAAAGCGCACCGAGCAGCCACGTCGAGAGGATCGCGCCGAGGTTCGTCGTGACGGGCAGGATCGCGAGCGCGGTCGCGCGCCGCGTGAACGGCGAGGAGTTGTTCGCGGCCCACACGCCGAGCGGGGGCCCGATCGAGAACGTGCCGGGCACGAGGAGGAAGAGCGAGCCGTACCGGACCTCGTTCACGAATGAGCCTGTGGGTCGGAGCGTTAGTTCGGCATCCGACGGTATGCGAGCTGTCCGGGCGGTGAACGCTCACCGAGGAAGATAGAGAAGCCGATGGCGGCGAGCAGTGCGAAGAAGATAGTGTTGAGCCCGCGGCAGGAGTAGCGGTCGGATATGAAGGAGGTCACCACCGACACTGGAGGACGTCAGTATCTAAGCTGTAATGCACCAAAACACGCTGCGTACTCACATACTGAGCTGACCGCAAACGGAGGGACGGTCATCAGCTGCGCTTTCGTCCCACTCCATCCCAGGCCTTCAACGATGCTGGGAAGAAAGCTGTTCGGGATTGTGAGCATCACGAATATGCGGAGACATCTCGCGGGGACGCACTAGGATAGGCCAGAGAGCGCCGATCCTGACGACAATCCATCCCGTGTTAGCTCCCGGCAGAGGAGAGGCAGAATAAGACCAGTGCATACCGTTAAAAAACCCACACAGGGCAACGAGGATGACATGAGGCTGGACAAACGTCCGCCCCACTTCTGCCATCGTATAGCTGAAGTCGCTCCGCTCCGCCCTAGACAGCCCGTCGGCTTCGAGGATAGCCGTGATCGTCTTCTGCTCCTCTGGCATGAGCGCTGGCACCGCTGCGGGATTGTCGGGGAGCATGAAGTAGGATGCGAGGCCGAACACGATCGTGAAAAGCCCTTCCTGCATAGACAAGACCTGGTCAGAACGGCAACGTTGTGAGCGCGAAGTGGGACCTGACGAGTATGAAGAGCCATGCCCAGCCTGGGCGGCCGCCGACGCCCTCCATCTTGATTATGGCTGCCGCGAGGAGGCCGGAGAATGCGGAGGCGATCGACGTCGCAGAGAATACGATGGACACTCTATATCACGTTGTGAGCCGCATGCACTAGGTTTAGGGCAAGACGCGTGACCCACCTGGTTTGCAGTTGTCTCCGGGGGTAGAACGATGCGAGATATAGCGATAGTCCAGGAAGACATCCACCTGGAGAGTACGTCAACTAGGCTCGGTCTGTCGGGTGATGTCGGTAGAGTGCCACAGACCTTCAAACACGCCGAGGAAGAATCGAAGCGCGAGAAGTCCCGAGTAGTTGTGAACAACCCCTGCCCGAGACTAATGTCAGCAGAAGGCACGACAGGAGGAATCGCAGCCAGAATACCTTGCAGTGTGGCGGTGATCCCCCAGAGGATGATAGAAGTAGGAAGCAAGATACGTGGTCCCACAACCTGTACGAGTGTGCGTGAACACATGTCTCCGTCTCGCTGACGCAATGACTGACCTTCATGAGTAAGTTCGAAGGAAGGTCGACCACGGTGTATGGTCTATGGCACGCGATGGTGAGAAACGTGCGAAGTAGACACGAAAGCTCATACGCTCACATCAGTGTCACTGTCAAGGCCATACTGAACTGCAATGAATGTACCAACGGCTGAGCGTCCGACAGAAAAATTGAAGCTCACCTGACTATCAGACATGTGCAGAAATTCCTGGAACCCAGCAATCTGTGCGTTCCCTATGTTGCTACGGTCCTGGCACACTGACCGTGAGTTCCAACGTATGAGTAGAGCAAGCAAGCCAAAGCTACAGCATACCAGCGACGAAAGGAAGATCATCATCGTGACCACCGGGAGTATGACAATATCCAGCTTGTACCAATTCACGGCCGCCGTTCTGTGGAACGAGCCGTCCACTGCTTCAGAGTCGAGCACGACATTATGCTTCGAGGAGCTGTCATCCTCGAGCACAAGCTCCGGCGTGGACGACTTCGATGGCAGCGGGGACACAGACATCTCTGCTCGTCAGTACTAGAGAACACACAGTAGGCCTAAGAAACCAGAGCAGCCCGATAGGAAGAAAGACAAGGACACCCGGAGACGAGCTTGGCCCTCCTAGCGCGGGGTGCAGGGACTCGGACGCGGGAGGGCAGGAGGGTCGGGGAATATATATCGCGCGCCCCAAGCACCATAGACCGCTAGACCTTGACCAATTCCATCAGGGCACTCCCGAGCACCTGAGGGGATCCTATAATGGCATCCCCCGGACGCGCAACGAACGCGCATCAGCGTTCGTGCAAGCGGCAGAGGTCCGACTGTCACGCTGGCGGCGTCGGACGCGGACGTTTTGCATGCACGGCGGCAAGGCGAGGCCTCTTGCGCAATATCGCGGTCCTCAACCGACCTAATAGGGCGAGATACGGTGCGCAGATCCAGGGCTTGATGATCAGGGAGTGATGGGAGGAGGTAACAGGACAAGCTGCGCGCTGCTTGCGTGTACGTGGTGTAAGATACCCACACCCCTCCCCATCATCCTGCTCTGGTATTTCCAGGCGATCCGAATTTTTGACCGGGTGCACTCGCCGTCGCGTCCCCGAGAGGTCTGAGTTCAGTACTATACAGAAAGATCTCTAAGTCACGGCGTCCAAACCCTGGACTGCCGTTCCTAAACACAGTGGCAGCAGACAACACCCCACTACGGGTGTGCGCTCAACTCCGTCGATACCGCATCTACGGCGGCGCCAGTCCCTTCTCCCTCTCCTCCTCTTCAGCAGCAACCTCAGCAAGCCCCTCAGGGTTCCCGCCCGCCCGCGCGACCTCGTTGACGACTTCGGCCTCCACCGCGACCTTCTCGTCCTTCTCGCTCCCGCTCCTCCCACTATCCGACGCCGACGCCGCCTCCACATCCGCCGCATCGCTCTTCTTCTTCTTCTCCATTCCCCACCGGTCGTCCATCTTCGAGTGGAGCGCGATGTGCTTCTGCGCGCCGACGCTCAGGATGCCCGCGGCGCAGAAGCCGAGCAGGACCTGCCACACGAGCCGGAAGCTCTGGCTGAACGCCGCGCGCACCTCGTGCTTGAGCGGCTCCGCGAGCGGGCCGATCGCGGGGATCGCGCTGTACGCGATGTCGTGGTCCGGCGGGATCGTCGCGAGGAACGGCGCGGGGAGCCGCGCACGCAGCTGGTTCTGCAGGATCGTGGCCGAGATCGCGATCGCCCATGCCTGTGCTGGGTGAGCATGGTGGCGGGCGCGTGCGATGGGGCGGGATGCTTACGGAGGAGATGGTGCGGACGAAGAGGAGGAAGGAGAGCGCGGACGCGTTGTGCACGGGGTCGAGCGGCGCCATGACGGTGAACGTCGTCGCGTACAGGAACCCGAACCCGACGGCGGCGACCATCTGGATGGGGATCGTCACCGCTACCGGCGTGTTTTCGCTGAGAAGCGTGAGCAGGCCCACGCCGATAAAGCTGGCGGCCCAGCCGAGGTAATTCTACACGGACACGGTGTCAGCTGCGCCGCGGCTGGAAGGCGGGAGAACGCTTGCAATGCCTCGGTAGCGACCGGTTTTGCTGATGATGATGCCTTGCACGATGGCCGACGGAGAGAGGCAAATGGCTGCTGGGAAGATGTACAACCCGGCCAGCAAGGGCGGGGCTGTCTTCGCAGACTGAAAGTATGCGGGCCTGGTCGTCGTGTTAGTGAGCTCCATCCCCATCTCACAACTAGCGCTGAGGATAGTTTTCGACGCTTACAAATAAACTGCGGCGGCATGTCAGATACCTCCCCACACAAAGGGCAGAAAAGTACTCACATGCGACGCTGTTCACAACCAACCCATGGAAGAAGGAGCCTACATACCTGTATGTAAAGTAGTCGGCAAATCAGACAAAGTTCTGTGGTACGTATATACTCAGGAGACCCACCCAGCAACGCTCGTGCGGTTGCTCAAGACTGCAGTGGGGATCTGTACAAACTCAGCTCGCGACTGACATAGCACATACGTTGAGAGAACTCAACGTACCACCGGATGCGACGCGAAATACGCGTCGTAGGCGAGTGCAGCGGGCAAGCCGACAAGCCCTATGATGAGCGGGGCGAGGACCTGTGCGGACGACCATGGGTACTTGACGCCGGCCCAGGTGAGCGCGATGATGCACGACGTCGCACTCCCGATGATGATGCCGTTGCCCCTGGAGGAAGCGTTACAATCAGCCGGGATACGACGGGGACGAGGAGTAGGTGGGAGACGTACACCCAGTCCATCGCCTTGAACGCCGCGGAGTAGCTATCCACTTTGGGCTTGCGGAGACGGAGGAAGACGAGGACAATGGCGAATGCGATCCCGCAGAGGGGCAGATTGATGTCTGCACCGTGTCAGAACGTGCCCTTTTCTGGCATGAGCGTGTATACCCACAGAAAAGCCTGTAGGACGCGAGTGAGCATCCGCATCATGCTCCTAGTAGCATGTCCGAGACATACCATCGCCATGTAGTGTGTTGCGCTATCGCGCCACCGATGAAGGGGCCCACGGCGGAGGCGAAGCTGAACGTACTGCATCCACCATCAGCCGCGCGCGGGAGAAGTCCAACTGAGCCCGGACTCACGCTCCCGTGAGGGACTGGAAGAAACCTCTCTCCTTGAGCGGGATGAGATCCGCGGTGACGATCGCGACCAAGACCTGGATTGCGCCAGAGCCGATGCCCTGTATCGCTTCCGCCCCACCGCAAGTTAGACCGCGTCCTTCGAGGGCCCGATAGTGAGACACGGCAGGACGGGGAGACTCACTGCGGCCGGCGATGATCATGCCCATGGACGACGCTGAGCCGGTGACGGCGGAGCCGACGCCGAAGAGGAGGATGGCGACGAGGAGGACGTGCTGCCGCCCGAAGATGTCCGCGAGGCGGCCGCTGAGGGGCAGGATGGCGGTGCACGCGAGCGTGTACGCGGACGAGACCCACACGAACGAGTCCGTGCCGTTGAGCGAGTGGATGATGGACGGGAGCGCGGTCGAGATCGACGCCTGGCGGAGGCTTGCGTGAGCGGGGGGTGGGGCGACGATCAGACGCGGGATGCCGACAGCGCCGGGCGGGAGCAGGACGCCGGGGAGGGAGGGGGCGAAGCAGGCGGGGACTCACCAGGTCGAGCGCGGTGAGGAAGAGCGAGGTGCAGAGCGCGAGGAAGATGATCCAGAACCTCCAGCCTCTCCTCTCGGGCGCGGCTGCTGGTTCCGTCGCGGCGGCCGCGTTCGCGTTCGCGTTCGCGGGGGCGGGCGGCGCAGGGGACGGCGGCGGGCTCGTCTTGGAGGTGGACGACTTGGAGTCGGTCATGGCGGCACCTTGTCAAGCTCGGAGGGCACGACGGACGCGCGCATCGCTCTCCTCCGGGTATATCATCAGGAATGGGGCGCGTGAGGGGCCGCCCGGATGGCGAAAGTGCAGGGCCGCGTCGACCACGCTCACATCGTACGGAGGTGGGGACGCCATCATCTGCGCATCCGGGGCGGATCCGGCCAATTCGCTGCCAACGCGTCTGGAGCCCGGCGCGGCTAGGGGAGCACAAAGCCCAGACACCTCGCCGCAGAGCGCTCAATGCCGGCCAAGAATGTATTCGATTCCACAAAAACTCTGAACAAGTAAAATGTCGGCGTGGAACTCGGGGACGAACGTGTTCGTTACACCGATCTGGCTCGACGTACAAGGCCGGATCAAGATCAGACGGTCAGAACATGGACCGACTAGTGATTGATGGACGTGTCCAGCGCGTCTAGCAGTGCGCCCAATGTTGCATCTCCGCGAGTCGATTCCGAGACGACTGTCCTGATAGAGACAGAACAAGAATGGCCGAGCTCAAAAAGGAGATTCGGGCGCCTCCCGTACGGTGGTCGCCTTCAAACTCTGACCACCACTGGCACACAAACCTGTCGACTTCGCCCCGGATGCCTTGAGACGTACTTTAGCAAACCGGACATCCACACCAGCACCCAACGTCAACACCTCAACGGGTACTCACACCAGAATGGAGACCACGGGGGACGGATCGGGGCTGTGGATCTCACTTTTCAGAACCACAACCCACACAATCGACAATGCAGCACAGCTTGAAACCGCACCGTGACGAACGCTGCTACGCTGACCAGGCCCTCGCACACCACCCATGGCCAACCGTGCACGTTCGCACGCTCGTCGGACCTCCGTCGCGAGTACCGTCCAATCCGCCGTTGGAGTTGGAGTTGGAGACATTCCCACACGGCGAGTGCAGCTCTTCATTCCCACACTCAGTATGTCATATTCTACCAGAGAACGCCCGGTTCACTGACCGCAGCCGCCACGGCATTTTCATTTGCGTCCCGCCCGCAGACGCCGGGCGGCCAACAAACCCATGCCTTGCATAACGCTGCTGCAGCCCGCAGTAGCCTGCCGGCGGGGTGTGTCGCGCGTCGGTGCGCCCATGGCGCAATGCCTTTCCCCGTGGAGCGTGGACGAGACTCACCGCGCACCGGGGAAACTATCTGGCGGGTCAATGGCTCCGAGATGCGCCCAGAGCTACCGGTGCGGTGGTTTGGGCGCGATGAGAGGAATGGGGGTGAGAGGGGTGGGGGTAATGGAGGCGAGGGTCATGCGTCCACCGTGCCCACCCACCTGCCCGCTGAACCGTCCAATGTGAGTGTGGGTAGAGATCCCACATACGCAACCAGGCGGCGGATGGTGTCCGCTCTAGCGCGACGCCCGCTCGCTTTTGCAAAGTTGGGGGCTGAGACGAGAGGTGGACGGCTACGCTCGCATCCCATTGAGTCAGACGGTGCGCGTGGGCGTCGGCGTCGCGTGCGTGGACTTCGACGCCTTCGCGCTTCCCACCTGTCGCCCTACGAGCCCTCTCGCGCACATACAGAATACTCTCTCGACAGCCCAGTCGAATTTGCGTGATAAACGTCGAGGATGGGAAGAAGAGAAGACGGGAAGACAGGAGTCCTTGGAAGAAGTCCCTCCTGTCGTCGACTTCGTCTTCTGCTGTGCTCGCCTCGCTGCGAGGAAGTTGGTTTTGACAGCGACAGCGGCGAGTCTCCGTTGTGTAGGTCGTGCGATGTGTCTTACGCACAGGCTGCCTAAGTCATCGTGCTGTCTGCTCTGATTTGATAGCAAGTAAGCCTGTGTGCAGGAGGGTCACTCAACCTTCCTTCTCCTTTGTCGACGCACTATCCGACAGGCCTTGCCTCACAAAGCACTGCGACCTCGGCGGACACTTGAGAGTGTCCAGCACATCCTTCTGCTTCACCCTCGAGCCAAACCGAAATAGCCATGCCGCCGCATGAAACACCCTAGCTGTGTCCCTCAGCCAATTTGCATCAATGAAGGTTTCGGGCTCACGACGATGTCACTCCTAGTGCAGCCGCTGCCCGGTACAGCTGTCGTCCCGAGCGCGCAGCGTTGACGTCGGTGAGCAGTCTGTTCGTCACCCACTTTCCGACAGCCCGTCGGGCTGAACGTTCTACAGGAGCATTATTGCCAATACCCGCGCGGCGTCGGCGTGCCCGCTCCCAGCGGGCCTGGTGCTGATGCCTGCTGCCCGCGCATATCGATATCCTACTTGGCATGCTGATTTGCGGAAGCGGTTCAGTGTGTGTTTTTCTGGAGACAGAACCTTGCCTGGCGTTTTCTGCGCCGGCACGCTGTTGAGATTGGCCGCAGGTGATGGTAGTCGCAAGGCGTCTACCGGCGTAGTATGCCAAGCCTGCTGCCTCCGTACGAACCGTGCACAGACACTCCGAACGTGCATTTCGATCATGCGGCCAACAACCCGTTAGTGCAACACGCATCTCGTCCTCGTATGGATCCGCCTCTTCGCCACCCTACCTAGTTTGGCCCTCGCAACTCATCACCTGCTCCCAGGTGCGGCGTCTCGCGGATCTCGAGGAGCACGCAAACGCTCCTCCAGAAGACGCGATCCTGGCGCGTATCACACTCACACGCGCGCGTGCCGCTGCGTCTGTCATGCGCGCGAGCGGCGAGGCGCGCCCCCGATACTCACCCCGGGCGGCAGGCGGGCGTGGCCCCGGTCCGATGCGCTCGGAGGACCGCTCGATCGTCCCAAACGGGAAGGGGAGGCCCCGGGGCGGGGTACGTCGAAGCACAGTTTGTCCCACGTTGTTCCTATGTAAGGCAGGGACCGCGCTTCGGGACGTGATTGGCAGGTCTGTTCCCGCGATCACGCGGTCCCCGGGCGAGCAGCGCTCGGCGCTCGGACTCGAATCGCGAGATGGGACTCTCTCCCTATCTCGGCTCGACTCGCCCTGTCCAGGCGCGCTCGACAATGAACGGCGTCCGTTGCGCAGGCTCGGATGCCGTGAACTCCATCTGCGCTACACCGCGCGGCCATACAGTCGCCATTCGCGCAGGCGGGCTCGCTATTTGGGTCATGTCAAGATCGCCAACAGCCTTCTGATCCACCGGGACAATGAGCCCGTCTCTCTTTGCCCGCGCTTCAGCCCCTCGGAACACTCTGACACCATCGCGCCTATTCGCACCCAACTTCCGGCTGAACCTGACCCTCGAACCGTACCTGTCTGGATGATGGACGGTCCATCATCACCCAGCGCGCGTACCGGCCAAGTCCGCGCATCAGCCGCCCTTACTTCTCCATGTCACATCCCGCAGCCCTCTCCGAGTCCCCGTCTCCGTCTCCGAGGTCAGTCGGGTCTTCCCGAACGTACTCAGGTTTTCGTCCGTGCCAATGCCTCATTGTATCCCAGAGGTTGGGGATATCCCCTACAGGACATAGATGTGCCGAGCTAGCTCTGGCCGCTCCAATTCATCAGCACTCAGCGGTGTCCGCAGATGAGATGCGCCATCCGTTCTCTCGCGCGCAGGGTCCTCCCTCTCTCCATAAGCCGCCCGGGCGGTTGCGCCGCCTGTTGATATTACTTAGTGTCCCCCGCGCCGATCGTCCCCCGTCTGCTCCTTCCCGCCAACTGGGACCAACACCCACAACTCAGCGTGCACTGAGTACTACTGTCCCGACAGCAACCATGGCAGTGCTCTACTACCTCAAGTTCGTCGCCGCCGCGCTCGCCGCGTACATCCTCACCTTCGTCCTGTCGGAGGTGAGGAGGCGGCTCAAACTGAAGCCGCTCCGCAACCTCCCGGGCCCGCCTTCAGAATCGTTCTCGTCAGGTGAGCATAAGTCGCGAGCTATGAGCGAGGGCGGTCGCCGACGCGCTCACGGACTTGTACAGGTGCCCTCCTGAAGATGTTTGACCCGAACGAAGTGCCTCACCGAGAGCGTGTACTGACCGAGTACGGGGGCGCAGTCAAGTTGCCTGCGATGTTTGGGGTACGCCCCTGCCGTATATACCCTGTGAACGCCGCTTAATGGGCACATGCAGGACGTCCAAGTGATCGTGTCAGACCCGCTCGCTGTCACTACAATGCTCACTGGGAGGTATCGCGATGACCTCGACATCCCCGCAGCGACTTCTGAGTACGCCTCCGACTCTGTGGGTCCGTTTCGCCTGTGGCACTGACATGTCGTCTTCCAGGATCTTCAGGACCATCTTCGGTATCGGCCTGGTCGCTTCTCGAGGTCGGTCGGCAAGCCTGTTCGTAACGCGCTTCTCTTCACTGACCCGCGCGTCTAGGTCACGAGCACAACAAGTGGCGCAAGATCCTCAACCCTGTGTTTTCGACGCGCGTGCTCCGCGAGACCGTGTCCCTGTTCCACCAAACGACCATCGAGGTGGAACCGCTTTCTTCATTAAGAGATTACATGCACTGAAGTCTTCATCTAGCTAACCGACCACCTCCGCCGCAAGGTCGGGAGTGGCGTTACCGAGGTCGAACTCTCCGAGTATGTCAGCCGCCTCTCGCTCGAGGCCGTCGGTCGCAGCGCGCTCGGGTTCTCCTTCGGCCCCCTCAGCGAAGACTCCAACACGGACTACAGCCGCGCCCTCAAGGAGTTCGGGTGAGCTTCCTCCCCGCCTCTCGGCCTGACTCCCGCCGCACCCTCAGTCTCTCGCTCACTCACGCACGTTGCCCTTCAGGCCGGCGCTCGGGAAGCTGATGTTCTGGCGGCCGCTGCTGCCATGGGTCCGGCGCACGTTCCCGGCGTGGCTGCTCGGCGCGGCGGTCGCAGTCCTGCCGTGGCCCGCGCTGCGGAAGATGCGCGAGATCTCGGAGAGCGTGCACAAGACGTCGCAGCAGGCGCTCAAGCGCAAGATGGACCTCCTCCGCCGCGGCGACGAGGCCATCCTCCAAGAGGTCGGCGAGGGAAAGGACCTCATGAGCGTCCTGCGTGAGTCCAGGGCCGTTCCTGCGCACACCCTGTTTGGCTAGGGACTGAAGTTGGTGGCGGTGCAGTCCGAACCAGCATGCAGGCAGGCGAGATCGACCAGCTCCCAGAGGACGACCTGCTCGGGCAAATGTCGTAAGCCTCACCTTCCGCGTTCGTTGAGTAACGCCCAGCACTCACTAGACGTCCGCAGCTCTCTCCTGCTTGCCGCGACGGATACTACGTCGTCCACGATTGTGCGCGCGGTGCACCTGCTCGCGGAGAACAAGGACGTGCAGGACAAGCTGCGCGAGGAAGTTCTGAACGCGACCGCCCGCGCGGGGCGCGCGCCGCAGGACCTCGACTACGACACGCTCGCCTCGCTGCCATACCTCGACGCGATCGTGCGCGAGACGGTGCGGCTGTACCCGACCCTCCAGATGTCCGCCCGCGTGTACGCCCCCTCTCCCCTTCGTGCCAGGTTCCGCACGCTGACGGGCACACCCGCAGGTCGGAGAAGGACGTGGTGCTCCCGCTGAGCAAGCCCGTGACGGGCGAGAACGGGCGGCCGATCAGCGAGGTCGTCGTGCCCGCGGGCACGACGCTCTGGTTCAACATCCACGGCGCGAACCGCGACCCGGACGTGTGGGGGCCGGACGCGGCGGAGTGGAAGCCCGAGCGCTGGCTCGCGCCCCTCCCCGAGTCCGTCTCCGCCGCGCACCTGCCGAGCATCTTCGCGAACACGCTCACGTTTGGCGCCGGCCCGCGCTCGTGCATGTGAGTCGCCCGCCACCATCCGGCGCCGTTCCCCGTCTTCGTCCCTTGAGTGAAGGCTGACCGTGAGCCTGCAGTGGCTACAACTTCGCGCTGACCGAGCTCCGTGCGTGCCCTTCTGAGCAACTCTACCTAGCTAGAACTCACCTTGTAATGTACAGGCCTCAACCTCGTCCACCTGATTTCGACCTTCGAGTTCACGCCCTCCGCGCAAAAGATCGTGTGGAAGCTTGGCGGCATCATCTCGCCCGCCGTCGAGGGATCCAAGGCGACCAAGCCGGAGTTCCCAGTGAACATGCGCATCCTCGCGGCCTGAACGCATAGATCCTCGCATGGGCACTTTGGTTTGCTGTCGGTGGCATATATTGCGGAGAAGTTTACATCGTGCATCTGTGCAAGTGCCACTGTTGTTACTATGGAAGAGGCGTTGGTCTCGAATCTATGTTTTTTTTGCCATACCACCCCGCCCGGACGAGCAGAACAGCGCAGAGCGTTTTGTCGCCCTTCCCGGGTGACTGGACCGTCTTGTTAGGCTGATGAACGGGACCAGCGCGCGTTACAGCCGACCAGCCGAGCTTTCGTCGCTGCCCGCAAAGAGTCTGGACGTACACCCCATGATAAAGACAATCATAGCCCAAACGCATGGTTCTCGCCCCAGTCAAGAGCAAGCGTCAGCGCGGGGCTGCTCACAGCATTCAGCTCGCGCACGACTGCCAGACGGTCCACCAGCCTGGGGCACCGGCAACACTGGCACCCCCCGCCGCCGGACGATGGTCCGTCACCGCAGTTGCAGCTCGCGATGCGCCCGTCGTGACGCCCGGGGTGGCTCATACCGAGACTGGACCGACTTTGTGCACACGTCTTTGCGCCCCTCGATGGAGAGCCGCGGGCAGTGGGCGGGCGCAGACGCACCGCTCAGCTACGCCCGCACCGCGATGGGGTGACGACGCCGGCTGACACCATGGCCCGCTGCGATTGCGCACACGCCGCCCGCGCGGGCGGCCCTGGCGGTATCCCCATCCCCCCATGCATGTCCCGCGCTGTGTGTTTCCGGTATGTCCGACGCAGCCACGGACGGAGGTGAGGCCGGTCTGGGCGGGGGTAGTATATGGGGGCAGACGGCTCTCCGCGATTCGCGAGGGTGATTGGCGGTATAGGCGGATGTACGTCCGGATGCGTTCGAAGGAGGGGATCGAAGACGGTTTCTGCTCGGCTGGGTCGTCCGACTGTACAGGTAGCGAGGCGCGCGCATTTGCTTGATGTTCCTTTCGCAACGCCCATCGCCGTGACACTTCCGGTGAAGGGAAAGGGGAGTTGGCAGTGCAGAATGGTCGGTCGTAGCCGGTGCTGCGAAGAGGACACCGCGCCCGTATGGGGATCCTGCTCCAGATCAGCGGCCCTGAAACGCATGCAGTCTCGCCCAGGGCCCCCGCCGCGCCCTCACAGCTGCGTTTGTGGGAGCACGACATCAGCGCTTGCAAACGGGGGAGAGGATCCGAAAGTCAAGCCCACTCGGCTGGACAGTCTGGCCGGAGGTCACAGTTGACAGCTCCGTATGGATACAATGTGCGCAGGAGACGTGTGGGCCGTCGCCGCCAATCCGTGTACGCGCGCATCCGGGGATAGACACAGAGATTTGCGTCTGAGCAGTCTGGCAGGCAGACGCAGCTGCGAGAGCCTTCTGCGTGGGCCGAACCATGTCGATCCTCGCTGGACAGCTCACGTTCGTGCGCCTCCCTGCGGGGGCGAGAGGCACGAGCGAGTGCGTCCGAACGTACTGACGAGTAAGACAGTACCACGCGGGCTTCTCTGCCCATTCATTTGCGAGAGCTCGGGCGGTGCAAGCTGCTCGTGCTCGTTGTGATGCACGTCCTATACAACGGGCCATCGTGGAGCACGGCCGTGCCTTGGAGGCTGCCACGAATGTCCAACGGGATGGCGAGATCAGCCTGCAATTGCCAACAACTGCGAGTGCGCACGAGTGGGCGGATGCAAAACCGGTTCTCTCACGATGGGCGCTGTGATCAACTCGCTGCGCGCGGCTGAACAGTGCGTGCCTCCGCTCGCGGTCGGATGGATGGCAGGCATGACAGATCGCGCCGTGGGCGGACCTCTAGAGCACGGATGGACTCGAGAAGGTTCGGACCCTGGAATGGCGCGTCGGAGGTGTATGTGATGCCTTGCGGGAGATGGTACCGTGCAGGTTACGCCGGTGTTCGACAGCTTGGTCGAGGGAGGTATATGGGTACAACGGCAGTCGAGGTCCTCATCCAAGCACGTTCGAGGAGACACCAACTGGATGGTCCTGGGGCGGAATGGACATCGGTACAGAACCGTACGTACACCTACGACCCACACTGACCGGCAATGTCCGGAGACGAGCCGTCAGGCTTCCGGTCGCTGCAAACGACAAACAGAATTATGGGTGTGCCGCGAGACCCGGCGCGTGTACTGACGAACACTCATGCGTGGACGCAGGGAAGTAGTGAGGCGTGAGATACAACAAATAGGGTTTGGCACTAAGCACGGCGTACAGTGTTTAGCGAAGGCTGTGACTCTCCAACAGAGCGCGGCTGTACGAATTGATCATGGCGACCTTGGGCGGCCTCTATCATGACCGCCCGCTTCCCAGGGGGCATAGACATACGTGCGATGCGCTCAGGCTCACGCCTGCGTCCGCGCGTACAATGTTGCTTGTGAACTCCAATGGGGTGATGACGAGCTCTGGGAGGCTCTGGATTGGTAAACCGCGCAGAACAATGAGACTATCAAGGTCCCTGGCACGCAATACGTAGCGATGTGTCGTGCCCTCAGGGTGGTGTTTCGCAGGCTTGCAGCTTGTGGGCGGCCACGACGCCAGCGCTGATGGTCAGCTGCGAGCGGTCCTCGCGGTGTCCCCAAGTTGAACCCGGCGCTTGCTTGGGTTCTTCCAGTGTGTCCTCGACCCTGTTGTGTGAGAACGAGCGAATGAAGTACGTTGCCTCGTTGAGAAGAATGAAGTGCACTTGTAAAACAGAGCAGATGCCCTCCTGGCTATTACTTACCCGTGAGATTTCTTCGGCATTTGTTCCCGCGAGCACAGTGCAAGATCGAGACTTGAGATATGATATACTCACAGGTTGCATCATAAACATATCTTGTGAGAGGAACTCACGAAATGTTCAGGGTTGCTGCGTGTGCCGAACAGATTCTGCACAGATCGTGTTGGAGGCCCGGGTGGAACTCCGGACGGTGGTAATACCGCCGGCTGACCGGCCGGCGAGACCGGCCGACATGTCTGGGATCTCCGGGCCCGACCTCGATCTGGAGGTTCCACAAGAGGCGATGAGGGACATCCAGCGGCAGTGTTCAAGCGCCCGTGGTCTGTGGATGGGCGGCGCCGGCGAGCACTTGCCCCGTTGATTGTCTCTTCTCTCGCCTATCACATCCAGTCTTAGCGTCTAGCGTTCATCGTGATGGAATGTCCCCCAAGTCCAGATCAGAACACCCGATACGCGTCTGACATCCAACGGGCAGCATTTGCAAGTTTGCCGTGCCGCATGTCAACAAGAAACTCAAGCGCATTCGCCGGGTCTCACGGGGCACTATCCTGGAAAGTGAAGCGACGAATGTGCATTGATGGGTTTTAACGTACTCGTCCCCCGTGCGCTCGGCAGCAGGGAGTCAGCGGCGTTCTGAGTCCCTGGACCCGCCCAAGCCTCCAAACTTGAACCATATTCCCTTCCTTAGATTCAACTTGCTCGCCAACAAGACGCACGTCCCCCTGAACCTGGATCATCGTCCCCCTCCATCGCACTCCAAGCCAACATGTCGAACGAACGCACCCTTGAGAGCCACTACTTGTCCCTCTTCCCTCCGTCATTCCGCAAGTACGAGAACGAGACCGTCTTTAGGCCCTACATCGGGCGCAATGACGCCTGGGGAAGCATCTCGTTCAGAGAGGTCGAATCTCGCCTCACAGTCGCCCAGACGTATTGGAAGGCCGCCCTCACTCCCCTCAACCTCAAGCTGCAGGACGTCATTGGCATCTGGTACGCCCAAGTCGTCATCAACAGATTGCCATCCGTGCTCACGCGCCGTCGGACGGTAGGGTTCCGGGACGCAACATCGAGGACCTCATAAACGCCATCGCGGTTTCCTCCCTCGGCTTCGTCCCACAGTTCTTCGGCGGCTACTTCAATAATGCCGACATTATCGCGAAGCTACTCGTCAAGAGCGGCGGCAAGGCCCTCATCGTGGAACCCGGCCTCGCCGACCGCATCCCCGACGATGGCTCAATCAAGGTACCCCGTTTCACGCCGCTGAGCTATGCCCAGCTCGACAGGCTCGTCGAGAAAGCCTCGACGGACGGCCAGAACTTGCAGTTTTTCCCCCTCGCGCCCGCGGCCCTGGATGAGCCCGCAGCGCTCTTCCACTCCTCCGGCACAAGCGGCGCTCTCCCGAAGGTCATCCCGACCACACACAGGAACCTGCGGAATGTCGTCTCGCTGAAGTATCCCAACGCGGAGCTCCCGTACGAGGGCGAAGGCCAAGTCGTCATCAACACGATCGGCAACCTGGCCCACATCGGCTCGTTCCACTGTGAGTGCTCCCGCCTACCGTCGTGTTGCGGGGCGTTGCTCATGATTGCGACAGCTTTCCTCGGCAGCATCTACCTCGGCCAATGCCTCGCGCAGTCCTCGTCTGGGGCGATCACGCCCGAGGAGCTCATCGGCATGGCGAGCGTCTGCAAGCTCACCATCCTGCTTCTGTACGCGACGTACCTCTCACAACTCATCAGGGCCGCACAGAAAGACACGCGGGTCAAGCACGTTCTTCAGAACCTCAATCAGATCTTCCACACCGGCGTAGCGCTCAACGTGGAAGACGCCGAATGGGCCTATGCGAACGGCCTCAGGATCATCGTGCGCAACACTCACCTCCTTCGCCGCAGTGCATCACTGACTCCCACCCGCCAGATTTCCTACGTGACGACCGAGACAGGTCGGTGTTTTGGCTCTTCCTGCCATGACCGTCCGACGATCCTGACAGCATCTCTGCACAGGCCCGACGTGCCGCTCGCGCCTAGGCGCCTCGCCGTCCGACCGCCTCCTGCGGCCGGTCAAGGGCGCGAGCCCCGTCTTCCTCCCGTACAGCGGTGACGAGAAGGGAATCGCGGACATCCAGCTCTACGAACTCGTCCTCCCGCCGACCGCAGATGACTGCCCCGCGCCCGAGCTGCGCGGCGCGGACGGCAACTTCCACACGAACGACATCTTCGAGAAAATCGAGGACGGTTGGGTGTACCGCGGCCGCGCCGGGGACTGGATCAAGCTCCTCCCGGGCTTCGTCGACACAAAGTGCGCCTCCTCCCGCTTCTCACATGCATGTCGCGTGCCTTGGCGCGCTCCGGTTCGCGGGCTGCGCCAACCCTATGGCTGACACGTCCGCGCCCGCAGGAACGTCGAGGACAGCGTGCGCACGCTCGGCTCGGACCTCGTGCACGACGCAGTCGTCGTCGGAAGCGGCCGCAAGTACGCGTGCCTCGTCGTCGAGGCCGCGCAGAGCGGCCTGGACGAGGACGGGCGCCGGCACGTCGCGGAGGAGCTCGTCAAGCGCCTCGCCGATTTCAACCGGAACTTGTTCGCGCACGAGCGCATCGAGGACCCGAAGCGCGTCATCGTCGTCGAGAAGGGCACCCTCTTGCGCACATCGGTACGTCTGCGCGCTTCTGTGGCGCTCCGTAGAGAAAATGACTGTTTGCCGCCCGGTACAGGAAAAAGGCAATGTCCGGTGAGTTATTTCGAATGCTTTTCGACAAATTTGACCTGCGACTGACCACGCGCAGCCGTGCGGCCACGGAGGAGCTATTCGCCGACACCCTTGACCGTATTGCGTCCTAAATGACTGATGCGCTGATGTAGATGGAGCATGACATGTTGTAGTATGTAGTACGTGAAACGCCGCTTGCGATGAGTTGCTTATGGCTCTGGGCAACACCATGCCAACATCATCAGTATACCTTCTGTTTCGTTGCGGCCGCGGGGGTGAAGTCAGCACAAATACCGACGAGAACAGAGAGACGATATTTACATTGATGCAGGGGGCATCGCGCCTTCCAGTGCTTGTTGGTCGCCACCGCTGCGCGCCGAACGAAAGGCAAATAGGGTGGGCACCTAGCGCCGCGCGTTCCCCGGAATGTGACAATGGTCGAGGGAGCCCGACCGCGTCGCGCGTCTCCAGGTCGGAGTTGCAACGATGGGTACCGTACGCCCGGTACACCGAGGGAAGCTCCTCGATCGTCTCGTTCCTGAACTCGGTAGGCGAACCGCTCACCAACGGCGGTTGTACGTGATGATCGGATGGACGCCCTTTCTACCCGGCGGAGGGCTGACGTGAACTTACCAGATCGTGTGGGCGGTCAAACTATTGCGTGACTTGGCGATGCCGTACATAAACCCTCGCTTGTGAGCCCATTGCGGTGCTGTACGAACAGGTATCCCCGCGCGTGACGGGGTGTCAATTCCTGCTCCGTCTGGCTACATGGTATCCGAGCAGCAGGGCTGCCGTGTTCCTGTACACATGCTCCGGGGAGGCCTTGTCCTCGGATGCACATCTCCACACCTGACCAACTCTCCGGCGATCGTGAGTGACAGATCGGCGGAGAGGCGAATGCGCCGATGTACGCACCACAGCAGTCCTAGGGCCGCTCTGTCCTCTTGGGGGACCTCTACATACGTCCTTCGCGGCGCCGGCCGCACTCTCCGATGCGTCGGAACGTGCGCTGCTGCCACAATGCGTAAGACGCGGCCAAAGTGGGCCGGGGACGTCCGCCATCTTTGTCCGCATCCGGCGACGGGCACACGCGCGCACGGTGCTGCGTCCCATTCCGGTTGCGCTGGCAAATGGACTACAACCTTTCTTCGAAACGCCACCGCGCACGCACGGAGGACGCCGTCTGATTCGCGCGGTGCGTGCGCTGATGGCCCCCGGGGCGCAGTGGGGTCGGGAATACCTTTCACCTGCACTTGTAAGGTTAGCCGGCCGTTCGGGCACAAGGAGGTGACCCTGAACGTGCGCAGGTCGGCGGCACTCTGATGCGGCTGTGGGCGGCCGCTCCTCCGTGAGCGGTCCAGTTCGATGGGAGTTAACCAGTTCGCGCGGCGAGCCTCACCTGGGCCGGTGTAATATAAAGCGGCGCGCGAGGATTATTGCCCCTTGTGCCCGCAGGAACATTCTTGACTTCATCATGGCGTTGACAGCAGCTCAGGCCCGCGGCTACTTCGAGCTCACCCGCCTTCACAAGCCCCTCATGGGCAACACATATCTGTTCTGGCCTTGCGGTTAGTATCTTCTCCTTGGCGGCCGTAGCGTCGGGCACTCACATACATCTCCAGCATGGGGCCTCACCATCGCCGCGCGCAACGTCGCGCTGCCCTTGGAAGACTATGTCGTCCGTTTGGTGCTGTTCTTCATCGGCGGTATGTTGATACACAGTGCCAACTGTGTCTACAACGACATCTGCGACATCGAGTTTGACCGCCAAGTCGGTTAGTATCTGTCTATAACTACAGATCAATGTATGTACTCACCCTTGACGTCTAGAGCGAACGCGGAAAAGACCATTGGCTGCCGGGGTGATTTCGGTCAAGGGCGCGGTGATCACCGGCGTCTCCATCTTCCTCCCCAACCTGTACTTGATCACTTTGATGAACGACTTGAGGTAAGCTTATGTCGCTACACTGTACGTGCAGGAGAGACGGCTCAATCCGACCGCTATTTCAGCTTCAAGCTGAGCCTGATTGGCATGTTCCTCATCCATCCGTTCTACCCGCTCATGAAGAGGTGGACGTACTGGCCCCAAGCATGGCTGGGTACGTCTCAGCTAATCACCTTTGTGGGATATCCAGACTGACAACGTACTACAGGACTGTCCTTCAACTGGGGTATTGTCGTCGGCTGGGTGTGTGTCCACGGACGCATGCCTCCTCCAGCTTTGTGGGTCATGGTCTTCGGTGGTGTCTGGTACGCGCATCAATCAGTCATTCTACGCGCATATACTGACCGAACAACACTCACATAGCTGGACTATCCTGTACGACACCATCTACGCAGTGCAGGACCGCGAGGACGACAAGCGCATCGGCGTCAAGTCGACCGCGGTGCTCTTCGGCGACAGCGTAAAGCCCATCCTGGCCATCATGGCCGCCATCTTCATCAGCGCGCTCGCGTACTCCGGAAAGGTGCTCGGCCAGAGCTCGACGTTCCTGCTAGTGTCCTGCGGAGGTGCGCTCCTGCACTCCATCTGGCAGCTCACGTCTTGGAGCTTGTCCGAGTACAAGGATCACCGGGCCAAGTTCGAGGTACGTCCGATCACGGTCTACTGTAGCTCGTTGCTGAGTATAGGTGCGCAGTCGAACGGCGCGATTGCATGCTTGGTCTGGCTTGGCCTGTTTGTCGATTACTACCGCGTCCTTTGAAGTTAGAATGTCAGCCTGCCGCACTCATGAACCTTTCAACTAGGTTGTATTCCGTATATGGACCTGGGCACAATTCACGATTCCTTTCCTTGCATGTACCGGTCATCGTCGAGTACGAGATCTTTCACCAAAATGTGATTTCAACGGATTTGCTGTCTAGTACAGTTAAACACTCCGGACCTTTGTCCGCGTCAGATCTTCGAGTCCCACAACGTGCACTGAATTCATGGGCTACTCACCGCAACTTGGCAATGCCCTGAGTTCCAATGCCAGAAAAACGGTAGCCAGAGGTGTGTCGCTAGTACTCCACGCAGTTATACGGCAGTGTTCATTCTGTTAAAACTTGAACTCGAAGAACAAGTGTGCGAGGTTACCGTTCGAGGGGCTTGCAAATGGGCCGCTTGGGAGTGCTGGCCACGACACGTGACAGGAATGCCACGCCCAGAGAAGCGCTCAGTGAGTTCGCGCAGGAACAATGAATTGCACAGACGAGCACATGCTATCCGCCGGACTCTGGTCAATCGTGCGCGACTCCGACTCATATGCACGTTTGCTATACTGAGCCGTGTTAGTTTCGTACGGTGCGCACCTTACTTCAACCATTATTCACAGGCGTACCTCAATTCAGATACAGCCTCTGCCCAAACCTATGTGAAGCGTGGCGGCGGGTACCGCAGTCTGTGTTGCACCGGCGGACGTGACAGAGAGTACTGCCCAATCAACACAACTTCCGGCCTATCGTTGGCGGGTTCCACAGTCGTCCATCGAGTCGCATGAGGCGGCGGAACACTGCAGGTTTCAAGTCCAATTCAAGGTGGAGTCTGATGTTGGAATTCTTGTTGTCTGAATCCGTTGCGAGCGGGCGCGAGCGCGCCTTGTCTCGTATTCAAGTAGTTATTGTGTTCTAAATGTCTTGTACCTACGGCGCGATGCGCCACTTGTGTATGTATATAGTCGCCCGCGCGCGTCGAATACACCTCACGCTTTGCACTCGGCCAAACGCGACCGTCTTTGCTCCCTTTTCGTCCTCGCGCGCCCTCAAATTCTCACATCTGACACTCGCTCAGATCTTGAGAAGCCCTGTTACAAGTCTCCACCAGCGAGATCTACATGCCGTTGACCAGGGCTGTATTTTCGTTCACAGCGTGGTTTCACGCACCGCTTCGGGATAGCGAATGAGAAGATGCATCGCAGCTCGCAGGCTATCATTACTGAGCGCGTGTATGACCCGTGAGTCCTTCCTAACTACAGATGAAATGGTAACGTTCTCGTGAGTTTCCTTGCTGCCTAGAAAGCCAGGATGGTCAGCGCCATGTCAACTACGTGGCTCACCTTCCCTCCTTTCATTCTGCAGCGCCCATAAGCGGTATGTCCGATGACCATGCTGTTAGCTCCGTATGCAAGTACGAAGCGCGTTGCTGTGTATTACAGCAGGGAAATGACTTATTAGTGTTGTTTGTGACCGCCTCCATATAGCTATCTCTTCCGCGAGCTCAACATCTCCGCACTCTTCGCTGCCATCGGCTTCTCCATTTCCCTCGGTGAGAGAGCAGCGCACCGATAGCACTTACGTCATGAAAGGCGGACTCACCCTCTGGTTCAGAGGTTCATTGGTGAACGAGGTCCGGCACGGCTCGCTTGTCTTTCCCATGCCCGACACGTTCTCGTTCTCAATCAGGTCCTGTTCGGCCTTGGGCCGCGAATAACTCCTCGCCGGTTACGCGCAGCGCATTCGCGCTCGCGATTCTGCCCGTGACACTGCTCGTATTCCAGCTCGGAACCGTCGTCTGCGCGGGCGCGAACCTGTGGCGGCTCGCCAGGGAGAACGCGCGGAAGAGGTGGGCGTGGGCGGTGCTCTCCGGGATCGAGGAACTGGATGTGAGCATCTGGTTCACATATGTTTCGTAGATCATCTTATACTATTAGCCGTAGTTCGTTCGGCCTGTTTGTCGATCGGAGATCAAAGGCGCAGACATTGTGATTGCGGGGGGCAGCCACGAAGTGAGGTATTGGAACATTACAGCACTGAAACAGATGCGCAATGAAAGACCACTGTATGAGGGGATGCAGAATTATCATCCGCCAGTGCATTCGATGTATGCAAGTGCTAGTTAACCCATTCAAAGTGCATTGTATCGAATTGGTAGACCCGGGCCGATCTGAACGCTCTTGTCCTACGAACATAGTGGCCACTCATGGCCATGCTTACCGATTCCAGGGAAGGGGCAGTCGCGTGCACGCTCTGGGCGAAGGTGGTAATGTCCCACTCGTTCAACGCTTCCTCAAGTGGACAGCGGCCGCCCTCAGACTCGGTGGGAAATTCCGGGATATCCTCGCAGTTGATCCTCAGAGTGAACGCAGTGAGCAAGTTGAGAAGCGCGACTGCGGCTGGTATCGCCGTGTTCTGTCGCAATGTGACGTTGATTAGCTTGACTGCATCTGCCAGAAGACGGGGAAGGAGAGAACGCACCAACGCCGCTGGCTACTGGCGGCTCGCGGGATCCTTCCTGAACAAATCGAGCTCGAAACGGAGGAACTCCAGGGCGCCAACACAATTTTGTCGAGAGAAGGTCTCCAGGAAATGAGAGGTTCCAAACCAGGACCCGTCCCACATACTGAGGCGCAGCAGGTGCGGACGCGCACATTCCAGGACGGCATCGAGGACTCTGGGACCATAGGTGCAGCCTAGCCATCCCGCACTGTCAGTGAGATCGAGGACGCGGACATGGCACGGGATACCGATAAAGTACAGTAGGCCGATTATGCCCTGGTGGTTTTCGAGCAAGGGCCACGAGCCCAGGAGCCGCTGCATTGAGAGGTTGGACGCTCGATGCATGTTGAAGGGTTCTATCCCGTCCTCTTCTCAACGATAGTGCCAATAATTCATACAGAGATCCCGTAGATTCAGGAAGACGCGGACGTAGTGCTGCATCTGACAAGATTGGATGGTACGCGTCTCTGTCGAGTTGTCTCACGTTGGGAAAGCAGAGACTGCTCGGGTGGATTTCGGCGTACACAAGGCGCAGTTGTTGCAGCGAGGAACGAGAGTGGTAGAGGAGGTGTGTCGGGTCCCTCTCGAGGACCCCAGAGCTTCCAAATTCGTCTGTGCAGTCGCCCATGATGATTCCTGCACGTGCTCCCCCCACATGGTTAACGGAAAGGTCCTTCAGAGTCTGCAGCTCTGCGATAGCTGCTACAAAACATGGGTAGTACGTAGCCAAGATGTCTACAGCGCCCCTGAGGTCCAGCTTGACCAAGTTTCCTGGGCGAGCGAGCATGACGAAGGGGTGCTTCAGCGAGGCTTCCGCCATGATCGAGGACTCCGAACACAGGCCATGGTTGCGTAGGGCGCCCTAGCACGTCAACCTGAGGCTACGGAGGAAGGGAAGGCGGTTTGGGCGACTCATGTCCCGCATGTCGCAAAGAAAGAACTCTTTGAATGGCATAGTTTGGCTTTCGCGGACCACGTTGATCGCGACATTGCCCTTGAGGAGATACCGCGCCCCGTGATGATCTTCGATGTCTGCAGCAAATACCGGATAGTCTTATTATCCGCGAAGGATATGATGTGCAGTAGGATGCCATCGTTCAAGGATGGCGATCCATTGACCTGCGTATTGCTAACGGAGCATGGTCAATCGAGTGCACGAACCCGAACTGAATACCGGGAACTCAACATACCTTGCAAACGGCACTACTCTAGTATGTGTGCCTGCTGGCGGGGGGGGGCACTACTGGAGAGGCGGGAAGCTATACCATCCTGAACAACCTTCAAAGCCGCTTTGTTGACTCAATGGCCGTTAGCAATAACAACTGCATGCGCCGACTCAGACTTGAAGCTTTAAGCCGTCCGCGTCAAGGCTGGACAGAGTACTGACGCCTATTGCGCTTGATCTGTATCATCATGGATGGGAGCACGTGGTCCCGTAAACTGAACATCGGCATACAGCCTCAGGAATGGGATGGGATACGAATGAGGGTATGTTCATTGATGGGCTACAGAGATACAAGACGGTACAATTGGACACCAATGAGTGCTCCTAGTGGTCAATAACGCGGCCGACGTGAACGCTCTCGTCCGGCCGCACTCCATGCGCTTCCAAGGACACACGAACGGACGACAGGGTGGAATTGGCCTTACGGACGCGATGCGCAAAGGCGGTCATATCCCACTCTTTCAGCGCGTTCTTCACCGGAGGTAGGTCTTCCTCCAGGGACGTCGATACATCGCTGCAGTCAACGCGCAACGTGAACATTGTGAGATACTTGAGCGGGGCGACCACACTTGGGATGACGCGATCCTGCAGCACAGCGTCAGTTGAGCTGGAAACATCTTCCGGGAGACATGAACTTATGACGTACGAAGCAAGCAGGCAGGTCGAGTTGAATGTCACTCCACATCAGGTGCAGCTCGAACTCGAGCGCCTTGAGGGCGCCGACGCATTCCGGCCGCGCGAACGTCTTGGGAAAGCGCAGGGTGTCGAACCAACACACTGCCATGAGGTCGAGCTTCAGAAACCGCGGACGCGCACATTCCAGGACGGCGTCGAGCACTCCCGGGACGGTGTTCCAGATCTCGTCGTGATTGTTCAGGTTCAGAGAGCGGATGGGGCAGGGAAGCCCGAGGAGGTACAGCTGGCCGATCGGACCGTCGAAGCTCTCGAGCGACGGCCACGAGCCTGAGCGGCGCTGCACGGCCAGGTTGCGCGCGCGCTGCACGTGCAGCTCGCCCATGTCCTCCTCGTTCCACGCGCAGTACTCCTCCATCCACAAGTCCCGCACGTGCGGGAACGCGCGGGCGTAGTGCTCCACGTCCTCGGGCCGGATGCGCTCGAGGCCGAGCACTACAACGCGCGGGAAGCAGGCGCTGCCGGCGTCGAGGTCCGCGTAGCTTACGGAAAGCTCTAGCAGTGAGGCGTGGGAGTGGCGGAGGAGACGAGTCGGGTCCCGTTCGAGCTTGGGGGCGGGGGCATTCTCCTCCTCCCCTTCTTCTCCCTCCACGGGGAACATGCCAATGACGGCGCGCTCGAGGGCCGGGGCGCGCAGCGCTGAGAGCATCCGAGCTCCAAGCTCGCCCACGAGGTCAACTTGGAGGTCCCTCAGTGTGCGCACCTTGGCGACGGCTTCCGGGAGCGCGGGATGCATGGACAGGATCTCCTCGGTATCGCAGATTACCAGCCGAACCAGTTTACCTGCTTCTGCGATCATGGTGAAGAGACACTGTAGTGCGGAGCCAGCAGCAATTGACGTATCGAAAGCATCGTCGAAGCCTGAACGTCTGCGGAGTAGGGTGAAGTCTCGGAGGAAGGGGAGACGGTATCGAGAGTCACGTCTGTCGCCGAGCATAAACCGAGTAAACGACAGGATGTGATGGCTGAGGCTCGTATTGAGGAGGACGTGGCCCTCGAGAATATAGCGCGCGCCGTAATGGTGAAACATCCACGATGTTTGCATCAGGTTCTGGACAGTCTGTTTGTCAGCAAAGGAGATGACGTGCAGCAGGATATCGTCGCTCAAGTAGGGGCAATCCATTTGTGTATGTGTTACTATGACATGAATGAGCTCAAAAAGGATACATGAAAAGAAGAGTAGGAAGCTCACAATGATTCTTCGTGACCTGAAAGCTTGTGCGGCTCAGCCAACACGAAGGGAGGGGGAAAAGAATGCAATGGGGAAAGGGCGCAGCCCGTGATGATGAGCGTATCCGAGCCAAGGCCCTTTATACTCAGGTCAGTTGCGCGGTATAGGACTACCCCGTGCCATTCCTGGCAAACACAGTGGCACTGTGCGTTGTCGGTGTGGCACAGAGACTATTCCGCGGTGTTCCAGTGGCACAAACATTGTTGAACCGGTGGCAACAGCTGCGAGGCCTGCAAAGGGTTTGGTACTCAGCTGAGAATATCAAAAACGAATACAACGGTCTCAATGATCAACGGTGTAGTTTAGGCCATGCCTGTTGCACCATGGCGGTCTTGTCGAACGCAGCAGCTTGCGCAGAGCGGCGGATGTCCCGGGATCACGGGCCGGGTATAGTCCCACGCCACGAAGAGGCAGAGGAGTGCTTGTGGCATGCGGCTCAGCTCAGTCGTGCCTTCCACCGTGTCTTCCACCGTCAAACCACTGACAATGATCATTCACTCAAAAACACAAACTCTCCTCTGCAGAAGGCTATGACGGATGTTTTGTGGGGTGAAACCTGAATGTCGCCATATTTAACCTGTTCTATCTCTGGCTGCCACTTTGTAAGGCTAGCTAGCCGAGACATTTTCGCGCGCGTCCGAGCCGTATTTGAGGCATTCTCAACGCATACTGCCGACCTACGCACACGTTCAAGCATACACCCAACCACAACGCGCGATTACATCGGATGAGTGCTCTATGCAGTCTCATGAGAGGTGAGAAACTCGTACATAAGCTTAAGCTTCAGCTATGGACTGGCGTTCAACGAAGCATACTGGATTTGATAGACTGGACCAACTTTCACGCTCTCATCCTCTCGCATTGGGTGATTCTCCATGGACACACTGATCGACGATATGGTGGGATTGGCCTGTCGGACACGATGAGCGAAGGCCGCCATATCCCACGCTTCCAGCGCCCGCTCCAATGGAACAAGGAAGCTCTCCGAGTCCCCTGAGCCCGTGCGCCAGTCGTGGTAGTCCACATTCAAGGAGAATGCGGTGAGCGACTTGAGTGAAGCGACTACGACCGGGATGATTTTCTCCTGTCGTGAACTGTCAGTCAACTTGGAACAACTGCCGGACGGCGCAAAACTCCAACATACCAACAGCGCCGGCAAATCATGATCATAATCCCTCTCCAACAGATCCAATCTGAGTTCAAGGAACTCAAGAGCGTCGACGCATCCCGGTCGAGAGAATGTCTCCAGAAGGTCGGGGGAACCAATATACTCCGCAGATTCGTTCCAGATGCCGAGCTGCAAGAATCGCGGGCGCGCACATTCCAAGAGGGTGTCAAGAAGTCCCGGAATACGCAAGCAGAACACGTCGGTGTCATATATCTCGAGGCAGCAGATGTGACCAGGGATTCCAAGCAGGTAAAGGTGGCTGATAGAGCAACGCAAGCGGTCAAGCGAGGGCCACGAGTGGGTGGCCAGGTTATGGGCGCGCTGTGTGTCCAGGTACTCGATGTTTTCCTCTGATTCACTGCTCTCGTCCCTCACCTCCAGATCCCGCACGTTCGGAAAGGCACGGATGTAGTACTGAAGTGGAGATGCCATGGTTCCCCACTCTAGCACGAGCTGTCGCACGTTGGGAAGACAGAGACTACTGGCGCCAACGCTCGTAGATCCGATACATAGCCCTCGGAGAGACGAGCTGGAGTGGCTGAGCAAACACGTCGGGTCTCTCTCCAGACCAGCAGTGTCCTCCCCTGAACCGCTGCACATGTATATAGTCGCACGTACGAGCGAGGACTGCAGCGCAGTAAGCATGCGAACCCCTTCCTTCCCCACGAGGCAAACGGAGAGGTCCTCTAGTGTCTCCAGCGCGGCGACTGCTTCCGAGAGCTTGGGGTGCATGGCCAGAATTCCCTCGGCGTCAATGATGGACAGCTTGAGTAGGTTACCCGTGCGCGCAAGCATGGTGAACAGGAGCTGTAGGGAGGATCCGGCGAGTGTTGATGACTCCGGATGCGTGTCCCGGCCACGGTTTGCACATCCGCGCTGCAACTTGAGGCTTCGGAGAAAGGGGAGCCGGTAGTAGTGGCCCCGTCGGTCGCGACAGAGCATGAACTGCGTGAACGACATGACTTGACTGTTGCATTCTGTGTGGATTTTGACGTCGTCTTGGAGGAGATAACGCGCGCCATGGCGGTGAAACATCTCTGATGTGTGCATGAGGCGTCGAATGGTATGCTTGTCGGCGAAGGACAGGATGTGCAACAGTATGTCGATGTTCAGGTGAGGGCGATTCATTCGCCGCAGTATACTAGCATAGCATGGGCACTTGATTGAGCCAATGATCCGGCACCGGAAACAAAAGCTATGAGACTCACGATTCTTTGCTACCCTGCGGGGCAGACTGCAGTGGCTCGGCGGTAGTCAGGACAAGAGGAGGCACGGGACAGCCGGGCGTTGAACGCATCCTGTGCACTTTTGAGAGCGTTGTCGGCTTGTCTTGAACAGAACGCGGCGTTGGTTGTGCGTCTGCTACCAACCAACGTTCCCAGACCGTTGTACGGTCATCGATTTGGGAGGCACTTTGCAAGCGGCGGCCGGGTCCCACGCCACGACGAGGCGGAGAAGCGCCCACGCCCACTTGCCGTACTGCACTGAAGCACTTGTGATGTATGTACCACCACCGTCGTTGAACCAATTGACCTTCGCTGCAAGAATCCAAACCCTCCTCGGCCCACATCTCACTTACTTATTAGGCTCACATCAGTATGATTGATCAACGACGGTCTGAACACATCATCCTTTTCGACGACAGTGTCAACTCTGTTGAATAAGATCCCAATGGTTCTGTCGAGTTTCACTGCTATGAGAAACCGCACATGATCAAGCACGAAGATGTCTGAGGCTAGATTCCTGTCAAGCTCGGCGATAGGATCCACGGCAGATATCAGTACGACGTCGTGCGCAAACTTGGCTGGGCTACCAATTCGAGAGTATGGCCCGTCCTCTACCACGGGTATGTGCCGCTTATGGTCGATGTGTATGGTGATCCATGACCGACAAATGAGGAAGCCCAGTGCCATCTGGCTATGGGGGGGGGAGCCCGTCTATTTCGCTCTCAAGACTCTGAATATCAACGCGACATTCGGCGAGCGTGTCAAATCCACCCGGAAATTCGAGGCGCACGTCCGCGTCCACAAGGTCTGCACGGCCGACCCCTCAGATCCCTGGTGTGACCGTTGCCTCGTAATGGTCGAACCATTCTGCACCTCGAGCGTGCATGGGCATCATCTTTGCTTTGTCCTGCAGCTCTGTGGTACATCCGACCGGGAGTACCCACCGGTACTAAAAGCTCATGGCAGCTCCTGCCGCCCCGCCCTTCTTGGGAGGGCGAGGCGGCCGCGTGTCCTGATTTACTTGCAGTGATTTTGTCAGTGTTGTTCTCCGAGGGATGAATGCGAGAGAAGACCCACTTCGTGGACTGCGCGGAGGAGAGGGCCGGCCCCCCTCCCCCGCTCCACCGGAGCCGACAACCAGGGGCCGCACGAAAGAGAGAGAGGGCGCCATCCTCCCTCCCGTACAAGCCCCCGGCTGCCGACACCGCCCCTCCTACCATCGTCGAGTCGTGTCGGTCGTGTCGGTCGTGTCGGGCATGCCGAGGTCGTAGTCGGTGATGAGGTGGTGTGTGTCGATGTGCGTCGGTCGGGTTGAGGTCGAGGTCGAGATCGAGATCGAGATCGAGGTCGGAGTCGAGCTTAAGTTGTCGGATGTTGTGTCGAGATCGTGTCGGCAGGTCGGTCGTGGCGAGGTGTTGGGCGTCGGCGTCGAAGTCGGAGCCGGTCGATGACGAGGAAGAGCTACTGTATAGGGACAAACGAAACATGACGTCGGGCCTTGGACACGACACCGGGTTCACGGGGGGCATGACTCCCCTCGCCCGAATGCCAGCCGCCGCCGTCAGCCTTACCTCTCCCCCAGTCTGGCCAGGGTGCATCCCAATCGTCCGTCGAGGTCGTCGGGTCTTCAGCTGCGCGTGCGAGGGTTTTTTGTTGTGAATTCTAGCTGGAGACTCGAACAAGAACGAAAACGGGGATCAACGCAGCGGGGAAACGAAAACGGCGCAAAGGTGAAGACGCTCAGAAATGAAGCGTACGGTAGACGATCTCCTTCCGCAGCTTGGCATCGCGGAGGGAAATCAGCATCGGCCCCGAGTCCTTGACGGGCTCCGGACCGACGGGCCAGCTGGCGGGGTACGCGGGGCGGTTGGCGTCGACCTGCTTGGGGGCGAGGACGGCGGCCTTGCGCTGCTGGGGCTGGGACTTGGGGCGGATGCTGAAGCTGAGGGGGACGATCTGCCGGCGCCTGCGCTCGGTGAGGACGTTGAGGGTCGTGGTCGGGGTCCGCAGCTTGCGCCGCACGGGGGAAGAGGTGGGCATGGGCCGGGTCGGGGTCGCGGGGCTGTAGTACATCATGATTCGGTATGGGTGGGTTAAAGCGATACGCGTCGAGCGAAAGCTGGGGTCTGGGTCTGATGGTGGTACGGGAAAAAGTAGGTGAGGTGCGGTAGGAGGCTGAGGCCGGTATATAAGGAGGGGTATTACGATCGAGGCTGACTCTTGGTGTCGGTCGTCCACTTGGGGAAGGCGGTTCGTGATCGGTATGTCACCGGGTCAGCCTCCTCGGATGGTGTGGTCTGTCTTAGGTCTAGAGTGCGTTTGCGCTGCTCAGTAAAGGGCAAACCAACTAATAGTACGAGTATATCCACGGCGTTTGTTAGGTTTCATCGACGTTATGAAGACCTGCGAAATGAACGCAAATCTGTTAGTTCTAACCGATTGGACAGCGTGAGGGACTCAAACATACAACTTCCACTGGTCGCTTGGCTATACTGCAGTCTTGGTGGTCTGTTGCATGCAGGAATAATTGAACCAACACACATATTATCTTTCGCATCGCCCGAATTTCTCATATCCTCAATTATCGATGTCGTCGCTGCCGTGGCACTGCGCGCGCTCTGTTTCGACACATGACGCACGCATCTAGCTGGTGCTCCAGGCGCTGCATGGGCTGCACTTCCACACAGGCGGAAGACGCTGATCTGATCCCATAATGGGACATAGCTTGCCCAGAGAACAAAATAGAAATGGGTAGTGGCCTGACTGAATATATGTGAGGCACATACCTCTCGTTCCTTCTTCTCGGACCATGCCGCCAGACCTGTACTCCTAGCGTAGCACTCATGTCCACCCAAGTAGTGTGGAGTTCAATAGGCGTTGGTACTGTCATGACAAGAAACTCGGGAAGGTCGTCGTAGTTTCAGGGAGGTAGTACCTGCGCGCCTTTTACGGCGGAGCACCGGACAAGCGCTGACGACGAGCGCCAACGCTAGCGTTCGTTCGTTCTCCAAAACTACACAGAGGCCGCCATGCCTTCTCACTCCTGCGTCAATTCCGAGCCTGCGCGGTGACTGTCAGTGTCGTACGGAACCCATGAGGATATGGCAGCAACCTCGAAATCGAAGTTGCTTTCCACGGGTGCCACTAGTACTGAGTAGTCAGTACTGAGTGCGCCTCGCCCAATGTCACCAGGTTCAAGTCCAGGATGACAGATCTCCTGATCGCGCAGCTGACAACCGGTCTATGGTATCGTTGTGAGTACCCGTTTGGACCGTGACAATCTTGTTAAAACAGCTCATGCAAGATCTGATCCTACCAATGACCGAATCATGAGGATGAACCACTACGATGAGCTAACTAACTCAGCTGCAGAAGGACGCACTACGAGATGCACGGTTGTCCCTCAACTGCCGTACAGCTCGTTATTCCGTGTGGGCCGTATCAAAACGTTCCCATCAGCGTCTTGCATACTTTTTGCAAATAGTCATCGGTATCATGCACACCATAGGATGCCTGTCCCGCGATTTGAGCGGCGACTGGACACACCTGACGCAGGTCTTTAGCTGAGTGATACCGCTGCAGAAGGTCACCATTCCCTCAGTCACCCACCCTGCAACTGAGCTGCATCATTAGAATAGCATGGACGGGGATTTGCCTCAAGCCAATGCTCACTTCATCGGGTTGAAGTTCATGCTGCTCGTAACGGGTATGTCCATTTTCACGATTCGTCTCGCACCTCGTCGTGCTGACCATCTGTGACCGGACTTACTAGGCGCGTACTTCTGCTACATCCCTAGATGTATCTCTGTCCTTCGCACCAAGTTTCGCCAAGGTCTCCCCATTTGGCTGCCAGCCGCTTGCATATTGATGTTTGTCATCACCGTGATTGTGCGTGCGTAGTCTTCGACCTTGCCAGGATATAGCTCAAGATGGCGTGTCTCTCGTGATGTAGGACCTGTGCGTTGAGACATCTCGTGGCTCCCAGGCGTTCTTTACCAAGGGCCACACGCGTCCAAATCCGACCGAGTTCTACGCAGATCCCTCCACCCCTCTTGCAGTCTTGAAGAACACGCTCAACGTAGTAGTTTCGATTACGTCGGACACCATCATGGTGAGACAGGATACGCTGAGCCGCTTTGAGGAAGACTAGACTCTGATGCAGACGCCCAGGTTTACCGAACGTTCCTCATCTGGCACCGGAATCGCGCCGTCGTGCTCTTCCCCCTGGGTGTGTTGTTTGCTAACATCGGTAGGTGCCGTCCTCTTTGTGTCTAACTTCTCGTCTGGTAAACACTACTGTCACAGCCATCGCTATCTGGGCGATCTGGACGCTAATCCACACTGATGCGAGCGACTCTCTGATTTACGCGGACGTCACTAGGAGGACGTGTTACGCATTTGCCCTCACATTCTGCGTGCACATCATCTGCGCCAGCCTTATATGCATCAAGCTATGGCGTGCACTCTCAAGGGTCCGCCGCGTTTCGCATGCGCCAACGGGAAACAATGTTCTCGGAGTGATTATAGCTAGTGGTAGGTCCTACTTACTTTGTTGGCTGCCGCTAAGTTGAAGAGCTGACGATTTTACGGAAGCTGGGTTGTACTGCGCGTACTTGTTGATTCTCATTGTGACGAGCAGTGTCGGCTCTAATGTCTTCTTCATATTCTTGGATCCCGTACGTGTTTTGGCTCGCTCTGCACACTCCTCGCTTACCGAAGCCTCCCACAGCTTCCACAAGTGACTGTGCGTTGCTGATTTTTATTCATGACGACAGAGTCTCCCTAACCGGCGGCTCTCTGCTGGACACAGGCACTCTTGTTCACCTTTCTCATCGTCCACGCGCAAACAGACGCTCCGAAGGAGCCCCAGACTCCGCATCTCAGTTCCATCCGCTTCTGGGAACGCTCCCAGGCGTCCAACACTGCACGTCCTTCCCAGTCTGGCGACCTCGGCGAAGTCTCTTCCGGCGACACGGTCAATGCCCTTCGGGGAACGAAGGACGTAAAGGAGTTCGACGCGAAGACATGGATACCGTCAGGTCTACAGTCAATCAGAGAGGTGAGCTCCTCGGAAGAGAGGGACAATCAGGTGACTCGTAGCGTGTGATTGTACCAATCCTGAGTACCTCTTCCGGGAAATTGTGGGGTAGCAGTGTACCGTATAAGATATATCCCGTACACACTCTTTGAAGCGTATCGAATTAGGTGCCGAGACTGCCTGTTTCTCCCCTCGCGAAGTCAGTGGACCCTGGCGCTTGGACCGGGAGTGCCTCCGCTTGGCGCTCGAGTTGAGCCGTCAAAGCCAGAGGAGGTTCAAAAGGAGGTCAACGCCGTTCTCTCCCCGAGTCTCCTACTCCCTACCAGCACACGCCCGTTAACCTTCGACCATCCTGATAGCGCCTGGTGCGCGTTGAGAATCACTCGCATCTTTGCCGAGAGACCGAGTTCAGCGGGCTGAGCTTTGCGAACGGTGACAACGAACGTAACGGTTCGTCACATAACACGCTCCGAGCGTCGCGTCGCGGCGCCCGCCGTCGTCCTCACCACCACCACCCGCCGTGACCCTGTCGTCGCCGGGCACGATGGCGACGTTTTCCGACGGCGAGGACGCCATGCCCTCTGCCGTCCCTTCTTCCCCCTCTCTCGCGCAGTTCGACACCTCAGACGGTATGCGTCTCCATCTCCAGGCCCTTCTCGACAGCAAGGAAAAGCAACTTCAATCTGCGGCGACGCTCGGCCACCAGCTCCTCGCGCAGCGCATGGAGCTCGAGGAGCGCATCCGGCAAATGCAGGAGCTCGACTTGGACGGCGCCGCGAGCGGTAGCGAGGACGGCCTCGACGTGAGCGTGCGCGACCGGTATCGCGAGCTGGCGGACGCGATCAAGGTGTGGGAGTCGGAGAACGAGCAGTTGACGAGCGTGTTTGGCGGTTCGAAAGTGAGTGGCACGTTCATGTAGACTACCTCAGATGAAAATTGAACGGTTGGTATGCGTGCAGCCGACCAACGGTGTACATGCGGCAGCGGCGTCGCGCCACGCGGAGCCATCAAGAAACGAACATGAGCGGGCAAAGACCGCGGCTGCTGGACCTTCTGCAGCGCAATCGTCTCGTCGTGCGAAGAACGCTGCTCATCGTGCTGACGATGTCGGTGAGTACATATTCGTTGCGCTAGCATATTGTGTTTGCGTGTCACCTGCCGACCGGCCATAACTTATCCGGCCCATAGAGTTCGCGTTTGAGATCGGAAGCGGCCTGCTCACGGAAGTCCGACGACTGCAGAGTCTGTTGGGTGAGCGCGACAAAGCGATACAGGACATGAAGGAGGAGAAGGACGATCTTGAGAAGACGGTCGAGAACCTCCGGGGCGCGCTCAGGCAACAGGAACAGTCTGCAGACAAATTCAAGGAGGAGAACTGGAACCTCGAAGTCACGCTGCAAGAACTGCGTACCCAAATCGGCGAGGCGCAGGCGACCGCCCAGCGGTTGGAGGGCGAGAACAAGAGGTTGACCCGTCAACTTGCCCACTCTCGCGAGGCCGCAGACCAGCACAAGACCGAGGCCGAACGCCAACAGACAGCCTACGAGGAGCTGAAGGCGAAGCATGAGACAGACGTCGCACAGGCACGCAAGCACGCCGCGAGCCTCCAGCGCGACAAGTCCGATCTCCAGCAAGCCCTTGACTCAATGAAGGTAGAGATGACGAAGCAACAGCGTCGTCTCCCTCGCTTTGGCTCTCCGCTCACTCCCAACGGCGCTATGGCTTCTGAAGTCGCGACCCCGGCGGAGCAGGACGACGAAGATGTGTTCAGCGCTGCCGGCGCGTCGACGCACACCCGCAAGAGGATGGACAATTCCGGCCTTTTCCCACCTGACGGCTTTGACTTCGCGGATGAATCGCCTGATCCTTCTCCTTCACGTCCCTTCCTGGCTCCCAACCACCCCAGCAACGAGATTGAGGCCCTCCAGCAGCGTCTCGCGCATGCCCAGAGGCAGATCAACACCCTCAAGAGCACATTGCAGCGCGAGAAGGAGCTCCGTATGGACTACCGTCGCAAGCTCGAGGCATCGCCTGGTTTTGCAATTGAGGAGGAAGAGGACGAGGAAGTCGAAGAGGCGGAACCTTCCAAACCCAAGGCACGCCTAACTCCATACCGTTCTGGTCGGGGACGTGGCCGAGGAAGAGGTCGGGGCGGACTCACACTCACGCAACGCCTTGGGATGGCCGCGCACAGTCCAGCGTCCGAATACAACGACGATGTCGACTCTGATGCCTCCCCAGCACCCCCGGTACCTCCTCTGCCTGCTGCGTTCAATCCCGAGGATGCCAAGGAGCTCTTGGAGGAATTGGACGAGGAGCCAGATCTTCAGGCCTCTCCTTCCCCGAACGTGCAGTCGAACCGCACCAGCGTGGACGGCATGGACCCTGCCTTCGCGAACATCCTCCGACGCTCTGCCTCTGCAAGCTCCATCCAGCAGAACACGAGTCCACTTCGACAGAGTGTTATCGCGCGAGCTGCGCGTGGCGGAACACTGCCTCGCCGCTCACGTGGAGGTGCCGCGTACCAGGGGGCGCGGCCTCCGTCGCTCGTCGGGCAGCCCGAGGCGCTCGCTGCCGAGCTAGGCTTCAGCATGACCGGTTCGCCGATGGCGGACGAACTCAAGCAGGAGCTCGATGCTGTCGAGACAGCAGAGTTTGGCGTACAGACCGAGTTTGAGGCGTCCCCGCCTCCTCCACCCCCTCCGCCAATCCGTGTCACTCCCGCGACCATCGAGATGGGTGTCCAGGCTGACCCTGAGCCCGAGCTTCCCATACCGAGGATCGAGGTGTCCATGCAAACCGACGAGGAGCCTGTTGCTGCTCGTGCGGATGCGGAGGTGCAGTACGAGGATGTTGAGCCGCCCGTCGTGTTGCAGTCTACGGGTGTCAATACCGAGACTGTTGAGGAGACTGTTCTTGCCCCTGCCCCTGCGCCACCCGTGTTCTCTTCCGCAGAGGTCCAGACGATCCCACCAGCGGTCATGCATGCGGAGATGCAGACTTCTCCGGAACCGGCGCCTATCGTCCCCGAAAAGGCCGACATGCTCGTCCAGACGCAGGAGGTCCCCCAACCTACCACCGTGGCCGCGGAGACGCAGACTGCACCCGCTGTCTCTGAGGTAGTGGCGCAAGTCGGAGGTCGGTCGTTTAACCATCTCGATACATCCGTGGGCGACTCGAGTGGCGATACGACCATCCACGCACCTCGCCCACCCTCGGTTGCCTCCACACACACTCCAGCCTACGATGACGAGGATGACGATGGTGAGACCGAGACAGGCTCATTGATGGGCGAGACGACGCAGACGGAGGACTTCACGGACGCGCGCAGCGTACTCATGACACCGACCGAGTCTCTGAGCGATTATCACTCCATGATGACCGTCTCGGACGCGGACTTCTCCAGCTCCGGGAGCGACAACGAGAGTATCAAAGCGTCGCGCATCCACAGCCGCAACGGGCACGTGTCCACGTTGTCGTCGACTGCGTCCCTTCCTCTGACCTCGCCCTCGTACGCGACGCGGTCGACTCAGCCCCCGAGCCCCGTCAAGCCGCAGCTCACGTATGAGTCGGTGTCGATTGAGACGGATCCTATCCCGGAGCCGCCGCGGCCTGTGTTGGTCGAGGTTGAGGTGCAGGCTGAGCCAGAACCGGAGCTCGTGCGGGAGCCGGTACCAGTGCCCGAATCGGTGGTTGTCGAGCCTGCTCCGGTACCAGAACTAGTGCCGGAGCCAAAGCCCGAGGTCAGGGAGATGTCGGTACAGACGGACGAGTGGGTGCCTCCGCCGCCGCCTGTTGCTGCGCCAGCACCCGTTGCTACCGTCCCCGTACCAGCACCCACTGCCGCCTCAGCTCCTCCAGCCGCCTCCGCTCCTGCGCCTGCCCCTGCTGTCCCTGCATCTGCCTCATCTACCTCTTCTGCACCTTCAGCTTCCCCATCCGTTCCCACTGTCTTCCGCGTCGGGCCGAATTCTCAACAGTTCCAGTTCATTTCTCCCCCTCCGTCGGCGGGCCCGACAACCACTTCGATACCCGCCGTGGTCGCCGCTCCCTCACCGAACACCACCATCCGGGACGTCAATGCGACTTTCATCGCGCGCCCTCGTACCTCCCACTCCGAACGGCGGCAGTCTATCGAGTCGACGCTCTCGTCGGTCATGGATGATGTTATCAGCCGCTCACGAACGCCGTCGATGCTGCCGAACATCGACAAATCACGGCCGCCGATGATGGTCCTTCCTCCACCTCCCCGTCAGCCCCCTCCGCCCAACAGCATGTTACCCCCGCCGTTCATACCCGATAAGAGGATATCGCACGATTTGCCACCCGCTCGCCCCAATTCCCCACCACCACCAGAGCTCATCCAGCGTGCGACAACGCCCAGCCTTGGTGTCCCTGGCCGGGGCACCATTGGCCGCGCGCACGGCTCCATGCCGCCCTCACAGCAGGGCCTCCGCCAACTGCCGTCCACGAGCAGCTTCAGGTCTGCTGCTAACGCAGCGTCCCGTGCTCCGCTATCAAGCCCGTCAGCGCTGTCGTTCAACCTCCGCGAACGCGAGCGGCGTGAGCTGTCTTCCGCGTCGCTGCACTCTGGTGGGCAGAGCATCGGCTCGCAGCGGTCGTCGATATCGTCGGAGCAGCAAATGTACGAGCATATGCGCAGGCACAGCAACCTTGAGGCTTCAGCCGGGACGGAGCGGCCGCAGTCGATGGGCGTGGGCTCGACAGACCCGGCGATCATCCATGCAATCACGCAGACGATGATCGGTGAGTTCCTGTACAAGTACACTCGTCGGGCGATCGGGAAGGGCCATGGAGAGCGCAGGCACAAGCGCTTCTTCTGGGTGCACCCGTACACGCGCACGCTGTACTGGAGCTCGGCAGACCCTGGCTCGTCGAATGTTACCGAGTCCAGCGCGAAGAGTGGTAAGTGATTTGCTCGTCATAATTCAGCCATTTCCTGACGCCTGTGTCTTGTAGCATACATCGAGTCTGTCCGTGCTGTGATGGATCCCAACCCTATGCCCCCGGGTATCCACCAGTACAGCGTCATCGTGGCCACGCCTCAGCGTGAGATGAAATTCACCGCGCCGACCAAAGAGAGGCATGACATCTGGTACAACGTACGTGCTACGCATTCTGTTACTATGGACTGCACGCTGACGTATGTTTGTAGGCCTTGACGTACCTTCTGACGCGCCCTGGACAGGCACACGCGGCCGCGGCTGCTGGGAACGGCATCGGACCTGCGCGCCCCATGAGTCCTCTGTCTGCCAACGGTGATCTGCCGGAGGAAGATGGACAGTACCAGAACAACCTGATGTCGAGTCCGGAGAGTCAACGGAGCACCCGTCGAGGACGCCCAGAACATGGCGATGCCTGGAATGTCACCCCGCGTGGCCAACGAAGTCGCTCTCAGATTTCACTCGGAGGGTCGATGGGTAAGCGCTCTGGTACCCCCGCTGCGGAGTACTTGCGCTGGGCCCATCAGGAGCCGAGCAGCCCAAGCAAGGAGTACGAGCACATCCCCGGCGGTCAAGACGAGGAGGACCTCGACTTCGAGCTGCACGACGACACGCTGTCCGACGGCGGCTTCGAGGGACTGGAGAATGTGCGCGCGTGTTGCGACGGCCGCCACACCGTCGGCCGTTCGGGACGCATCCACCACCATCATCATCACCACGACCACCCACCAAAGCGGGAGCCGTCGCGCGTGCGGGAGCAGCTGCTCGACCCAAACGCGATGGAGATGCAGCGGCCCGTGTCGCCTGCGTGGTCGTTCCGCTCCCGCGCGGGGAGCGCAACGTCGCACGAAGGCGCCGGGTTCTTCTCTAGATTCGGGTCGCGCCGGTCGACCAAGACGGTCCCGGTTTCGAGCGCATCAGCTGTGCATGATTCATAGGGTTGGTTGGTTGGTTGGCTGTTGGTTGGATGGACGATCGTATCTTTGGGTGGGAACGTCCTGATTTGCATGGTGCATGGTTTGTCTTCCGCACGATGCACTCATACACTCCATGTTTCTCTCTCCCCCCCTCCCCTCTCTCTCTCTCTTTATCTGTCTCACTCCCCCACATTTGCTCTGTTATCGTTTTGCTCAGATCAGCTCGTAACACTCCTTGATAATCCCGGTTTCGTGTTTATGCATGCGTTTTTTGACCACCCTCCCGTCACGTTCCTTCCCTCCCCTTATTCTCGTAGCCTGCATGTATCCAGTTATTCTGTGCGATTACGCCTATAGTATACGTCAAAGAAGAAGTGTGCCAGGCAGGTAATCCGACCCGCATCAAAACAGCAGTCATTCAGCGGTGAGTGGACGGCTCAAGCCGCAGCGAGTGGGGTCGGCGTCTGTGATAGGCGCTAGCAGTTGTGTCGATGAGATACCGTGACGGTGGACTCCAAGCGGTGTTCCAAAGCAACCTCTGGCACGATTTGTTGGTACAACCTCTCCTTAACCGGCGACCGTCGAATCCGTCGCGCTGGCTGCGGCTTGACATAACGGCGGGAGCGAGTGGAAAACGGCAAGCCCTCGCATTGTTACGGCCGCACGACTAGTGAATGGTACGTAGCAACGGACGCTCGGATATCGGACATCCCCGACGGTCTTCCACTGCTAACCACAACGCGGGTCACATCTTCAAGCTCTAGATAATGTCGATAGCCATGCGCGCATGCCTCGCACGGGCGCGGGCGCGGCTACAGAGGGACGGCAACGGACACCCGCAGATCGGGAACGGCGCCAACGCAGACGAGTCGGAAGGAGGCTGGACGTCGAGGTGCAAGTTCGACAAGGTTGCGACGCGCGGCGCGGCGAGCCCCGGGGCCCCGCGGCGGCGGCGGCGGCGGACGTGCGCGGGACTCCGGGCCCGAGAAAGCGTGTACGGTAAAGCAGGCGTACAGTGAGGTATATCGAACGACGGTATCCAGGTATGTTATCGCGCACCGGTGCGCGCGAGGGTCCATGTCCCCGGGGCACACCGCGGCGGGGGACGCGAGCGGTGCGCACAGGACGGCGGTGACGGCGCAGAGTCTACACGCTGTCGAGCGCGGGGTGCTTCCTGTCCTTGTCCGCGATCGAGCCCGAGCCCGAGCCCGAGCCCGAGTGGAACGTGGAGAGGCCGGAGACGCTGCTCCCGGCGGCGGTCGGCGCGTCCGTGACGGAGCCCGCGACGCGCTCGAGGTCGAGCTCGACGCGCTCGAGCGGCCGCCGCGACTCTGTCTCGTCGAACTCGGTCATCGGCGCGCCGGTGGTCACGCCCGGGCCGTAGCTCCGCGTGTAGAAGTGGATCGAGCTCCGTGGCGCGGTCGACGCGCCCTTGGCGGGCCCGGTCTGCGCGCGCACGATGAGCATCGAGAAGACGACGGCCTGCGGGTGGGTTAGTGTGTGTGTGAGCGGCGGCGAGAGCGGGGGACGTACGGTCACGGGAGGTAGCTGGAGTTCCGGTCAGTCTCCGTCTGTACACGGGGCGGGGCGGACGTACCGGGTCAAGGAAGATGAAGAACACGTTCGAGCCCACGCTGCTCGACACGATGAGCACAAACAGGTACGCACAGTACACCGCCGCTGTCCGTCCGTCAGTTCCTGTACCCCCCCCCCCCCCCCCGCGCGCGAAACAAGCACGTACCACTCTCGATGACGATCTCGAGCACGTTCCTGGTCGAGGACCCGTCCGAGACGTGCCGCGCGAGCCGGTGCATCCGCCAGATCTTGAGCGAGATGAGGCTCGCGCAGACGACGTTCACGCAGAACGTGATGATGAAGAACACCCGGATCCGCACCGTGACCTCCGCCAGGACCGGCGCGTCCCCGATCTCGGTCCGGGAGAGCGTCCACATCGCCCAGATGCCGATCGCTTCGGGTTTGTGGTCAGCTCCGTTTTGCACACACACACACACACACACACACGCACGAAGAAGACGCACCGGTGTTTGCGAGCACGGCGCCGATGGGGATGAGCACGACGAGCCAGTTCATTTGCCAGATGACAAACGTCCGGTACACCTGCGGGCAGCATTAGGCAGCACATCGGAGCTGAGGGAGGCGCACGCACCATGATGGCGTCTGATGTTACGGCGACGATGATGTTCAGCGCGTTTTTGACGAGCGACGCCGTCGTCGCGGGGTTGGCGTAGAAAAGAGCGGGGTTGGGCGGCTCCTTCGGGCCCTTCATTGAGAACGCCTCGTACCCGCGAATCATCTCGACTATAAACTCCTGTGGGGGTGTGAGCTGTGGCCGTCGAATAATCCACACCAACTGCAGTGGGCACGCACCATGACAGTGACAACAAACATGAGAGCGCACGCGGCGGGGAGCCATATTGACAGCCCTTGTTGGAGCTTTTTGCGGAGGATGGAGATGCTGTGTGGGAGGTAGACAAAGTACGCGCCTGTGCACAAGTGGTGTGGGTTTCAGCTTTGATCGAGCAGGACGAGCTAGAGAGACACAGCGGCAAAAAAAAAGTCGGAATAGGTAGACGGAGCGACTCGGAGAATGTGGATGTACTGGTATCAGTCCCTTGATCTCATCGGTGGAACACGGCTCTAGCGCCAGTGTGTTGTACAAGCCGACCATTGTCAACCTGTCCCGGTAGGAACCCCTGCCGCCTGAGCCCAAACACTTGAGAACTTGCAGCGTACTCGGCGTCAAACATACTAACTCGGGGCGTTCGGTCTGGCCGACCGTTGTGGTCAGCCGTTGCTGGACGGATAACAAGCTCCTATACCGCCACCCCGGTGCATCAATCGGGGTGCTCAGCGATGCCCCGCTCGGCGGCCATCGCCCACAAGAGCGGCCATTAGAGTGATTCTGGAGTTGGGGAAAGTCGCGCTCCACAAGCCAACTGTGGCGAGTTCACCAGTGGGAAGTGGAGCCGGGCAAAGTCACTTTTCCCATTTGGAGAATCACTCTACTGAGCAAGCATACTAGCAGGGGGGGCGCTGTAAGGTCTGCTTGCGTGCGCGCGCGAGAGAGACAGAGAGGTTCTTGGCTGAACACGGCACAGCACCGCGCGTCCCGATCCGGCACTCGGACTGGTGTTGTTGACGGGCGCCTCTGTACACCTGCGCTGCCGCGAATGCATGCGATGGGCTGCTGGGACAGAGCGGCGAGTATGTCGTGATATACGCAGAGGGGGAAAGAGGGACGGCGCACTTGGCGCGTTCATGCTTAGTGGACGCGGATTACATCCCGAGAGGCGTAAGATCGCTCTCCCGCGGTGGCGGCGCTTTGGCTGCTGTGCGAGCGCGGAGAAGGGAAAGCGTACCTGTGGCGAGCATCTGGAGCCAGAGACCGACGAGGTGCGCGTTAGGCACGAGGATGTTGGCAGCCATGGCGAAGGCGGGAGGCCGTCGGTCGGCGTGGCTGCTGGGAACACGGGCGGAACGTTCGAGGGGCGGAGGGGCGCCTGTGGGGTCCAGCAGCGGTCGGAGTGCGCACACGGAGTGTATGGGAAAGGGAGCTGCGCAGCGGCCGGCGCAGGTGCGATGCCAGCTCGTCAGGAAGGAGAAGGGGGAGGGGGGGAGGAGGGAGAAGGGAGAAGGGGGGAGGGAAGCTCGGGCAGCTCAGGCTCCCAGAGGCTGAGGGGATGGCACATGCGCATCCGCCCGTGAGGCTTCTCGCGCGCGCTAGGCGGCCACGGCTCTCGCTCAGGAGCGCTCCCAGCGGGGTTGCCGTGTTCTGATGCACAAGCGGCCGCGAGTCAAGCGAGCATCTGACCATCTCGACGACCATCTGCCTGCTCCGGAGGAGACTGCGGACGGCTGCTTGGGCGGACGACGGGTGAGCGGATTGCTGAACAAAGACGAAGATCACGGACTGAAAGCCAAAGCCGCAGTGCACCCGCTGGGACCGCGCGGAAAGGCGAGCCCTATCTGGGTCCGGCCCGGGTGTCCGCAGTCGCCCACTCGGACAGGCGTATCAAACTTGGTACACCAAATGGAGCGCCAAGAGAGACAGAATGTGGAGCAGCGTTGCAACGTTGGATGGAGACAGGACTGTGTTTGCGAACATAACATGCGTTCGCCGCCCGTCGCACGTGGAAACGCCACGAAGCCCCTCTAGCAACCACATTCAGTCGCTGCCGTCCCTGCGCCTGCCGTTGGAGACAGCCGTCTGCAAGGCGGAGGGCCGCATGCATCCAACGACAAGCCTCGTTGGCATCCGGCATCGCAGACTGAGACTCCGCGAGTACCTTCTTCGGACGGATGCCCGGAAATAGCGCTAGGCCCGGACTATTAGCGGGCGAACATGTCCCATCATCCTCATACTTCGTGATGCAGGGAGATATGGATGGTGTGCAGCTCGCACTCCACCGTCTTCTACAGTCGTCAAACACCCGCGTTTGCTGGTGTGAGTATGAGTGCAGAGCGCTGCGGCCGTCGGGCGGTCTCGTAAAGGGCGCGACCCATTTATTGAGTGGTACGCCTTCCTCCCGATCGTCTCACAGCCAGAATTGATACTCACTCGCGCGGATGGACCTGCAGCCGATGCAGAAGACCGCATGGCGCTGCCCCCGCGGCCGGAGAAGGCGTTCTATCACGAGAAGGACCGCCGGATGCGAAGGATGATAGACGCAGCGGATCTGAGTCGTACGCCGGAGGACGCCCTTTTAGATGGACACGCCAGACAAGCCCCCGCGCGCGATCCTCTTCGCGGCCCCCCACCATGTCCCATTCCTCCCCCGCCACTGCGTCGTCGAATGCCGTGCCCGGTCAGCCCCAACGACGCCCCGAGGAGCCCACACAGGAGACGGAGACGGAGGCTCTGGCAGAGGCAGAGGCGCCACCGCCGCGGACGAAGCGCGGCTGGCGCTTCTGGCTCATCTTCCTCGCCCTCGCCCTCTCCCTCTTCCTTACCGCCCTCGACCTCGTGCGTCCCGCCCCCGCCCCGCTCGCGCGCCGCTGACCGTGTTCCCCTCCGCGCCCACAGGCGTCGGTGTACACCGCGCTGCCCTCGATCGTGCACGACCTGCGCGGCGCGGACTCGTTCGTCTGGGTCTCGTCCGCGTACACGCTCGCGTGCGCCGCCGTGCTGCCGCTCAGCGGCCGCCTCGCGGACGTCGTCGGCCGTCGCGCGGTGCTCCTCGCCGCGATCGTCCTCTTCGCCGCGGGCTCTGCCGTGAGCGGCGCCGCGGCGAGCATGGGCATCATCATCCTCGGCCGCTGTCTGTCCTTGTCCTCCGCGCGCTCGATGTTGACGCTGACACGTGCCCGCAGCGATCCAGGGCGCCGGCTCGGGCGCAATCCAGGTCCTGGTCGCGATCGTCGTTGCGGACTTGGTCCCGCTCAAGGACCGCGGCGTCTTCAACTCGCTCGTCGGCGCGTGAGTCTTTCTCGCCCCGTCCTCTCGCCCGGCCCATGCCCGGTGCAGGCAAACCTCCTACATCCGCGTGCTGTCCTTGTCGCTCTCGCACCTTGCAACGGGTGCGCGGGGAACGCAGAGCGAGTCATGCCGGTCCCATTGGGGAGCGCCCCAGTACTTGTGCCGCGCACGCGCCCGTGGTCCCTGCATGGAACAGACCAGCACCCCGGGCGAGCATAACAGCACGCGGGACTACGGCTGACGCGCTCCCGCAGCACGTACAGCTTCGCATCGGCCATCGGACCCTTCGTCGGCGGCGCGTTCGCGCAGCACGCGAGTTGGCGGTGGTGAGCCCTGCATCTCCACCGTCGTGGCTGCTCCTTTGCTCACGTCGCGCGCGCCGAAACCAGGCTGTTCTGTGAGTTCCTCATACCGCTTCCCTCTCACGGACCGCTCATGGAGGTGCGTGCGCTCGTGGACAGACATGAACCTGCCGCTCTGCGCGCTCGCATTCGCGGTCGTGCTCGGCATTCTCCGGCTGAAGAAGCCCCCGGTCGAGAGCTACAGGAAGGCGTTCCTCGCCGTCGACTGGATGTGCGTCTCCCTACGGAGGTGTGTCGACGTCGTTTGGGCGTGCTGACGCGCGCGTGCCGCAGCGGGAACGGGATCATCATAGGCAGCTCCGCGTCCTGTATCATTGGGCTCACCTGGGCGGGGATCCGCTACCCGTGGGCGTCCGCGCAGGTCATCGCGCCGGTTGTCGTAGGCGTCCTCGGCCTGTTTGGCGCGTTGGCGTATGACGCGCACTTTGCGGCGCACCCGGTGGTGAGTCCGAGCGAGCGAGGCGGTATAGCGAGAGCAGTGTTGACGTGCTCGACAGGTCCCGACCGCGATCATCAAACATCGGACGACTTTGGGAGGGTCGGTCTTCTGTACGGTTGGCGCGCGCTCTGGGATAGCTGACGGCGCGTGCAGCTACGCCGGCTCGTTCTTCCACATCATGGTGGCGAACAGCATCACTTGTAAGTCGTGCAAATCGCCCCACGTCCGAGGTGCACCGCTAACACTTACGTAGTCTATCTGTAAGGGACAGTATGCTGTGATGACGGCCGCGTGAGCGTCTGACCGCCAGCAGCCCAACGTACTTCCAAGCGGCAAAGGTCGCCTCCCCGTTGCTGTCCGGGCTGTACATCTTCCCGACCGTCATCTGCATCTCCCCCGTGGCGATCGTCCAAGGCATCCTCGTCAGCAAGACGGGCAGATACCGCCTCATCGTGCGTCCCCATCCGCCTAGAACCCGCCATGCACACTCACCCCGCGCCGCCGTGCAGAACTTCGTCGGGTGGTGCGCGATGACGACCGGGGTCGGGCTGCTGACGGTGCTCGACGCGGACACGCCCGTCGCGGTGAGCGTGCCGTTCCAGATGCTCGCCGCGGCCGGCGTCGGGCTCGTGTACTCGACGACGTTCGCCGTGCTCGCGCCGCTCGAGCCCGCGCAGAACGCCGCCGCGCTCAGCTTCCTGCTCTTCATGCGCACCTTCGCCTCGGTGCGTCCTCCCCCACCCCGCTCTCCTCGCTCCCCCCCCCACCGCGCGCGCCCCACTCACCGCGCGCACCACCGGCAGGCGTGGGCGTCCTCCATCTCGGCGACGGTCCTCCAGAACCGGCTGCAGGCGCGCCTGCCCGCGGCGTTCCTCGCGCTCGTCCCGGCCGACGAGGACGCGGCGTACGGCGGGATCGCGCTCATCCCGGGGCTCGACCGCCGCGGCGGCGGCAGCGGCGGGGGTGACCCGGGCCTGCAGCGCGCGGTGCGCGCGGCGTTCGCGGACGCCGTGCGGCTCGTGTGGCACGTCTCGCTCGCGCTGTGCGCGGCGGGCTTCGCGAGCGTCGGGGTGCAGCGGCACGTGCCGCTGCACGCGAAGATGGACAGGCGGTTCGGGATGGAGGAGAGGGAGGAGGGTAAGGGAGGGGATGTCGAGGGCGCGCGGGAAGAGGTGGGGGGGGAGGCGCCTGATCGGGTTGAGCGTCCGGCGGGGGATGAGAAGGGTTCACGGGCGGAGGAGAAGACGACTCTTGCCCTTGGCGTGGCCGTCGAAGAGGTCCCGTCCCTGTCCGCTGAGAAGGAGTGATGGTCAAGAGGTGAGCTGTTGTCGCGCGGCAAGTTGTCGTGCGCTGTGTCGTTCGTGTACAGAGGTTTTTCCCTAGAGTCCCCGAGCCTCGAGATATGATCAGGCCTGCCCGCTGTATCTGTCCGCTGCGTTTGTTGGCATCCAAGACATGCCCAAGTTGCGTCGCGGTGCTGAGCCAACGCCAATCACTGGGCACTTGCAACTCTCGCTCTCGGTACAGCCCCGCTGGGACGCGACCGATGCATTGCACGTGGTCGTGTCTGCGGGGCGAATGGGTCGATGTATGCGTCGTATTCCTGTTATGCAGCTCTTCCAGGGGTATATATACTTTCCGACCCAGACCGTGGGCCGTACCAGAGCCTTTTCCAACCAAAGTAGTGGGCAGGACAGCCGCACGTAAGGCGCAGTGTACTCGGGGCGGTGCCTGTGCTTTGTGGCTTCTAGGGTGTGTCTGGGAAAGGTGCATTGAGCATATGTACCACTCTAGCGTGAAACACACAAACACGACAGGTTGAAGCCGGGGTGTTTCTCCGTTCCACGTGATCGCGTCGCGTTTTGCGAGTCTTCCTCTCCCTCCCGAGTCTCGTCCCCCCCACCACAGAGAGAGACCATGCGCGTTCGCTCGCACGGATGCACACGACTGGAGGGTATAATTGGAGGCTGAGGCTGACCATTCACCTACGGAGACCCGCCCCTTCCTGCCCAATGCGGGATCCGACACTACGCTCGGGCTCGATCCAAATGCTGACCCTTATATACCTCCGGCGATCGTCTCTCGGCCCTCACCTACCTTTCCTCCGTACCATAGACACCCCACAGCCTACATTAGCTTTCGCTTGACGCGCATCGCTCCACCGTCCACGACCATGTTCACCAACGCCAACACCAACGCCTCCGCCTCCGCCGCGCCCCCCAAGGTGCACTACGCCCCCTTCACCCGCCCCGAGTCCGACACGGCCGAGCGCAGGCAGCTCCGGTCCCCGCCCCCAAAGCCCAAGGGCAAGAAGCTCCGCGTATTCAGCCTCGGCACCCGCACCCGCGCCCCCGCGCCCACGCCCGCGCCGACGAAGATGCAGATCCGGAAGCTCGAGTACGACGAGGCGACGGAGCTCGGCTGGGCGGCCATGCCCGAGTGCTGGACGACGGAGTACACGCTCCTCCCGCTCGCGGAGGCACAGCAGCGGGACGAGATCGTGCGGCGTATGTTCCCCCTCTGACCGTCTCTGAGCGCCCGGGTTCGGTTCGCCGCTGCGTTGACCGCCTTCTTTTTTTTTTCCTCTCTTTTTCTTTGGAGGGGGGAGTTCGAGGTTGCAGCTAGATCAAAACATAAACCTAAATAAAAAATCAAAAGCCCTCGCACGCGCAGCTGAAGACCTCGACGAGACCCCGACGGACGACCAGGATGCTCCCCCGGCCGGACCTGGGGAGAGGTAAGGCTGACGGCGGCGGCTGGCGCTCGGGCGAGGGGATTCATGCCCCCTGAGGACCCCGGCGTCGTGTCCAAGGCCCGACGCCGTGTTTAGTATCTCTCTCTCTCTCCCTCTTTTCTAGCCTCTTCAGCCGGCTTGACACCGACATCCGACATCGCCACTCGACGCAACCTCGACTCCGGCCGCGACATCGACCACGACTACCAGCATCGCCCTCGAATTCAAACCGACACCGCCTCGACTTTCGACACCGACTGCGATTTCCGACACCGGCGCCGGCACCGACTCCGACTTCGACACCGACTTCGACCCGACCGGCCAACTCGACCCGACGACAGCAGGAGGAGGGGGCGGTGTCGGCAGCCAGGGACCGGCGCGGGGGGTGGGGACGGCGCCCTCTCTCCCTCCCTCCCGTGTCGCCCCAGGTTGTCGGCTCCGGTGGAGCGGGGGAGGGGGGCCGGCCCTCTCCCCCGCGCGGTCCACGAAGTGAGTCCTCCGCCTCGCGTCCCGCGCTCGAGGGTGGTACATGGCGCTGACCGGTTACGATGCGCTGGATAGGGTGCGGTATGGACCGTCGCCCGGCCCGCCTGCCTGTGGGATGGCAGAGGGTCGGGCGGCGGGCGGCGGGCGGCGGGCGGCGGGTGCGCGGGGCGGGTGAGCCTCGATGGTGTGTTGGCGGCGGCGGCCTGCGTGCCCATGGGAAGATACGAGATTTGCGGGTGAGGATGGCTCGTCGAGGCCTGGCCCAGAGGTTTGACGTGGTTCACGCTCGAACGAGTCGCGAACCCCCCCCCCCCTCTCCCCTTCGGGAGGGAGAGCGTCTGGGGCGGCGATGTCAGAGACGTCTGACGTGCCGTCTCCGAGAGTGCGACTGCTGGCTCAATCGCGAGTGAGCCAGCAACCGTACTCTGGTTCCGGAGGCTATGACAGTACGGTACGGCCGGTACGGATGGGTAGAGTCCATGAAGGGCACGCACGTATAGCCCATCTGGGATACCGCGGAACCGTCCTTCGTTATGGTACACGATTGACGGCTGGGTGGGGATGCTCCCTGGCGTCTGTGTATGCGGTTCGCCACTAGAGTGGTATATGCTGAACATATGGTGAGAGTTCGGGCGCTCGGGTGTTTCGACTCCGATGCATCTAAGCGGGGAGCCAAGACGATGTCGGCGGCGTCAACTTATTCCCCTCCTGTGGACGCTGTAGTGATAGAGCTTAGATAAGTGTTCGTTGATCACCAGAGGAGATACACAGGGCTCTCGTGCCATGGTCGTGGTAGTGAATCGGCGAGAGGTCGAGAAGATGTGGTCGAGGACAAGCAGAGTCGAGTCGATAAGCGCCTGATGAGCGTTGGCGCTGAACTTCTTCCTGCCTCGATTTTGTTCCCGTGATCTCAAGCGTACTGCGTCTGTTGCGATTCTTTGCTCGCGTCCCACCGACTATTCGCTGTAATCACTGCATGGACTCTCCTGCACATAACTTGAGGACGTTTGTAGTCTGACCAGACCCGGTGAAAAGCAAAGCATTCTGGGTGGATGGTTAACCTCAAGTGTCTGACCGGACGTGTGGAAAACCGGAGATCACCGGGACCTGTTTGCACGTCGCTGCTCTGTTTTGCTCGCCAGAGGCGCTAGATTGACACCGACAACGACGGGGATGAGGACGACGACATCGAGCGGCGGAAACCGACCACGGACGGCTCTTCGGGCCTGTGGTACATAGACTAGAGGCTTCCTTGGATCACCCGATGGATGCTTGCTGACCGCGGTAGAGTGTCGGCTCGGTCCCCCTCTATTCCTTCGTTGAGCTCAACCGACAAACCGACGTCGGCTCTCCTCGGTAAGTCTCGATGCTCCTTCCCGCATGTCCCAAGCTTGGGGCTGACGGGCCGTGCTCTCCCAGACACGACACGCAAACAGCCGGTGTTCGAGGGACACGGGTGATAGCGCATGCAATATTGTCGGCCGCTGGGGTTGCCCTGTCCTGCACGGCCCCCCGTCCCCGTCGATGTATCGTCGGTACCGGTTGGAGCGGGGAGTGACCCAGCTGGCGCCCCCCCCCCCCGGGAAGACGAGTGCCTTCCGTTGTTCTGTAGCGTGGGGAGAGTGCGAACATCCGAGCACCGACGGTCCCGTTGAGCTCTCAATGCCCATCTGTTTCTCAACATCCTCTAGCCGTGGTGTGTCGCACTCGCCACATGTTCCCGTTTGACGGACCAGTCCGCTGTCGCTGCGCAAGCGACCAGAGCGCCGCCGCCCGAAGGGCGCCCCGACGGTTGCAGTGCCCGTCCCTACAATCTAGAGTCCCACGTCTCCCATGGCCACATCACGCGTGGGGGGAGGAGCATTCGCCCCGGCCCGCGCTGTGGGCGGCGGCGCTCGAGCGCTCAAGCTTCGAGCGTGTCCGTGTGTGTGTGTCGCGGATGCACAGTACACGGGCCCGTGTAACAAACCCGAGACGTCCACCCGCCCGCCCACCGCGCACGATGCACGGGCTCTTGGCGGTTCGATCGGGATCGCCCACACGTCCGGACACCCCACGAACACAAAGACCTCAACGAGGTGCAGACAGACAGGCAGACAGACAGGCAGACAGACAGGCAAACGGGCAGACAAACGCAACAGCAGCCACAGGAATACTACATCCAGACCGGGGCGGGCCTCCACAAGCTCGGACCTCCACGTCAGAGGCGCACTTCGATTCTCTCTCTCTCTCTCTCTCGAGCGCGCGCGCATTGGGGACTGTACAGACAGACAGATGGAGACGACCAGACACAAGACACCCCCCCCACACCCCACACGCACATCGCACATCGCACACGATACACACACACACACACACACAAATAACACACACAGACGGACGGACGGACACGGACAAGAGAGGCGGAGGGAGACACAGAGGCGGGCGCGGGCGGGTAGCAGCAGGTAAGCGAAACGGACCCGGCGGGAGAGGTGAACGGATATCGCGGGAGGGGGTCGAAGGGGGCAACGGGCGGGCAAATTATACGTAGCGCGTACGGGACCGGGCGGGAACAACAGCGAAAGCGTGGGCACTCAGCAGCAGGAGACAGAAGGCGGAGCGGACGTGATATACAAGCGGGGCGGGGCACGGAGGACACGATGAGGCCAGGCCAGACTCAGAGCGTCTGGTAGCTCCCTGCGGGGCGCGGGGCGGGGGTGAGCAAGTGTGGTGCGGATGCAGAGGGAGGACGAACATATTCGCGCTTGCCAGTCGCCACTGCCCGTTGCCAGCACGTTCCCCGCCGGGCTGAGATCAATCGAGATCACTGCGAGCAGGGGCAGATCCAGATCAGCGCAGTCCGCCACGAGAGCCCCCGCAGACGTCACCAGTCGCGTACAGCACATACCTGAGTTCTTGTGTCCCTGCAGCATGCACTGCGCGACCGCCGTCTTCGCGTCCCAGAACTGCACCCCCCGGTCCTTCGAGCCCGACACGACCCACTTGCCGTCATGCGAGACTGCGACGGAGAGCACGTAGTCCTTGTGGCCCGTAAAGTTCATCGTGCACTGGCTCCCCTTTTCCCCCCCATCCTTGCCCCCCGCGCTCCCGCCCGGGCCTCCGCCCCCGCCCCCGCCCCCGCCGTTTTTGCCCACCGGCGTCAGCGCACCAGGCGCCGCCCCGCCCTCGCGCCGCAGGATCGGCCGCACGTCCCAGTACTTGAGCGTCTTGTCGAGCGACCCGGACACGAGCCCGAACCCGTCCGGGGTGAACGCGACCGAGTACACGCTGTCCCGGTGGCCCTTCAGGCGCTCGACGAGCTGCCCCGTCTGCACGTCCCAGATCCGCACGACGGTGTCGAGCGAGCCCGCCGCGACGAGCCGCCCGTCGGGCGAGATGCACACCGACGTCACGCCCGCGTCGACGTTCTCCGGCTCCGGGATCGTCACTGTGGGCAGTCCGTCGGGGTGGGTGTGGTCAGCCGTTGCGCGCGTAGCCACTCGGAGCGGTTACGCACGAATCTTGTTGATAGTCCCGTCGGACATGTCCCATATGCGCGCGGTCCGGTCGCCCGAGCCGGACACGATGAGCCGCCCGTCGCGCGAGAAGTCGAGCGAGTAGATCTCCTGCTGGTGGCCCTCAAAGATCGTCCGGATCCGGTTCTGCGCGATGTCCCAAATCTGCGCGGGTCCACGATCAGCGGCACGGGACACACGACGGGGACGAGCCGTCCGCGGAGGGGCAACACACACGTACCCGGATCTGCTTGTCCTCGGCGCCCGTGGCGAGGAATTTGCCGTCTGGGCTGAAGCACACGCTGCGGATATACAGGTCGCCCGTCTTGCTTGCCTGCTCGTCCACCAACACGCTGCAACACGATCTGATCAGACACGCCAACTCGCACACTTCGAGGCAAAGTACCGACCATGTCTTCTTCCCGGTCTTGGTGTCGTATATCTGCGCCGTGCGGTTGCACCCCGTGGCGAGAAACTTGCCGTCTGCCGAGAACCGCACACAGCACACGACGCTGTCCACGGCATTCAATCGTTCAGCGAGCAAACGCGGACGAACGACCCCGCGTGACGCACCTCTCGTGCATGAGCGTGTGCACCAGCTGCACGTCAAGCGCGCGCTTCTTCTGGCCGTCCCGCCCCTCGGCCCCTGAGGGCGTGAAGATCGCGAACCAATCTTGGCCCTCCTTCTTGAGCTCGGGCGGCACACTGTGCGGGTCCATGCTCAGGTCGACCGGCATCGGCGGCATCGGGTTCGTCGAGGACTGCGGGGGTGGGAGCGCCGCCCCCGGCCCCGACTGGGGCTCGGCCGCCGAGGACGTGGTCGGCGCCGGCGTCGGCGGGTATGGCTGCGGGCCTGCAGTTCATGCGGCGGCAGGCGCAAACGTGGCCGCGCGCGTGCGGGACGTCGGAACGGAGGAGGTTGGGCGATGGCGGTGATGACGCGTGCGCGCGCGCGTACCAGGCACGGGAGATAGACGCGCAAGTTGAATGGCGGGGGATTTCGTCAGTACGTTGGCTACGGCGCGTACTACGGAGAGGACAGGGTTTAGAAGACGCGTAGCTACTCACCCGCAACCCCGTTCGCACCCTCCTGCCCGGATCCCTGTCCTGGTACGCCTGGTCCCTGTCCCGGCCCACCCGGTCCGCTCGTGTATGGTGGTCCTGCGCTAGGCGTTGGGGGAAGTTTTGGTGTCGCTTGCGGTACTGAAGAGTTCGGTGGTCCTGACGGCGTTGGTGGTGCACCGTTCGAGGAGGGAGGTGGTGGGAGCGGCGCAGCGGGACCAAGTGAAATCGACTGGTGGTGGTGATGGGGCGTCATGAGGTGCGATGGTGGTGGTGGTTGTGCGCCCATTGAGGGTGAAAATTGGTCTGTGCGTTCCGGGAGACGATCGGGTGCGGGTGGTGGGCAAGGCAGGTTGCGCATGTTCCAGGACGTGGACGCGGGCGCAGGTGTGAGAACGCAGGCGCGGACAGAGCAAACACGCAACAAAAATGACGCAAAAGCAGAAGCAGAAGAGAGTTGGGAGGAGTGGGCTTTGTTGAGAATGTGCAAACGGGGAGGGCCCGATCAGAACACATACCTTGGCGGTCCGACTTCATCCTCTCTGTCTTGATTCTCTTGACTTCCCGCCCATCACGATCCCGCTCCCTGTCCCTGTCCCGCTCGCGCTCACGGTCAAGCACGCTGCGCTCACGGTCTCTATCCCTCTCCCTTTCCCTCTCCCGCTCGCGTTCACGGCTATAGAACGGATCGCCGTACCCTCCACCGCCTCCAGGACCGGCGCCGACTCCGAGACCGACCGGGCCCGGGTGAGGTGTGAGCGCCAACGATCCGAGGGGCTCACCACCGGGACCCGGGGGAGGACCACCGGGCATGTTGACTGGAGGTCGGCCGAGGCCAAGGGCTTCACGGCCGAGCGCGTCGCCTCGACTGGGGCCGGCGGGGGCCATGACGATGTCTCTATCACGCTCGCGTTCCCTCTCACGTGCGTCGCGTTCGCGGATGGCGTCGCGCTCACGGAGGTCACGGTGGGCGAGTTGTTGTTCGCGGACTGCGAGATCGCGTTCGCGTTCGCGATCGCGATTAAGGGATGCGAGGCCGAGGGGCTCCTGACCTCGGCGCTTGTAGGAGTCAAGCTCGGCTCTGAGCGCGCGCATCTCATCCTGATACTGTTGCTGGATCTTGCTGTGTTGGGTTTCGAGCTCGTAGAGGGACTGTCGGATGACGTTGGCCTCGTTCACTTGGCTGTTGACTGATGGGGGAGGTGGTTGTATGTGTGTGTTTGTCTATCAGTATGTAAGTGAGACCGGGAGGAGGACTGACTCTTTGTCTCATACTCGTCGCGCTGAGCGCGTAGAGAGAGCACTTCGGACTGGAGGGTGTCAAACTCTGCGCGGATGGTGTCGAACGCGTGGTCGAGACGGGTCAAGATGGGACCCTGATGAGCGGGGCCCTGGGTGGCCGCGCCGGTTGGCTGCAAGTGTTTGTGCTGGAAAGGAGCGGGCTGTGAGGAGAGGGCAGGGCAAGACGGGAGGGAGGACGCACGTTGTATATTGTGGAGGACATGCGGCGGGGGAGGGCGAGGGGATGATGGGAGAGATGAAGGAGGGAAGCGCGGGCGCGGCGGTCGCCTTAAGACGTCCCTTGAGCTCTCTGATCTCCCCCACGTGGCACCACCGATTCTGCCCCATCTCAGATCTGTCCCACACCGACTCCCCGGACCCGCCGGCTTTCCCAAACGAGGGGGGCCCCATAATTGGCCGCGATGACGCCTGAGATCGAGATCTTATCGCCTCGCGCGCCTGACGTGTCGCGATCAGCCAGCGAGCCATTTGCCTTTTGGCGCCCAGATCCCGAGTCCCGAGTCTGTCCGGCGCGCGCACGACACGGCCAATCTGAGATGGTCGTGCCTCGCCAGTCGCCAGCTCTCGTCGTGCGTAGCGTTGCTGGGCGGTGGCCTCGTGAGGTGCGCTCGAAGAACACGACTGGCGTGCTTCCGCCCTCGGCCCACCCTCTTCTCAGGCCAAGCACGCCTGTTCTCTCCGCCGCCGCTATTTCTGGCATGGAGCCCGGGAAGACAGCGCCGGCGAGGACCCGGAGGCAACCCTAACCCCTGACCCTCGTCTCGACCGGCGCTCCGCCCGCGCTTGCCCCGGGCACTGCCCCGCCGTCCAGGCCATCCCACGTGCCACGCGCGCCCGCCTTCCAACTCCGCGAAGCTACTCAGCCGTCCGCCCCACGCACGTGCCGCCAACGCTCTTTGGCGCGCTCCCGCCTTTCCTGGCATCCTCCCGCGCCCGGCCTCGCCCCGACCTCGCCGTCCGACATCTTCATCTTCTACGCGTGCAATCCGTTCGCAGTCGGAGCGTGCCCGGCTTCTCACCAACGCCCGAAGCCCTCTCCATTGCAAACGACTGCCCCGATTCGCACATGCCCACACACCCCACTCCAGCCTAATGTCCGCCGCAGCGTCCACCCATCCCGCCGCGTTATGGCCCCCACCATCGTCTGCGGTACGAGCTGCCGGTGTCAGCTTCAATGCTCATGCCGCCGAGGAGAGGGGTGTACGCTCGTGCATGTGCGGAGCAGTCTGCCGAGGGACGCGCCCTGTCCTGCACCAGCACCGCTTTCCGCCTCGCCTCCCGGCCCCGGGCTTCTCTCGGACCTGGCCCAGGCCCGGCGGGATCAATAGTGGCTCGCGGCTGCTGGAAGGGGTTCATGCCCAACAAGCCAGGGTCGCAACCCGACGCGGGGGGGAAAGGCTCCGAGGGGGGTGGGAGACGCGAGAGGGGGGACCCTGGACTGCAGGAAGGCAAGGGAAGGAAGCCCGGACGCGAGGTGGGCTCCTGGATCTGCGCTCGTGCACATCCGGCTGACTGCGCGGCGTGCGCGTACCTGGAGCTGTGTCCGGGTCCTCGCCGAACGAGAATGCACAGAGGGCACTGGCAGTAAACCGGGAAACACTCGCACATGTTGTACGTCAATCCCATTGCCAATCGGCAACAGGGTATATCAACTTGGGCCATCTCACGCTCCGCCTCCAAGTACAGCAACGGCCCCTTCAGCATCAGCGAACCTCCACGGCGTTGGCGTACTTGTCCGCATGAACAGACCCGTCCCAGAAGCAGCCGAGCTCTGCGACAATCTTCCTGTACCCTTCCTTCCCCAGTGACGTGCAATTTCCCTTGGGCTACTCTAGCAGTGCTGTACAGATCGCACCCTCTGGATGACCACTACCGATTACTGCCAGTGGCGGAACAGATACACGTTGTACATGACAGGCGCCAGCACACCGTTGTATGCTCAACCGCGGAGACTTCTTTGGCCAAACACCGTCGCGGTCACTTGCACAGTAAGTATCCAGGATCCCACGAGAGGCTGGGGGGATGCACGACGGCCTTGCACTGTGCGTCAAAATAGGCGCCCGTCGAACCCGTGTGGCATCACTCAGAGATCTCGCAGTCGACTCGACCACTGGAAGATGAGATACACGTGAATGCTAGAAATCAGAGGCTTGGGAAGCGAGAACAGATGGGAACGACTACCAGGCCTGCAGACCAAGCCTTTAGACTGAGTGAGTTTCACAACGGTAAATTATAGTACTCACCAAGGCAACCCTGACAGGCGTACAGTTCACAGCCTCCAGCCAGATTCTCCCGCGCAAGAGCAGAGGAGACCGGCCAGGACGGCTGCTGGATGACTTGAAGGATGGGACAGTCAGCGCTTCGCTCGTCAAGGAGAAGAGGGTGAAGGAAGACTCATCTTCTTTGAACTCATTCGAGGCAGGGCACCGGGCACCTCCCCCGCTACAACTGCACGTGCTGACATCTGGAGACCGTGCAAGAGAGAGCGCGCGCCATCTCCCTCCTGCACGGACCCCAGCGGCCGGCACCGTACATACATACCTCCCCTCCGCTTCGTGCTTGCGTCGTCCTGCGAGGTATCTGTGGAATAGTGTGGTCAGCAAGACGTCATGAAATGTGCTCTGCGCAGATGACGTACCAAGGAGAGGTGCCAAGATTGAGCCATTGGTTGAGAGCGGCTGGACCTGCTGTCATAGAGGGCAAATACAATAAAGATGAGACCCGAGTCAATACTATACCGCGGCGTTGTCAGGGAGGCGGACATCTTTGGGTGATCCAAGCCCTCCGCCCACCTCGCCGACGCCTTTACTGGGTTTCTTGATGTGGCCTTGCAGTCGTCGAGGTCGAGGTTGGACCGGTCTTGTGTGAGCACCTGCAGGAAAAGAACAGAGCGGCATCGAACAAACAAAGACGATCTTCGACTCGGACTCGGACTAAACCGGGCATCGGGCATTGGACACGACACCGGGGTCCTCAGAGATCATGACTCCCCTCGCCCAAATGTCAGCCGCGGCCGTCAGCATTACCTCCTCCCCGGTCCGGCCGGGAAGGGTCCTGGTCGTCCGTTGGGGTCTTCAGCTGCGCGTGCGAGGGCTTTTGTCCATGTTTTTGTGTTTCTCTATATCCCACTGCGAACTCGGACGAGGAAGAAGCGGTCAACGCAGAGGGAGGACGGAACGAACGGAAGAAGACGAGAAGAAGGAGGGGGGGGGCAAGGGGGCGGACTAGATGAAATGGAGCGTACGGTAGACGATCTCCGGACGACGCTGGGCCTCGGAGAGCGGGATGAGGACGTAGCCGGGCTCGGTGCAGAGACGGTAGTTGCGCCGCCGCGGGCCGCCGCGGTTCGTCTTGCGAGACTTCTTCGCCTCCGTCTTCGGAGCGGTGTCGCGCGTCGGCAGCTGGGGAACGACGGCCGGCGTCGGGATGTTGGCGGGCATGGAGGGGACGGGCACGGCGTGGACGGGGGGCGGCGGAGGAGGCGCGCAGGTCCGGGACTGGAGGCGGACGTTGATGCTGTTGGCCTTGGCCTTGGGCGGCGGCGACCGGAGCTGCCTGCGCTCGGCCAGGTTGAAGAGGGTTGGGGCGATGAGGATTTTGCGGCGCACGGGGGTGGAGGGAAGGGCGATGGGAGCGGTAGTGGAGATCATGTTGTGGGTGGATGCCAAGGCTAGATGGGGTGTATGACTGTGATGGTACGGAAGAAAAGTAGGTGAGGGGCGAGATGGGGCGAGGACGAGGTTTTGTAGGTGTGTATTGTGATCGCGGCCGACTCGCTATTCCGCTGTCTGCATCGGGACGGGGGAGTCGGTTCTACACTGTATTGGCCAGGCTGTTAATCCTCACACGTTCGTTCGTGTCGCTCCAGGATAGAACATCAACATATGTACTTGGTACACTATATCGCCGTGGTGGACACGGGGGAGGCACATGAGGCCTCTGCGTCACCAATCGTTGAACGGCAGAGAAGTAGATTGTCTTGTTGAACTCCAACAACTCTTGCGATCTTGTCGCTGAGTGGGAAACCTGATGGTGTTCCCAAAGCAGCGTTCCAGGTTTCCATGAAGAGTGCTTGGTAGACGATCCCGCAACCGAAGGATGCTGCGTAGGACATCACGACAAGCCAGCGACGGTTGTGATGGCGTCGAGTAGCCTCGTGTGTGGCTTTGTCCCTCTGGTTTGATCTCCGCGTGGCATGAGCGCTCCGAGACTTGTCCCCTTGGACCTGACCAGCTCGAGCCAAAGCACGCGGGTGAGTAGTAGCCTCGCGGCTCTCTTGTGAGCTATGGATCCCCAGAGAAGAAACCCGATGGGAGGCCATGGACGCCCAGTGTTATCTGTACGTGTGTGCCTGCTGAACACGTTGATATCGTCATACTGACGAACTTGAAGACAGAGCTGAGATAGGTGCTATGAGAGGAGGTAGAGGTATATTATAGAGACAGATATGTTGAAACAACTGCCAGGATCCACCAGTGCGGCGATCGTCGGGGGACTGTGAACGCTAGTGGCAGGCACCTGCGCAGACTCTCAAGAGAGATACTGTGAATACCCGCTCTCACAGAATGGGAACGGTCCTTTCATAGCCGGCTCGTCCCATCCCTTCCTGCACTGCTCCAGTGCTTGCTTGAGGCCGTCGTATGCCTCTGTAGGAACAGAGCCATCTTCCATGATTCCAACCTGCACGCGTAAGCGGTTGGTGTTGGCCATATCCTCTGCGTGATTCTTCTCCTTTGCCTCGTACGCTGCGATCTCCTGGGGCGTGAAATCAACGGGACATGGATCACCGGTGATCTCGTCCCAGCGTCGCTGAAAGGTCACGAGCGAGCCCTGAAGATCGTGCGGACCGTCGGCAACACACCGGAGGATGTATGAGCGCAGGGAGTCGAGCTCGTGGATGTGGTAGATCCAGCGCCACACCTTCCCCCGGGGCTTGAGCGGATACATCTGCCTTTCGGAGTAGTACACCTGGCGGCAGGCACACCGGTGGTAGATGCGGATGACTTTCTGCTCCCCGCGCGTGAGCTCTTCACAGTTTGCGGGCCACTGTGGGAACCCGCCCTCTATCGCGACGAGGCCGTCCGTGTAGATCAGCCCGGTGGGCAGCCGGGGTTGCGTGTAGTGGGGATCAACGGTGGCGCCTTGCCAGTCGATGATGCTCTCGATCCGTGCGGGACCCTCTGGAGGGATGATCACGTTGCCGAGAGTGAGGTTGGGATGGTTCAGAACGGGGGCGGTTATAGCCGGGTCGCAGAGTTTGATGAGCGGCACGATGGCGGATGCAACCATGCAGAAGTCGTCGCAAGAGCGCGGCATCCGAGGAATTAGAGGCGACGAAGGGAGAGGAAAGGTTTGCGACCCCAGATTCTGTTGCCCCCAACACTAGTTCTGCAGCGCTGCGGAGCATGGATGGCACATCTTGCCCTGGAGCGTAGTGAGCTTTCACAGTCCCTCGATGGACTACGTGTAATGAAGCACTTACAAGGACCTCAGTTTGCATCCACGTTGCAGTATCCCCAACGCCACCAGTCACGGTGAGCGGTTGGCCCGATGCAGTGCTTGGACGACAACTCATTGTCCAAGGGCTCGTCACGAGTCTCGGAGCCTTGGTCGGGATATAGAGTGCGGGCGCGCGACTCGGGAGGCACGTCCTTGGCAAAGTACAGCGAGCCATAGTGCGAGGAACGGTGGGTTAACAACGTGTCTTCCAGCGCGTAGAGGCTGTCCATGAAAGGCCGGACGCAGTCGCCTTTGATCTGGCTCCATCTCGCACCGACCGGGACGACGCCGGGAGCGTACTCGAGACGACGCCGGGAGCGTACTCGAGGATCATGTACGGCGTCTGCTCGGGGTTAGCATGGGTGGCATTCCACGCGAACACCTTCGGAGGCGTCGGCAATGCCCAGTGGGTCGTTCTCGAGCCATCTGTCACAGACGTAGGAAATCGTGGCTACTTCGCTGGCGACCAGTCGCTCGGTATTACCAGCAAGGGGAAACGGAACCCGAACGACGGCTGTGGCTCCGTTGTCGAATTGGAGGAGAAAGTTCCTGTTGTACGAGCCTGAATGCGAATGAGTTGAGGCGGACGACGCGTGTAGTAGTCGCATGGGCGTACCCCATCCCAGTGGATACCAGGAGGTGCAGCTTTTCGCAGACACGCTAAGGCACTCCACCTGTTCCAGCGCGTCGACGTTGAAAGGTGTTCGCCGAGCGAAACACCCTATGTATGCGTTCGACAACTTCATGGCAAATCTAGTACATGGCTGGAAGAGTCACCAGCTTCGTCATTGCAGACCCACCGGGCCAGAGTGCGTGTGTGCAGCATAGCAGGCAGGGGGAGAGAGGTTGTGAGTGCCGGGTATATGCCTGCTATGCGCAAACGCCAAGGTCGGCCTTGCACGGCGGGGCGGCGAGGCGATCCTCCCTTCCTCAAACTTCTGGACGCCGACCGTCCCTCCTATGATCGTCATTATAACATGCGCGACAATGCAGGACTGGGGCCCACCAGACACAACGCTACGAAGCGTGCTTGTACGCACTGTGTTTGGAGCTAAGTGGCAGGAGGAATTGCCTAGAGAAGCGGCGAGCACTCCCTGATGTGTCCCGAGGGGCGCATTGGGCAGTATATGTTCTGCATACGTTGAGACAGTGCAGAACAGTACACTTGTTTTCCGGGCGAATCATAGCGCCAGTAGCCATTGTCGGAGGCATTCAGTCTCCAGTGACGCCAGCAGCAATGCGAGTCTAGCGCAAACGGCAGACGGTGGAGCACCAAAGTCCGAGCAGCGACGTGCTCAAGGTTTTGCACAAAGAGCTAGTATCGCTCCACGAGCAGCGCAGTCGAGGGGACTCTTGCAGGCTTTCAACTTGCTCCGTGACGAGAGACAGGTCAACCGCAAGTTGAATGTCAACACCTAGATTTGCTGTGTACGATCCAGCGGTTGTGGTATCCCGGTGCTTTCGTCGGTATATGAATGTCTCGGACGTGAGATAGTCTATGCGGTCCGTGGTCGCGGTCAATTTCAAGGCTGCTGGCAGCGCCCGGCTCCGGTGGTTGGCGTCAGTGCCACTCGCGAGCGCCTACTCCCAGGACTTCAAACGGGTTCGGGCCGCCGCATGTCCGGAGGGCCCAGACGTAGTGGTGTGCACAGGGCATCGTTTGATGGTAGATTACATCGGGCCAATGATAGTATACACAACGGTATGCATTACAGCGATACGGGACCGCAGAGTGAGGGGGAACGGTCGGCATTCACCGCTGACCGTAAGACTTGGTCTCGTACTTGCCTGAAAATCGTTGTCAGCATGCTGTTCGAAGTGGTGAGAATGACGTGGCATGGTACTCACCACGACCGACGATGACGTTCGCCGGCTCCTGGGGCTTGCCCTTAAGGTAGTTCTCGAGGATCTGCTTCGTGCCCGCGGCGTAGCGCGCCTGCGCGTCGAGCGTCGTGCCCGAGTAGTGCGGCACCATCCCGTTCCCGCCCCCGAGCGCGTTCTTCATGTACCGCCACGGGTGGTCCTTCGGCGCGGGCTGCACGTTCCACACGTCGCCTGCGTACCCGTTGAGGTGGCCAGACTTGAGCGCGGCTGCGACGTCCTCGGCGTTGCAGATGGCGCCGCGCGCGGTGTTGACGAGCCAGGCGCCCTTCTTGAAGTGCTTGAGCAGGTCCGCGTTCACGAGGTTGCGCGTGCCCTCGTGCAGGGGCGCATTGACGGTGACGACGTCGCACTGGCAATTCCGGTCAGTGGCTGCGGTGCACTGAACCTCACAGTGGTGCTGACCTGAGAGACAAAGTCCTTGATGTCCTCAACACGGCGCGCATTGACCTTCTTGGCCGCAGCTGTTTCGAATGTCAGTTGATTCCCTGCGGACAAGTGCGGATGTGCGAACCCTCAGGAAGCGCGTTGTAGTCGTAGTAGAGCAGCTCCTTCGGGTTGAAGGGCTGCAGGCGCTCCAGCACCCGGTAACCAATGCGGCCTGCGCCAATCGTGCCGACAACCTTGCCCTCGAGGTCGTATGCGTTGCGCGCGACCTCGGACACTTGCCAGTCACCGCGCTCGATCATCTGCAACGCCTGTGTGAGTTCCACCCTCAAAGGCGCGAGGCGCGGCACGTACCTCATGCGCGGGCACAAAGTTGCGCACGAGCAGGAGGATGCTCATCAGGACGTGCTCCGCGACCGAGGTGACGTTCGAGCCCGTGACCTCGAGCACCTCGATGTTGCGCTCGACGGCGGCGTTCAGGTCGATGTGGTCCGAGCCGACGCCCGCGGTGACGCAGAGCTTCAGGTTCGGCGCCTTATGGATGAGGTCGCGGGTGAGGTAGCCGGGATGGAAGGGCGTCGTGATCAGGATCTCGGCGTCCTTGAGCTGCTGCTGGAAGACGCTGTTCGGGCCCTCCTTGTCGTCGGTCACCTGTGCGCGATAGTGAGTTGACGCGAGGGGACGGAGATGGTGCGCGAGGGACGTACGATGTACTCGTGACCTTGGGACTCGAGCCATTCGCGGATGCCGAGCTGGTTCTCGGTGGTGCCAAGGAGACGCGGCTCCTGCTTGGCCGCGTCGCCGCCCTTGTAGAGTACGGCGAGGACCTGAGCATGGCAGGGTCAAGTGGCGTCGCCGATAGACATGCTGGGGAGTGCTCACCTTCAGGCCGGCGGAGCTGTTGTGGTTGACGGTAGGGGCGATTGTGCGGGCGTTCAGCATGCGGGGCGCCTTGTTGGAGGACGCGAAGTTGCGCTTGAGCGCTGATGCGGAGGCGGTGAGAACGGACATGTCTAGTCTATCTCAGAATCAAGGGAGGCTCGAGCTGGGGTGGATGAGGGCGGTGGGGAAGGCAGCATCGAGGACCTGGCGGTTTATATAGGTACGCCCGCAGGTCGACGTTGAGGCCTCCCCACCGTCACCCGACCGCCCAACGATCACAGTGATACTGCGACGCTCACGGGAGCAGGTGTGAACGCATCCCCTCCGAGAACACGCGAGGGCGTGTGACACTGCGCGGGTGAACACGATCATGGGTGGCACTGGGCGCGGCGGACTGGCTTACTCAACCACCTTGCCTGCCTTTTTCGGACGAGCATGGGAGGAGTGAGCCGTCCCGAGATCCTACGACGGCCCGGCCCGGGGGACTGGAATTTCTCCGAGCATTTGTCGCAAGGGCAGAGTGCACGACTGATATGAATAGCAACAGAGGGGGAAAAGTGAGCAAGTCGTCGGGCGGGAGCGAAACTGAAGGAGGGAACTCACTCGGACTCTTTGTGGTCGGTAGAGCTCTTCCGAAATACCAAGTTGAGGTTGTGCAACGTCCATGGCTCTCTCCGCCGTTCAATGTCTTCTTGCCCAGTCTGCGCGTGTACCTCATACTGAACGTCCGGCCGCCCTGCGAGACAGTTGTGCCGTTCCGATTTCACCCTGTGGCAGTAGCTAAACGCTCATGCCGCCCACCGCTTATCGCAACAGCGGTGAGCACGGAGCAGTCAGCAAGCGCAGGGAAATCGTTGTGGACGGCGCCATGACGAAACGGATGAGTGCAGGTCCCGCCGTCGTGAGTCGGGACCGCCGCTGAACCGCTGAACCGCAGGACGAGGTCGGGTGCCAGGCGCGTTACGTCACGCGTTTGGCGCGTCGCTTATTCCGCCTCTCTTCCGACTCCGTCCGGCCGCGCGCTCCCATGACCGCGTCCCGGGCTGCTCCCACAGGACCGTAGCCGTCGAGGTGGACACGACAGGACACCATGTGGATGTGAGGATGTTGCAGTCCCTGCGACTGAGCCATGGACATTATGGCGTGGACAGTTCTGAGCGAACACGCAGAGCCGCATCATGCGCACTCTCGATGGATGAATTGTACAAGAAAGCGTGTATAGTACGTACTGCTCAGCTTCGAACGGCTATAGCACCTGGCCCAGGCCGATGCCGATGACGACGCCCAACAGCGCTGCGACCGTCCACCGTCCTACACCATGCGCCGCGTCCGGGTCCGAAGGCGGGTACGGCGCGAGGTAGAACCTGAGCACCGCGCCGATCGTGCCAATCGTGTAGTCCACATCTTGTCCCGCCGCGATCCGGCGCATCATGATGTTGTACCACGCCACGCTGCCCGACGCGCCGACCAGACGCGGGATCCGTGCGGGCACGAAGCGCCACACCAGCGCGAGCACCCAGCACAGTGCGTGCTCGAGCCCCCGCCACGAGGCGTACGAGCGCGGGCGGGAGCCGACCCCGCGTGCGTCGAGCCGCGGGGGCTCGATCAGGAGCGCTTCAACGGCGTCGGGCGCGAGTTTGGCGAGCGCGGCGTGTAGCTCGGCGGGCAGCAACGGGCGCGTGACGGCGAGGCGGCCGATCCCGAGCAGGTCCGCATGCTCGTGCGCGAGCACGGAGGCCATCTTCGGGAGCGTGGTCAGCCCGCCGGTGAGGCAAACGAGCGGCGGAGGACGGGCAGTGGGCGACGGCGGGCTCGCGGCGAGGATCTCCATGCTGCGCTCGGCGAAGGACTCAAAGATAACTTGACGCGAGGACTTGGGCTTGTCGGTGCTGTCCGCGAACTCTGCGAATCCGGTGAGGGCGGTGCTGGGAACGCGAGGGTGGAGGGAACCTACGGGGATCCTCGTAGTCGCCGCCGCTGACCTCGATAAAGTCAACGAGGCCCCAGGCGCCGATCTCGCGGACGTGGTCGAGCGCCCGGTTCTCGAGCAGCGAGGCGTTGTCCCGCGCGTAGTCGGCCGAGTTGAGCTTGACGCCGACCACAAAGTCGTCCGGCACTACGCCGGGCGCGCGGATCGCCTGCACGACGTCGCGTAGGAGATGGAGAGGGTCTGTGTCCGCTGAGTACTCGTCCGTCCTGCGGTTGCTCTGCGGACTCTATTAGAGCGCCGCCTTATACACAACAGCCGCAGCGCACCTTTGGCGAGATGAATTGGCTGATGAGGTCTGTACAGTCGTTAGCAGGGAAATACTATCGGGAAACGCCAACACTTACACCCGTGCGCGGCGTGCACCTGTACGCCGTCGAACCCGCTCTGCGCCGCCACCTGCGCCCCGCGAACAAACTCGGCAACGACGGTGCGGATGTCGTCAAGCGTCATCTCCCGCGGGGTCTGGATCATTAGCCGGTGGACGGCCTGCGACAGCCAGCCCTCCGCCGCCGCGCTCACTTCGCCCAGGCGGACCGCGCTAGGCGCGAGTGGCGGCGCGAACGGCGCGCGCCCGCCGTAGACGTTGAAAGACTGTCTCCCCGCGTGAGAGAGCTGGATAAGAGCGAGCGGGCGCCCGAGGGCCTCCGCAAATTTGGGTGGAGGGGAGGTAGCGCTCGGCGGGTTGATGGAGCCGGTGTGGATCGCCGAGGCGAGGCGGCGCCAGGGCGCGAGCGTGTCGGGCGTGATCTCTTCGGGAATGACCATGTCGCGCCCGAGGGAGAGGTGCTGCTTGTCGACCTGGACGTTGCCCGTCATGACGATGCCCCAGCGGCCTGCGCCCCATTTTGCGTACATGGCGAGGTGGCTGGCGTTTGGGGCGCTGCCCCACACGGGAGAGAGGTGCTCGTAGAGCGGTGCCTGTGGGTGTCAAGGTTTTCAGCCGGATGTGCTGGATTGACCTTACGAACACTTGACTCGACAGAATGCATCGGGACCATGTATGCGCTTCGGCGGTTGGTCTGAGGGCTTGTAATACGCCCGGGGCCGACGACGGTTTCGCGCAGTGAACTCTCAGAAATTCTGCGTGGTTGTGGACATTGTGAATAGAGGTGTAGGGATTGTCATGTATATGTCGATTGTCGCCATCATGCGCCCACCACTGGCCTTGGCAGAGTCTATGCACCTGCTGCGACCTACATCTGCGCGAAGGCCACCTTGAGAGGTACGCCCGTTCTCAGTGCCGGTCCGTCTGAAGCCGGATGCAATGCCGCTCAAAATCTGCCTCTTTGGGGCCTGACGCGAGCGCATATATGGGAAAAGATTGTGTTGCGTCAGCTTGCAGCGTTACAGCTGGTCCGCCCAATGCCTACGAGAGCCTTGAGAAAGGCTTCAACCCCATACACAGTGTGGCTTGTGGTTGTATGCGTGTGTCTGCTACGATCCAGACGGGTCGGGAATCGCATAACGTTGCACCGAAAACGTGTCGCAGTACGGCGTTTCAACAAGAGCTATGGCAACCCCCTACCCACTTCTGTCGGGTCTTACAGCACGTTCCTCTTCTGAGTTCCTTGAGACGCTTGTCCACGCGTCACAAGGGTCTCAAGGAGACGAATGCGGACAGTCCGATGAGAAGACGGCGGAAAACACAGTCGCGTTTGCGCAGCGTCTCAATCGCACGTAAGGCCTCGCACGAGCATGCATGGGCCTAGAGGCTGTGTAAACGTAGCTTCGCTCTCCTGTACGGCTCAGGACGCGTTGTGCACTCGATAACATTTGTATGCGCGCCAACGGGTATTTTGGACTGACGTGCCATAGTCACAACTCGACAGATGCTCTCACCTTGACCAGCCTGTTCGGAACGACGCGTCCACAAGGAAGCGTGACGGGCGTGAAAATCTTTTGAGCATGCTGGAGGACGTCCGCAGTGTCCCACCGCTCTTCCTGGATGTGAGTCGTGATCGCATGCGCAGGAGCGGGCGCACTTACCGTCCTTTGACTCCGAGGTCTGGTCGGCCATTTTCGCTACGTTATGAAGCAGGGGGGACGGGGGGCAGAAGGGGTATGTAGGGTGCTGCGGGTATATATACGTTAGAACATTGAGCAGCGCCCTCGTTGTCGACGGTTTGGGCTAGATCTCCGACTGGCCGCGCGGGCTTGATCCCGCCGGCGGTCGCGGTGTGTGGTCAGGTACATTGGACAATGTCGGTCACAGACCAAGTGGCCGATTTGAAAATTCACGTGGCGCGTGGGCTGCTGTTTGGATGACGCGTCTCCTGGACGCAGTCTTTGCGAATTTCATTAACAGCGTACTGCTGAGCCAGCTGCGATGCAGAGTCGAGGGGATCAATGTCGGGCGCAAGAAACCAGCGCTTACAACACCATTCATGTCTGTAATTGTCGTATTGTGGCTCCGACGATAGCTCAGTATCGGAAGTCGAAACATTCCCATGACGGTGGGCCTGTGAGTTCAAACTCCGATGATCTGCAACTGAGGCGTGCATGCTTGGAGAGAGTAGACGCCGGAACGCCTTTGCCTCCCGCGCCGCGCCTCCTCTATCCCGTCCAATCCGCCAAAATGAAGCTCGTAAGGTCAGTTGTTCGCCCCGTTCGCGATGCGATGGGTCATCCAACTCGTTCATGGCAGTTGACCGCGGAGCGCGAGATGCTGACGCCGCTCGGATGTGTAGATTTTTGATGAAACTAAACAACGAGACGGTCACCGTCGAGCTCAAGAATGGCTCCGTGATCCACGGTACGATAACGGGTACGTCTTCAATACCAATTCACTCAAAAGAAGATATCTCACCGTGGTGCGTGTGCGGTGCGTAGGTGTGGACATGCAGATGAATACGCATCTGAAGACCGTCAAAATGACCGCGCGTAACCGCGAGCCCACCTCCCTCGACTCCCTCTCCATCCGCGGCAACAACATCCGCTACTTTGTCCTCCCCGACGCCCTCCCGCTCGACACGCTGCTCGTGGACGACGCCCCGAAGCCGAAGAACCGGAAGAAGGACGAGGCGCGCGGGCGTGGGCGCGGCCGGGGAGAGCGTGCGCGGGGCCGTGGCCGGGGACGGGGACGAGGCCGGGGATTCTAGACTGACAGTGCGCATGGCGAGAAGACGAGGTGTGGTGCGCTGCTGCTGCTGCTGCTTTTCTTTGCGAAGTACGGGCGGGTGGGGAGGGTGTGTGTGGACTCTGTCTGGTGCCCACTCCGCCGCCCGCCCGGTGTATTATAGCTCGCGGGTCGCTGTACAACCGTTGCTCGCTCCACGCTGTTGTGTGTCTCTGTGACTCTATTGCAATTGTACGTGTTCGACCCTGCGCTTTTCTTGCCCGCTGTGGCGAGGGGACGGGCGTGTTGTTTGCGAGCGAGAGCTGGAGCGTGCATGCCGGATCGGGAACTTGCGGTCGGTGGCGGTTGCTAGTCGGGCTGGGAGCCGGTATGCGTCTCTTCCCCCTCACGTCCTGCTCGCACCCTCCCCCTGATTACCCTCTGTGGACTTCTGGCGGGCTTGGTGGACTGCTTGGCTTCGCGAAGAGCGCATACGGTCCTAGAAACTCTCGCATCACACCTTTTTTGCAAAACTCACCGGTACTCTGGGACTGACCCAAAGATTCACGAGTCACTTGCGCTTGATCCATTTTCGTGGGCTATCCTGTGAGGCCTCCACAGCCTGACTCGGCAATGGCGAGAGTCCTCTGAGAGTGAATGAGAGGACCCATCAACCGGCGGCGGACTTTCCTCTGCCGTCGTCAAGGACACACTCCCCGTCCCCATATTTCTGCTTCTTTGTCCCCCTCCGCTCACGCTACTCCTCAAAGTCTGCAAACCCTCTCACATAACGAAACCTACATACTGTTTGTGGATGCTAGCTCAACTTCAGGCAGGCTAGAGTGGCGTATCAGTGGGTGGCCACCCGTGTGGCAGTAACGCGCCTTCACGATTATAGCTGAGTCTTTCCTGTAAATCTCTGCTTTCAGGTGTCATCTAGAGGCACAGGTTGGGCTTTAAGCGTCGCCTGTTTCTCTAGATTCGTTGGTAGAGGCCGAACATGTTGCAACAGTCCCAAGGCCAAGATTGTCTCTGGCCTGTATCTTGTGTCTTAGACACCGCGCAGCACGTACCTTGGGTCTCTGCTTATGAGAAGCGCTGCTGCCTCGATGGGTTATAGGCCAACTTTGGCGACTGGTATTGCCGTTCGACCGAGCTGAACGGATTCCGTGAACCTCCGGAGTGTAGCCTTGATGTTCCGTTCAGACCATTTGGCAAAGTTCACGCGTTCAGTCACTTCATGGAGATGGCGAGAGTACTGTACCAGTAATCGAACTGGGTGACTTGATATACTCGACTGCCTGTGTTATGGTGTATTCGTTCGATCACAGGGAAGAAGTTAACATGTCCGCATTACCAGTTTGTATGCTCTCACCACTCAATCAATGCACATTTGCCATGTCCTAGACCGCTGTCTTTGCGGGCCGCTGTGGATGCGTTTGACGTAGCATTTATTCTGCCTTTATCCGACGTTGTTGGACACAGAGCAAGCTGCAACGAGTGGCTTTCAGTGGCCAAGCGTGATGGTGTCACTGCCATTACGTGTGACGATCACTCCCATCATGTGTGACGGTGACGTACGCGAGCCTACGGCGCGAAAGCAGTGCGGCCGCCGGCGCCACAAGCAGCCACTCTCTCAACTCAACGCTCTCCCTTGTGGCTAACGGTCTCCCCTCTCAGCTCTATCCCCACCAATCACCCACACTCTCTACTACATACGTTATGGTTGCACGTTACTCGAAGAAGAGGTCCAAGTACACGTACGCAGAACGTAAGTCGCCAGCGGTTGTCCGTCACACCAGGCCAGGCTAAAGCCGCAGCACGGCACCAGGCGTCCTCGGCGCGCTCTCCGACATCCAGAAGGATCACCGAAAGCATGCTGTCCATATGGCGACGCTCAGGGCGCACGGTAAACACTCAGCGGCAATGCCCTGCAGATCATCGGGACTGACAGCGACTCGTGCGTAGTGCGCAAGATGGCTGACGCACGGAAGGATAAGATGGGCCCACAGTGGACGCAGTGGGTATCTCGGACAGTGAACAAGCTGGTGAGTCCGCGCGAGGCTTCCCCGGTGTTCTGCCGTGGCTGATGACGGCGAAGGCGGACGACGGTATCTTGGACACATCCGACCCTCATGGCAACGTCACGTTCACCCCGAACGCAAAGAAGACGTGCGTTTGAGAGACTAGGTTGTGTGTGAGGTCATCTGCTCAAGTCTCTCCGTAGCATCACGAAGGTCCGGCGCGAGTCCATGGGACCCGGCGTGATGCCCTCTCCGGGCGTCGAGCACAAGATTTGGAAGGACGTCACCAGGAGGTTCTCCGGCGTTGGCGTGAAACGGCCGAGGCGCAGGTCGTCCGCCCAGCATTCACCGCTAAACGACGAAGATGGAGAGAACGGATCCCCGCCGAGGAAGCGTCAGGCCCGCAAGTCAACTTCAAGAATGACCAAAGCCGAGGTACGGTGCCGAGATCCAACCGCCGTAACGCCTAAGTCTAAGGTGCTCCACAGCTCGAAGAGGCCCTTCGCGATGCGCAGGAGCTGCTTGACGACGCACAGGAGCTGCAACCGGCTAATGCGGAGGAACTGGCCGTACTGCAAGAGGAGCTCGCCGAGCGGGAGAAGCAGGTCGCTGCCCTCCGTGAGGAACTTGCCCGTCTTAAGGAGCGGCAGCCGACAGACGATCACTGCGATACCGTCGGCACGTCGACGAGACTACTCACCCCACCCCCGTATGTTTCTGTTTGTCGGCATGCGCTTGTTGCGGTACTCGTCGAGGCTGATTCGCATGGGGCTTCGCAGCACGAATCCGTGGTTGCCATCGTCTGCCGGGCGGACGACGTCAAGCGCACGTTCGCGCCTCCCAGCGCAATGCGTCACCCGCACCTTGTCGGGCTCCCTCATCTCGAACATTTCGAAGCGGCCGACCCCGGAGCCGAGCGATGTTAGCTCCCATGGAAGCGTGGCTGAGGAAGCTATGTTCGACGATGTGGAGGACGTGTCGATGTCGGCCCTGCCGGAGATCGACGAGGTCTTCTCCCGCCCTCAGCACGCACACGGCCTGGCGACTCCAAAGTCATCGCCGTTGCTCATGGACGAGAATGAGCTCTGCCCTGATGTCGACCAGGATGAGACGTTTGAAGCGCGTGCCGAAGGGGAAGAGACTATGGACGAGGTGAGCTCGCCCCTCCATGCGGATGGCGTCCGCTCTGACGTGTGCCTGCAGGTTGCCATGTTCAGAAATGATCTGGCGTCTCGCACTGAAGAGCTTGATCGCCTTCGAGACGAACACCAACGCCTCATGAAGGAGCGCGACGAATTGCATTCGTCCGTTCTCACGCGTGACGATCGGGTGCAGGCCTTAGAGGCTATCGTACGAGACCGCGACGAGGAGCTCTCTGCGAGCAAATCACGATCTGCGGAGCTCGAACAGACGTTGACTGCAGAGGTTACTCAGAAGGACGACGCAGAAGCCGCACTGAAGGCTTCTGAGGCTGCTCTTGCCGCTGAACAGCAGCGCAACAGTCATCTCACAAAGAAGCTCTCCAAACTAGAGGAGGATTATCAGGACTCCAAGGCGAGCAATGACTTCCTTGAGGAGTGCATACAAGGTCTTTCTAGTTCGCTCCGCTCTGCGAAACTCAACACCTCCGACTGGCGTGCTGCCCATCTCGGGAGTGAGGGAAAGCTGAAGAAGGCGAACGTTGAACTTGCCAATACCAAGGAACAAGTGCACGCCCTCCAGGACGAATTGGAGACCCTCAAGCAGAGCTTGGCGCGCTTAGAAGCCCTCGTCGTTGAGCGAACCACGGAACTCGATCAGACCAAGTCCACTCTTTCCGGAACCCAAGAGGAGCTCACGCGTGCGCGGGACGAGCTGGAGGCCGGTCGCGCTTCTCAGGCGACGATGGCCACCCGGATCACGGAGCTGGAACGCGACCTCGAGCACGCGCGCGAGGAGGCCCACGATCTCAATTGCGCGAAGGACGCCCTCGAGCGGGCGTCCGGCAACCTGGAGGAGACCGTTGGGGGCCTCCGTGAGGAGCTCTCTCACGCCAAGACCGCGCTAGAGGCGTCCGGTGCGCAGGTGCAGCAGTCGCAGGACGTCATTCGCGCGCTGCGCGCGTCCCACGCTGAGGCTTCGTCGGCCGCCTCCGCTGCCGCTGCGGACGCGGCCGCGCTCCAAGCTTCCGTGGCCGTGCTGGAGGCAGGCGCGGAGGCGCTGCGCGAGCAGCTTCAGAGCGCGAAGATGGTGAATGCGGAGGTGCGCGAGAGCGTGGAGACGGAGCGGGCCGCGCGTCGCCTCGCGGAGTCCGAAGCAGTCGCAACCAAGGCCAGTCGCGACAAGATGCTGACCGACCTCGCCGACAAGACCGCGCGGCTGTCGTCTGCAACGGAAGAGCTCGCGCGCGCGCGGCGCGCCGAGGACGGGCTGCGGGGCGAACTCAATGCGTTGAAGGCCATGCATGCGGCGGAGGTCGCCGCGCGCCTGTCGGAGAAGTCGGCGTTGGAGGGTGTCTTGGAGACTACCCGGGCGGAGCTGAAAAAGCTCGAGGTCCAGCGGGAACAGACGAACGGGCGACTGGCAAAGCTCGCGGCGGAGTTCAGTGCAGTCGTTGCTGAGAAGGAGCGACTCGCTGGTGACTTGCAAGAGGCCCTTGAGCGCTCTGTAGTACTCCAAGCCGACCTCGACCTTGCGCAGGACGATATCCGGGAGGGCGAGCTGGAGATCGAGGAGCTCAGGAAGGCAAAGGCGGAGGACGAGGCAAGCATCCAGAGCCTGAAAGCGGGCTTCGCGAAGTTGCGCCAGCTTCAGATGGACGCTCTGAACGAGGTTGACGACAAGGTGCGTCAGATGACCGACCGGTTTGTCGACGGCCTGTAATTGACCTTTTGTCGCAGATGATTTCTGCACGCACTGCGCCTACCCCCAGCCACCGGCGCCGGAGCAGCATTGCACCCCGGTTGAGCTCAGGCACCCATGCATGACGCGGTTAACGACATCAATGGGAACGGACCAACGGATCGGAGCGTTGGACGCGACACGTCTATTGTATATCAGCACTTCTTTCTCTCGCGGACTGGACAGGGCGCCGCGTGCTATGCGTACTAATTTATGTCTAGGATCTACATATGACTGTATCATACGATTGTTTAGGACAGCGTGGGCTCGACCAACACGGTGATTTGATCGAGGATGCGACCGAGTGTGATCAACGTAAGAGCCTCGTGGCGCGAGCTTGCCTGACAGAGAGTACCTCTGCAGCTGGAGAGGTATGTTGCCTTGACAATCCCCTTCCTCCATGTTCATTCGCAGACAGCACAGAGTAGGCCTGCGACGATCCCCGACATGGCCAGCCCCCGCGCCCGACACGTTCCCGAGCGTGCCGGTGATAACGGTCCCGCCCAGGGAGGGCGCGCGATATGCATCAAGCTCCAAGCGTGGTCAGTGTGGCAAGTACGCGTTTTGAGCGATGGACGTTCGTGGCCGACGGGACTCACCATGACAATGCAGCTTCGGAGACGACATAACCAGGGCGTCCATGGAACGGATGTCGTATTTCACTCCGACGCGGTTACGGCGAGAGGCTTCAGCCCGTTGGGGCGCAGAGGCGCACCCTCTGGTCCGATTCTTCCCAAACAGATTTCTTGAGCGCGGCGACGGCCTTTGTTGCGGGTGCCAGTGGGGCTTATGTACGCCGGTTAAGGCTCCCCTTAAAAGTGGCCAGGATTCTGGCACACGGCCAGAGCACTCACTGGCCACCGCCGATGTTCCGTTTGCCTACCCACCTCGAGACCCTGGTTCCGCCGCCAGGAGGGCAAGTGCCCCAGTCGCAGCCGTGGAGAGGCGTTTTCTTCCTCCCGGCGTCATCGCCGCACGCGTCTGCGCATGCGCGTGAGATCCGGGTGACCGCCGCCGAGACGGAGAACGATAAGTAGGTTCTACCTCGGATCCGGGACGAGGCCTGCGCTGACCCGCCCCCGCACAAGTAGTCAGCAGGAATTGTGGCCGAGGCAGTTTCAGCTTCAGATCATCCCCCGCGTCGGCATCCTGCGCGAGGTGCACGCCTGGCTCGCGCAGCTCCCGCCCGGCCAGCTCTCGCGCTGTATGATCATGCCCGACAGGCTCCCCGACGCCGCGGCCTCGGAACAGAACAAGGCGAGCTTCGAAGCTCTGGCCCGCCAACTCCTCGACGGAGGGATCGTGAGTACCGTCGTTGCGGATCGCGCAAGTTCAACATCACTCACGTATTGCCTCCGTGTTGGGTGTCGTGCAGGTGGCTGTCGCCCCTTGGAGCGTCACCCCGCCATATACCCCAGGCGGGCTCCTGCTCTATCCGACGACGACGACCCGCGCGCTTCTCGTCGGGATCGTCTTCCTGAACGTAGGCTTCCCAGAGTTCGTTGTAGGTCCTGGGTTGCACAGCGCCGGTGCGGGCCCTTCGTCGCGGATGCCGCCGCATCCTAGTGGCCAGCTGCTTCCTCGCGCACAGCCGTTCCAGCCCGTAGCGCAACACTCGCCGTATGACCCCTTCCCGCCGAACATCGCCTCAACGACGCGCTACGGGCAGGGTGGGCTTGACCCCGCGGGGAGCAGGTCCGGACGGCACAGCGGCTAATCTCCGCAGAAGCCCTGGCGGCGGACACGTTCTACGAACCTTCGCCTTCATTTGCGTCCTTTCTCGCCGCCCAATGTCGTAATTTCGGACCTTCGCCATAGACTCGAGGACGCTCTATTCCGCTTCGCACTTGTAACCGTTCGCCAGCCCTCGTGTCTCGCCTTCGATGTATCAGTACTTCCCTCCAGGTCGTCTTCGCACGGGACGTTCCCTTCCCCTACTCCTCCCTCACACTTCCCTATGACTACCTCATACTTACTTGCCGAACGGACACCTTGAAACATCCCCTATGCCTGCTTTGTATCGTTAGTCCCGCCGTTTGACCGTTCTCGAAACTTCCTTCAATGCGTACCAATACCTAAGAACGTACTGTACACGGATACCCAGGAATCCAACTATGTACACACAGAAGGCAAGAAGACCCGCGCCGCCAGTCAGCTAAGCTAGCGTACACACGCACACACGCACCCTGCACTCTGCACCCCTCCCCTGCAGCCGCCTCCCTGGCCGGTCACTGTCACGTATAGCGCTGCGAGTCTAACGGCTAACAGCCCTCCTCAAACTTGACCAGCCGCCGCTTCTTCGGCGGCGTCCCCGGCTCCCCGTCCCCAGATTTGATCCGCCGCCGCCGCTTCGCCGAGCCGGACGCCTCCCCGCGCGCGTTCTCCTTGCTCGACCCGTCCGCGTCTTCTTCTTCCTCGCCGCCATCACCATCGCCCTCGCCATCACCCTCCTCCGCCTCGTCCGCGGGCGCGAGCTTGTGCTTGCCATTGCCGCTCTTGGCCCGGCGCGAGTGCGCACGGTGCGGCTTCTTGGGCGACGGCCGGAACGGGCGGTCGTGCTTGACGGCCCACTCGATCTCGATGATCCTGGAGGCGTGCGTCCCGGCATGCCACGGTCGCGTCCGCGTTTGCACATTCCGGCGGGCGGAGTGCGGCGCACGCGGGGACGCGGGCAGGGGGGGAGGAGGACGCAGGAGAAGAAGGAGTGGCATTGGTCAGCGCTGTGCGTCGTGCGATACCATACAGGCGAAGACGTTGGTAACGAAGAGTATCCACCTCTCTTTGAGCTTGACGTTGTCCGGGACGTACGTCTCGGCCTTGCGGTACAGCTCGAGCGCCACCTCGAGGTTGTTCCTGAGAGATGATGATTGTACGTCAGCGTCAGATCGGTATGAGCTGGGATGGCGACACGTACTTCTGCGTCTGGGCACGGGCGAGAGAGACATATGCGCGACCAGTCTTCTTGCGCGAGATGGGCGAGAGGACGTTCGCGAGACGCATATCCTTGCTTCCGTTCTCACTGCATCACGTGGACTAACGTTAGTACTCCGCACGCAAATCCTCTCCACACTCGGACATCTGTAGTGTACGCACAACTTGCTCTCGAGCTCCTCCAAACGCTGCTTGAGCTCATCCTCGTGATTCTGCCGCTGCTTGAGCAAAGGCGTGAGAACACCGGAGGGCAAAGACTGCAGCGATGACGTCTGCTCGTCGTTCATGCTCATGCTCTGGCTGCGCGAGGCAGCCGCCGCCTCTTCCTCCTCCCTGCGCTGCTTCTCGCGCTCCTCTAGGCGTCGCGCTACTTCTAGCTCGACAGCTTTGGCAATCTATACGACTGGTCAGCTCCGGTCGCGTGATGCAGAATGTGTGGTGGGATCGTACTCGGGCATTGATCTCCTCTTCAGTTAGGTGAGCGGGAACAGAAGGCTGTTTCTCCTCGACCTTGACCGCAGGTGGGAGAAGACTGGAGAATGTGAGTGAAGAGCGCGGGCCAGCGGAGATGTTGGAGATGCGAGGAACGCGAGACGGCCGAGGACCTGGCAGACGAGACGTCTGCGTGGTCTGAGAAGGCCCAGGTATTGGGCGGGCAGGGAGGGGTTGGACGGGAGCTAAGGAGGGACCGGCGGTAGCGCTCGCTAGGATAAAGGCTGAGCGATCACGTTACACGAGACACGGATATAGGTCAGTGAATACCTTGCTGATTAACGAGTGGCTTATTCTGTATGTTCTTCGTCCTGACAGCGAAGCTTCATAGACCTTACGTGAACATCAACAGTGAAAAGAAGGGGGCAGATGACGTACTTCAGCGTATTAAGGGTATCTTGCCTGAACTTGGTGCCTGGGGCGAGATTGCAAATAAGCAAACCAATCGAGTTGCCACCAAGTGCGTCTTGCAGGATCCGCGTAAGCTTGGAATTGCGGTATGGAATCCGGCTCTATGAACAAGGCGGGTTCAGACGATGCGAATCGTACGGTATGGGAAGGACTCACGGCGCCTTGGTTAAGGGCGTGAACAACTTGCCCGAGAACACTGAGCGACTTGTTGATGGCAGCCGACTCGGCCATGCGTGATGCGTCGTTCCCAGTGAGCTGTCATGGATACAGATGTAAGTACTCGCTTCATGAACGTTGATAGAGATTCGTACCTTGTTGTTCTCAGACCCGGCGAGATCAACGAGGTTCAATTTGCCAGATAGAGCTGGATCAATTGTTATGAATCGTTCAAGCAGCTGGTGGCAAGCAGACGTACTCATGTTGTTTGCAGGATCGGTCACATTGACATGTAGGGTAAGAATAGCATGTGATCGGGAGGAGACCGAGTTGAGGTTCGTGGAGCCGACAGAACGCTGCTTGTTAGCCCGCCTAACGAACGCCATCAGGATGGTTGAACGTCTAGTTGTCCGATACGTACGAGAACGCTTGTTCAAATTCTTCGATGGTTCGCAGTGGAAGCACCGAGAGATTGGCTACGAAGACTTTGCCATGCTCGTTCTCTCGTACAGGAAGCTTGATTGCCTGCACTACATGCATGAGAACGGCTGGACGGGGTAAAATTGAAGAGGCCATACCGTCTCTCTGTCAACAAGCAGGTCATAAACCTCGTCTTTGTATATTTCCATGTATGATATGCCGAGGGACGTCGCGGCACCAAGGGAAGTTGACCTATGGAAGATCTCCTACGTAGACAAGCCTGATCAGGACCCGAGTAGGTTGGTCTATGAATGTTACGTACTTGTACGGCTCGGGGAATGATGCCAGGCTGCTGCTTGCTGCCCTGCATGGTGTGTGTCTTGCCGGAGGATGTGACACCGTAAGCAAAGACAGTGACTGTCTGTTGGCAGACAAAATAAGTGTGTAAAACGTCAAGATAAGTGTGAGTGCTCACCATGCCGGAGAAAGCAAGGTTGATGAGTGGCTTCACATCGTTCTCGAATATCTCGTCTTGAGTGGATAATTCGTCGTAACAAGAAGTAAAACTAGAGCATCGGTCATTGCACGTCAGCAATACATCCCCAACGGCTAACGCACGGATAGTTGAAAGTCTGTGAAGGATCGCGGGGGTTGTCGACTATAATGGCGGAGCCCGAGTCTGTCCGTCGCACACGAATGGCATTGTCATGCTGTTCGCCGGGAATGGCGGGGCGGAGACGCGCCGCGATCTTGACACGAGAGTAGGACATTCTTTCCAGCAAGAATCTCAAGCACCAGCCAAGGCGTGAGCCCGAGCAGGGCGAGGGTAGAACAAGGAATGACGAGTTCGAGGCGGAGGAGGCGAAACGGACGAACGGGACAGGATACGGGCGTCTATATGAGCGCGTCCTTCAACCGTGGGCACACCAGAGCACGTGACCGCGTAACCGTAGCAAACATGCTGGCATGCGCTTCGTCTTCTCCATCCACCTCATTCACCAACAATCCGCGTTCTTCTGCTGCGGGCGAGGTGGGTTAGACATATGCGCGCACAATAGGTGGCTTCTTACGCGAATATACACGCTGCAATTGCGTCGACTTCAGGCAGCATCGTACCGCTGCGGCTCCTGAGAGCAGGGAAGCGATGTTCATTGGTGGCGTCGCTCAATCATCAGTACGTGCCGAAATGTGCATAGTGTTGTTATTCAAAATTCAATCATTTGACTGCTTTTGCTACCAACATACGATCTAGGGGTCGAGGGCGGGATTGCATCCCGAGCCCGAGACCTAGAGCTCAGCTGCGTCCGCACGTCCGCCGCCGCCCGATATACTCCCTCCACCCTATCTTCCTCCACCGCTACCTCCAGCCACAGAGAACAAAGACTGCGGCTCAAGGGAAGACATAATAGAGCAGTAAAAGTGCATTAACTTGCTCTATTCATGTAATCCCTTCTCCGCCTAGTCGCCTCTCCCCACGGGATAGTGCGCCCCACAAGTCGACACTCATCGACCACCCGAGGACAAGACATGAACCAGATTTGACAACTACAGTAGATCTGGTACGGGATTATTCTACTGCACGTAAGTCCTCCATGGATAGGGCAGAGCACGGAAAGAGCGGGCGTGCTTACCGGTAAAAATAGGACCTTCCGGGGGTCAAGATATCAGGGACGGGCGGCATCTCGACAAAAGTCAGATTATGATGGATGTCCGAAGTCCCCTCGCAAACGACATTAGCCCCATGGCCTAATGTATACGCGTACAGGCGGTGTACATTGGTACTTAAACATGAATAGGCTATCAGTGTGGAAGGCTTACCTAGATTGTACAGCTGGAGTGGTCTCTGGACCGTTGGATGTGGAAGCTGTGTACCAGAGCGTGGACGGCAAGATGATCGTCACGAACCCAAATCAGGACTGGGGCCTTGATTATCCTGTTGCGCGCGGTGCGATCATGACGTACCGAGACAGCTTATGGAGTGTTCGCGAGTACTCCCGCTGACATCGAGAGTTGGTTGAGGGTATGTGACACGCTCCTTGCATCCCCAAACGTGGTGCTTACAAGCAGCTGCCGGACATCCTATAGCACAGCCATGATCCCGCAAGCCACGGGCATCCGGACCCAACATTGGGCGTGTCCTGGTTGGGGTACATACACCACCCTCAAAACTTCCTTGTTCGCAGCTACAACGCAGGCCGTCACCGATCTCAAGTCTATCCCTAACCTTCCTCCGGTACGCAAAAAGCTTGGCGAACAGTTATCATTGATTTATCGAAGCATCGTCGACCACATGATGGACATGCCTGAAGGCTCAGGCACCACAGTCGCCGTCGCTGTGCATGTCCTGCCCGCACTTCTCGAGCTTGCGGGTCTGAAATGGTACTTAGAGCTCGTTCTGCCTCGTTTCGAGACACCTCGCGACCACAGCTCGAGTGCCCTGTCCGTTTTTGGGGCGTTCATGCGGGACCAGTCGACTGCACAGATGTTCACCCCAGTCGGCCTGCCGACATGGCTTCACCAGGCTCACGGTTTGCCCATCAAGATCTGGAGGGTCGTCCGCCCGACTCGGGCCAGTGCGCTGTCCTCGACGGAGAGCGTCCAACCGATTTTCCACCACCGCAGAATGCGTGTGAGCTTCAGGAGCCTCACCTGACACCACACCGAGCAGGACATGCAGCCGACAGTATGATTTCACTCGGTCCCCTTCCTACCAGTTGCCTTGCCTTGACTGGTCTCAACCGACGCCGAGGACGACGACTCTGCGCTGGATCCCTAGCATTGTGGATGGACCCATAGCCAAAGCAGGTCGTACCTACGAAGCTGGTTGCGCTCACGGCTGTGCCTACATCAGCTCCTATTCCAGGCTCCCGGCACAAGAAACCCCCGCGGAGAGGTGGAAGAGGAACAGAAAGCGTACGCCAGAGGACCACAAGACTACTGAAGGGACTACTGCTACGGTGAGCTCATCTTCGTATCCCTCGATCGCGTACCTATGCACCTCGGGAATTCAAGCCCACCCGTCCTTGAAGTATTGGGAGTCGCCGTTGTGTGACGTGCCAGCGGCGTGGGCCAGGGCGCTGAAGCTTGTCGGCGACGAGTTGGCGCTACCACAGAGCTCTGTGCTCTACTTATATCCGCCCCCGTTCCTATTGGTGCCGCCGAATTACGCGGCGAACGTCGAAAGCGCGCGGAACGACGAAAGATTGCACAGGTATCTGCACAACCTCGTGCGCATCCGGGGCTTCTGCCGCCACCGTCTGCTCGACCCGACGATGTCCGCGAAGCCGCTGTCGATTGCGGACTGGCGCGTCGCGCTCTGAGGAGACTACCCGAAGAAGCCTCCCCCGGCGGCCCTCGCGTCTGTGCCCGGGGGCAAAGCGCGGCGCTGGAAAACAGACATTGAGGGACGGAATGAGGTCGCGCAACACTTCTTCGCGGTCGGCACGCTGCGCACGTACTTTGAGGCCGATGCGGCGACCCTGGGCGACCTCAAGGTGACCAAGAATGCCGTGACGACGGATCTGCGGGTGCAGTACCTATCCCTGTGGCAGGCGCATGGGTTCAACTGGCGATGCGAACTCCTCGCGCTCGACGAGGCGTTCCTGCCGCGCAACAAGTAGCCGGTTTTCTATCGGTAGTCGCGCGAGTCGGACGTGTCCGCGGTGTGGGGCGGCGGCCGCGGCGGCGGGGTGTTGAGCGCGGCCTCGGACGTGACGCGGGATGCGCGAAACTTGCAGTGGGCCGTGCCACCGGATGAACGGTGGAAGGAGAGCGGTACAAAGATGCACGTGCTGGACAGGCTAATGATGCGATGGCCTTTAATCCTTGCTAGCTTGCTTGATGCGGTGTGGGGAGACGAGGAGTGGGACGAGGTGACGTTCGGGAGCGTGCAGGAGGTGGTGGCTGAATTCTACACGCATTGTTTCGTCGCGCGCGCATTTCCGCCGGCTCCCTACAGTACCTGTCGAGTTCCCAATGGTGTATAAAATAGGTCTAGTAGATACTGTGCTTCTCCCTGCTGTAGCGTAGCAACAAAGTGAACGTAGCAATTCTATCTCTTGGACTCAAGCTCAACTTGCGCTGGCACTGCGGGTTCTCTTGGACTCAAGTTGGAGCCGCCATCAACTATCAACATCCTACAATACCTCAGTCACTGGTCCTATTTCATATTCATTGTACCGTATGAACTGCAATGTAACTAACAAGAGGGTGCCCGAGCACGTGTCCAGCAACGCATAATGGCTGCAGGTCACGCGCACGCGTTGTTCCCTAAATGTCATTGGCAGGCAACTGCTCTCCTCTCTTCCTGTCCACGACCATCCCGTCGTTTAGGAACGCTTTCTCTCAGATCTCAACGTCGAACACCACCTGCTTGTACTGCAATATTGCCACGGTCAACCCCTGACCGTGCCGTCCCGCACTACCCCATGACGCTTAGCGGTACGTACATGGGCCGGTCATGCTGTTGCGCCTTGGGTTCCCGAAGCCTGTCGCGACCAGTCGAGCTGCTTCCAACTGTTTACGCTGATGCTGTGTGACCTTTCAGGAATTTCCGACAAACACCCAACTACCCGGATGGTGCACCAGAAGGCGTATGACCAGCACTCGTCTGGTCCTGCCGCACTGCCCCCCGAGAATGGAAGCAGCCCTCCGGGTGCGCTTCCCTCGTTGCTGCATATATAGTCGAGCGCGGCGTACTGACGATCCGTCAGCGTACACCCTCAAACCGTCGTCTGCTGTGCTCATGGGATCGTTCACGTTGCTGTTCGCGTCGCTTCTGAGCGCGTGGACTTTCCTCTCCGGGGAACCGCAAGCCGTGCAAGCTCTCGATGACCGAGTGGCCAAGTTGCCAGGTAATGGTGACATCTCGACTAGTGACATCCTGGGATGCTCACTGAGGTCGTGTCAGTACTGGGTTACAACAGTAAGAGCGACTTGATATACGGTTTGCCTGTCAGGCACTAGCGGTAACTAACCCCCGAGACCTCCTTCACCAGCCTGGAATGCGTACCATGTCAGTAGAGCCTGATTTGATCGGAGAACGTGTTGACAGAATATGACCTTTTAGTGCGACATCAACGAGACGGTAGTCCTACAAGCCGCGAAGCTCGTTGACTCTCTCGGGCTCGCTGTCAGTCATTCTGGTCACTCTGGCCGGCATCGTTTGCTGATTGGATTCTGCACTCGTAGTCCGTTGGCTACACCCACATCAACATCGACGACTGCTATGCCGAGAAGAACAGGAGCGCCAACGGGGACATCGTCGCAGGTCCGCTCAGCCTCCGCTCTCCCTGCGAGGCGGATGAGCATGCCACTGAAGTAACCGAATTTGGTAGACCAGGTCCGCTTCGCCTCCGGCATGAACAATCTCACCGACCAGATTCATGCCCTGGGACTGTAAGTAACTCAGTTACGCGGCGTTTTTGTTCGCACTCTGGAGATGACGACACCGCGCTCTGTCATGATACAGCCAAGCTGGTATTGTAAGTCAATGTCTCAGTGAAATTGTTTTCAGTATCGCTCAATGGGGCGTGCAGTACAGCGATTCAGGCTGGTTCACTTGCCAGCTCTACCCCGGCTCGTACCAGAATGAGGCAAGGTCGGTGTCTGGCAGTCTCAACCGGCTACATGGTCTAACAGTGATTTGTTCGTAAATCAGAGATGCGAAACTCTTCCAAGACTGGGGCTTTAACTATCTCAAGTGCGTAAGATGATTCTGGTGGCTGTTTTATACTCTCCTGCCTAATGCGGATTCCTTGAAGATTCGACAACTGCGCGGGTAGGTCCCAGCACATGCCTTGACGATTATGCATCTTACCGCATGGTTCCTTCAAGTTCCCTATGACGACATCATCCGCGAAGGCATCGTCGGTAGTGCGTCCCATTTGTGTTATGGACACTCAGACCACACAGTTGACAACGTTCGCGCGACTGCCGTCGGCAGAGTACAAGCGCATGGCGGACGCGATAGCGGACCTCGCCAAATCGTCTGGAAAACCGCCCCTCATTTTCTCTCTGTGCGAGTGGGGCGAGGTACTTCTGCAGTACGCCGGATGACGAACGATTGCTCAACGCGTGGCACACAGGAGCAACCTTGGCTATGGGCACGACGTTTCGGCCAGAGCTGGCGGGTAAGATCCCAATTCACGCTGTAGAGATAGCGCGACATGCTGATAGTGCGCTCCAACGATAGACTACTGGTGATATAAGTACGCGACGACGAGCATCATCTCTGGGCTAGCGGTCATGACGGTCGTCTTATAGGTCCTGATTGGGGTTCAATCACGAACATTATCAATCAGTGGGTTTTGTCTCTCAGACACGTCTGGCGAGAGTTCTCAGTGCTTATATAAAAACAGGAACTCGTTCATCGCCTGGGCTTCCGACTTTTACGGTCACAATGACATGGATATTGTATGTGCTTTCAGCATCATTTTGAGAACATGTACATGAACTCATGCGTTGTTCGTTCGTTGCAGCTCGAAGTGTGAGATATTTTCACATGCTGTTAAATGTTAGGCGTTCTAGAATACCTCATCCTGCTCGTAGCGGGAACGGCGATCTCACCTACGATGAAACCAAGACGCACTTCACCGCTTGGGCTCTGATGAAGTCGCCCCTCCTCATTGGCACCGACGTGAGTGAGAATGGTTCCCAGAGTCGGCTGTCTAATTTTGGTGCGTTTTATACACCCCTGAAATAGCTGTCGACCATCAGCGACGAAAACCTCGCGATCTTGAAGAACGAAGAGATCCTTGCCATCAACCAAGACCCCGTTGTCGGCACTAGCGTTACGCCCTTCCGCTGGGGCGTTAATGTACGCTCTCCTCTCGTCCATCTTTGTGTGTATAAATAAACCCCTCAACAGCCCGACTGGACCAGCGACAGCACGCACCCCGCGGTGTTCTGGAGCGGTGAAAGCCAGAATGGAACCGTATTCATGCTGGTCAGTATATTTCGACCACCTGGGTCAAATTAACTGACAATTACGGCCCTAGATCAACGTTCTCGACGAGCCCGTCGACCTATGGTTCAACCTCACCGAGTCTCCCTGGATCCGTGCAGGGCGTCAGTACGCTGTCCGTGTGAGTGCTGGACAATTGTTCGCCCCTGCATACGCATGCTCGCGCTGACGCCAACACGCGTTGCAGGACCTGTGGACGCACACTGACAACGGCACCGCGGTGCGGAATTTTACTGCTCATGCGGTGCCGCCGCACGGCGTTGTGGCGCTTCTGCTCAAGGACGCCGGGGACGAGCCACCGAACTCGGGTCCGCCATGCGCCCGCCCCGAGTGGTGCATCAGTCAGAACGGTACTCTCGCGCCTGGTGCTTGAAGTCTGAGTCACTGCGCTCAAGAAAGCGCGTGCGTATGGCGGAACGCATCAGATTATTGCCCTGGTAATCCACGCATTGGTGTTGACTGGCTTTGGTTGGTCTGTACAGTATCTGTATCTCCTTGAGTATGGACCTTTTTGTCTTGGCAATCGTTCTGTGGTATGCCAATCCGTCGACGGACGCCACATTTATACACTGCGCGATCCGGCCGTGACATCCGCGATTTATATGCCATGGGTCCACCCATGATGCCAGACCGGTGAACGGTTCGAGCGAGATATCATCAATATTCGAAATGTGCCAGAGGGAATGAATCGGGTTCATCTACTATTCCTAAGCAACTCATGCACGTATCGGCATGCATCTTGGCAGCTACCGGCATAATCTACAGCTTACGCATACAGTTCTATATGTCGTCGAGAGCACGAAATTGTTCACCGCTGGCCATATGACTGGGTCTCGTACTTGCCTGGATCGCGACGTCCAATGGTTCAGTGAATGTGTTCTTCAAATCAATGCTCGTAACTCACCAAGACCCACAATGATGTTTGCGGGCTCCTGCGCTTTTCCCTTGAAGTAGTTCTCCAGAATCTGTTTCGTGCCCGCCGCATACCTCGCCTGCGCGTCGAGCGTCGTGCCCGAGTAGTGCGGCGTCATGCCGTTGCCGCCCCCGAGGTTGTTCCTCATATACCGCCACGGGTGGTCCTTCGGCGCCGGCTGCACGTTCCACACGTCGCCCGCGTAGCCGTTCAGCTGCCCGGACCTGAGCGCGGCAGCGACGTCCTCGGCGTTGCAGATGGCGCCGCGCGCGGTGTTGACGATCCAGGCGCCCTTTCTGAAGTGCTTGAGGAGGTCAGCGTTCACGAGCCCGCGGGTGCCTTCGTGCAGAGGCGCGTTGATGGTGATGACGTCGCACTAGAGACCCGTCAGGTTTCTGGCTGATGAGACAACGATTATGGTAGCTCACCTGAGAGACGAAGTCCTTGATGTCTTCTACTCGGCGTGCACCTAGCTTCTTCGCGATATCTGCGCACGAGAAAGAGGCGGTCAGTGCCGACGAGATGCCTGTGGACACAATATTGGTTGCCCACCCTCAGGAAGCGCGTTGTAATCGTAGTAGAGGATCTCCTTGGGGTTGAACGGCCTGAGCCGCTCCAATACAAGGCGACCAATCCGGCCAGCACCCAGGGTGCCGACAACTTTGCCTTCTAGGTCAAACGCGTTCCGGGCTATGTCGGATACTTGCCACTCTCCGCGTTCCGCCATCTATAAAAATGTTAGCACTATGGTTTCACACAGATATCAGGTGCCTACCTCGTGTGCGGGAACGAAGTTACGGACGAGCAGGAGGATGCTCATCAGCACCTGCTCTGCGACGGACGTCACATTCGAGCCGGTCACCTCGAGCACCTGGATATCGCGCTCGACTGCCGCGTCCAGGTCGACGTGATCCGAGCCGACACCTGCGGTGACGCAGAGCTTGAGGTTGGGAGATTTCTCGATGAGCTCGCGGGTGAGATAGCCAGGATGGAAGGGCGTTGTTATGAGGATATCTGTGTCCTTGAGCTGCGTTTGGAACACGCTGTCCGGACCCTCCTTGTCGTCGGTCACCTACAGAGGAACCAGAAGACGGTGAGTGTGCCAATGAGGTCATATTCGAGGGAGCAACGTACAATGTACTCGTGGCCCTGGGACTCGAGCCACTCGCGGATGCCGAGTTGGTTCTCAACTGTGCTGAGGAGACGCGGCTCCTGCTTCGCCGCCTCACCGCCTTTGTAGAGGACGGCGAGTACCTTCCAACAGGGTTAATCATTGGATGCCACTCAGTAGTAGAGGGAACGATAGACCCTACCTTGAGGCCGGCAGCACTATTGTGGGAGACGGTCGGGGCTATGGTGCGGGCATCAAGCATGCGCAGAGACTTGGCTGAGGATGTCAAGTTGCGCTTTAGCGCGGTAGAGGCAATAAGAACAGACATGACGGGTTATTATACGAGCGAGAGAGAACGAGGACTGGAAGGCGGAGATGTGAAGTCCTGAGAGATGTTGAGAGGCTGTCCGCCGCTTCACGCAAGTTTATATATGTACGCACACATCGCCTCCGAACGAGGCCTACCCAGAGTGACCCGCATGCACGGCCATAGGTGGACAGAGTGGGTGCGTAATGCGAGTTCGTGATGCCTCCAAGAACGCGCGGAGGTTACGGGTGTGAAATCGACGCGGTCATGTGCAGCGAGATGCACACCTTCGGCGGGGATCGCAAGGACGGTCGCTACAGAAGCGGATGCGGGAGCGAATGTCTCGGGCGACTAGGCAGCGGACTTCCTGGACGCTACGGGGGCCGGGATGGGCAGGCTTGTGCTGGAAGGGATTCTTCAGGGCATGCAGCGCTACGCACCTACGCCGGGATGGTTAGATTGGGAGCCGAGATGGTTGCGGAAGCCTCGCTGCATGTACGAGTGGGTCTCTCATGCTGTCCGCGCTATGCCGGGCTTCATCGGGGTCGCTTTCTGACTTTAGAGATCCCGCAAGGACAGGCTAAAAAATTCAGTGGACATTGCTGTTGCATAGAGAGCGTCCACGGCCATAAAACGTGAACAAAACTGCCCGTTGGTCCGTACTGACAGGTCTGCGCCGGTATGCGGATGTCACTATACGGAAGAAGGCGAACTACATCGAACCGGGCAATGCTTTGCGAAGGTTCAGCTCAAGAACACCGTATCATGGCGAGCGCGCATGCTTTCGCCGTCTAAGAGCCAATCTGTCATGTACCGTTCGCGTCGTGTAGTAGGGATAGAATTACATGATACCCATCTTCTTCGGACAGGCGCGATGGAGGGCATCGGACACCCTCCCCCGCTCCTATTACCGAGGCATCGACTGGGGGCTGTGCGAGAGGGGGGGCGCCATCCCTCGCTCGCACATCCCCAGTCGCTGCCACGATATCCAACCTGCCCCTTCAGCTTGATCGCTTGAGCGGTCATGCCGTGCATACAGCAGTTGTGAAGGGCAATCTGTGCATAATCACGTAACCACGAGTAGCACTCAATCTACAGTGTCGGAGTAGTTCACCGTCAGTAGACGGGGAGTACCAATAGAAGGCCTCAACGCACCTAGAGATGCCACATGGCAACGGGAGGGTAGCCGCGACGTGAAGACAGTTGTTGTCTGTGCTGGATGAGCAATTATTATGCTGTCAGAGTATGATAACCAGAAGAAGTGCGCTCGATCAACCACAGGACTTACGGTGCTCCCACGTCCCCGCATCCACCGGTGGCAACGACTGGGGGCTATGCAAGAAAGGGGGCGCCATCCCTCTCTCGCACATCCCCAGCCAATGCCACGGTTTCCCGCCCCCCACTGATACAGATTTGCTTGCCTGGTCGTATTTTGAAATCAGCCTGTGGGCGCAGATGTGACCACGATCAGTACCGGGTCTGTCAGTGGAGGTGGGAGTATGAACACCTGATCACGACAAACGTTTGCTAGGCGGTGTTGACGTTGGATGAGATTGTCAGCACTAATGATACTGTGGTGGACTGTTGGGAGACGATGGTTAGAGAGGTGCGATAAATCAATGCGAAGACTTACCGCGTCCTCCGGTCGACCTCGGCCCTAGTCGTTGTTGAGCGCGGGGGGGAAATCACGGCGTACGACTCCGGGCGGATGTCAGCGTTGCCCACGATAAAAGACAGGAGAGAGTTACTCATCTTTTTCGGACTCATGCGAGGGAGGGTACCAGACCCCCTCCCCCGCTCCGACCGGTTTCGACAAGTGAAGGCCATGCGAGAGAGAGGGCGCCATCTCTCCCCTGCACGACCCCCAGATGCCGAAACCGTACCTCCTACTTTACCTTCCTGCGCACATTGTGTCGTGCCAGTGTCGTGTCGAGTCTGGTAGTAGGCGATGAGCTATATTTTAGTGAGTTGTTCGTTGACAATGCAACGGTACGTACCGGGACAGATAGGCGATGGGAGATGGACTTGCATCGAGTCGGTCTCATTCGTCGTTGGTAGGGCTAGAGGAGAGGTCATAGAAATGGGCAGAAGGGACGTTGAAAGACCGAGTCTATACTGTTACTCGGCATTGCCAGGGAGGCGAGCATCACCGGGTGATCCAAGCCCTCCGCACACCTCGCTGACGCCAGGTCCAAGGCCCAGTCGTTGGAGTCGTCGGTGCCTGTGCGGGTGCCAATGTTGATGTTGTTGTCGAGGCCTCATCTTGCATGAAGATGGATACCTGTGAGGGTAGAATGGAGGGCAGCCTAGAACGAAAAGAGATTATCGGCGGCAACTAAACTCTGCATCGGGCGTTGACAGAACACCGGGTTCATCGGGGGCATGACTTCCCTCGCCCAAGTGTCAGCCGCGGCCGTCAGTCAGCCTCACCCGTCCCTCGGTCCGGCCGGGGGAGCATCCTGGTCGGGTCGGGTCTTCGGCTGCGCGTGCGAGGGATTGAGGTCTAGCTGTATGATTCCAGAAAAAAGAGGAAAAAAACGGGGCGATCAACGCAGCGGGGCAACGGGGAGGAGGCAGGCACGACTCAGAACTTGAGCGTACGGTAGACGATCTCCTTGCGCTTTTGGGCGTCCTCGAGCGAGAGGCACTGGTAGCCGACGACCGGGCAGTGGGCCGCGACCGGGGGCCAGCAGCGGACGCCGACGTCGACCGGGGTGGGGGCCGGGGCGGGCGTCGAGGGCTTGCGGGGCTCCGCGCGCGCCTTGGGGGCAACGGCTGCGAGGGGAACCGGACGGGGCGTCTGGCGGTGCATGCCCTGGGGGCGGGGGCGCGGCTGGGAGTTGAGCGGCTGGGGGCGGGGCCGGGCGGCGGGGACCGGGGATCGAAGCGGCCTGCGCTCGGTGGGGACGGGGCGAAGAATACTAGGCAGCTTGCGCCGCACGGGTGTGGAGGTGGCTAAAGGGGCGAATGGAGCAGCGGGGTTGTAAGCGGCAATCATGGTTGTGGGTGGGAAGGTGTAGAGCGATACGCGTCGAGCGAAAGCTGGGTAGGCTGTGTGTGTGGTATGGGGTCAAGGTAGGTGAGGGGCGAGAGAGGGCTGAGCGAGAAATATATACCACCCCATTGCGATCGGGACTGGCTTGCTACAGTATGTCGGTAGCTGCTTTGGGGAGGTCAAATCGGTGATCCGTACAGATGTACGTCGTCCGCGCACACGGCTCAAAGTAGTAAGAACATAACCTTTCCGAGCGAAGCTCGAGCCGTGCACAGAAGGGCGAGCTGCGTGGCAGGGTAAGTCAGCTCTTCCTTAGGCTCGGGTTCTCACAGTTTGGGCTGGAACAATGAGAGTACAACCGATACAATGATGGTTGAACCAAGTAGCTGTCACTGAGTACAGGTCTAGAGGCGACGCAACTGTACATGCTATATATTCCATGCACAAACAGCAGCAACGTCAGCGACGAGGTGAAAGATATAGACGGGACACAACACCGGATCCTATCATCCCCAACGACTTCTGCCTCTCCCCTTGCCATACCCTCCGCCTAGCACGCCGTCCTTGTGTGCTGCCCCGCCGCGGGGTGGTACAGCGTATGGCTGATACCGGGCGGCCTTGGGATCAATGGGCGGATGCCTGGCAGCATGTGCTGAAGAGGATGTGGCATTCGAAGTAAAGTCGATGTGGAAGCGCTTTGCAGAGGATTGCGAGGCGGCGGTTGCTTCGGAGCGTACTTTCTGGGCTTCGGCTACAAGAAGTGAGGGTGAACCACGCAGGAAAAACAGATTGCGAGGAGGGCCTTACCGATTCGATCCGCATACCACTCGTCCTTGACGTCCAATGGATCCCATACATCCGTTGGAAAATTGGTGGTCCGCTCGTCGACGTCGACGAACTCGACAAGCTTGGCGTAGAGGTGCGGGTTGCGGAACGCGCGGTTTGCCATGAGGGAGTCGTTGAAGTGCCGCGGATTGTGCGGGTCGCGTTTGAGGGCGAGAAACGAAGTGATTTTCGCCTGAGTGCGACGGTTGGCGGTATGCGTGGAGCAACTTGCCGAAAGAGATATCAATGAAGCAGCTCACCTTGATCGCTTCGTCGCATGGCGTCTCAGGCTCGGGTGGGATCCCCCAGTCTTCTACGCCAGGGATGGGGGGAGGGCGTAGGAGTTGCCGAATGCGTGTGAGCTCGTCTGATGGCTCTGCTCCAGCGGGATCACCTGTGCGCTCAGTCGGCTGGTCTTGCGACGATGTGCGCGCAATACCAGAAGAAGATGGGCCGGGCTCGTCCGCTACGTCTTCCGGTAGACGTGTGCGTAGGTGAGGCTTTGTGGGCGCGTGTCGGCGGATAATGACAGCAGGTCTGGAGGTCGTGTGGTTGTTCGCGCTTCGCGGAGGTGCTGTTGTCAAAGAGAAAATGAAGAATGAAGAATGGATTTTGACGAGTGATCTGGGTGGACTCACCGTCTGAAGAAGTGACAGGACGCGCGTTGAGCTGGGAGCCCTGGCCGAAAGAGAAGGGGGCGCGAGCAAAGAGGGAAACGGGGGATGTATGAAGAGGCAGAGAAGGCTCTCACATCGGTTGTAGACTTTCTGGCGCTGCTCCCACCAGGGGTATGCTTGGCAGTTGGCGAAGGACGAGAGGTGGAGGAAGCATTCTGGTCTTCGTGGTCGCTGAGCGGATCATCGTCGTATGCAACGAGGCCTGAGCGACGGACGCGGGTGAATCTGATGCTCAGGGGAAACGCATGTATGACATACCCCGCATGTTCAAAGTGTTACGGTGGTCGTCGGAGGCGGAGGTGAGTTGGTGGTCGTGGACGAGAGTGAAGACGCCCGACTGGGGAGCGGAGAAGCCGGGCCGGGAACTCGGCAAGAGGACATTCGGACGCTGTTCAGCCTCTTCCGCCACTTGCGCCGGGCTCGCAACACACACCCCGACATGGCTTTCTCTCGTCCTTGAAGTCCTCTCGTCATGTCCTCCTCATCTCCGCCTCCGCCTCCTCGTGCTCACCGCTCTGCCGAGGGAGCCACTCCGGGCTCGCGCTCAGGCACCGCTGCAGAGACGGCCCGAGCCTCGTCCTCCAAACCCCGCCGAACGGCTCCCTCTTTCCCTTCTTCTTCCTCCGCGACCTCGCCCGAGTCTTCTCACCTTCAGTCCTCTACCTCTCCCCCAACATCCCACAGCTCGCCCCTCGCGCCCGATCCGGCAGGCTCGGACACCGGCTCGGCAGGTCCTTCGGGCCCTACCAGTCGCAAGCGGCGCGTCCAGCTCGCGCCTGACCAGCCCCCGACAACTCGGGGAAAGCCTCGAGAACGCGTGTTTGTGGCTTGTGTGCAATGGTGAGCAATCAGGCCGCTATCTCTCACATTGCGCGTTGGCTTGTCCGTACCCAATGCGCGAAGCGCAACATGGACCATGCCGCAGAAGCTCTGTCCGTCATGACGACATGGATACAGACAGATACGGTTTCGGCATACGTTTGAGGGCAGCCCTGCATCGGATTTTCATGGTGCTCTTCTCAACCCGTCGAGGGTCCGTACACCACGCAGTAATCCAAGGGAGGGAGGATTCGACAGTGGTACGAGCATCCCGCTCACGAGCTTTCTTTCCCGTTCATGCTGCTCGGGCCCCATGGACCGTGCAATGTGTACTTCCGCACACGCAAATCATATCCTGGACCCATGAGCATCATTCACGTGGCCCATCATCGACTGGCCCGAATAAACTGCAGTCACGTCGCTCCTTACGGGACCCAACGAAGGATACAGAGGGTGCGACGGGCAGTCATTCTCGAAACAAAGCACAATTCTAGCGTCGGAACTTGCTGACCACCCCGATACCAGCCGTTCCCGTAAAGTTCGCTGCGACGGCGGCAAGCCCGAGTGCTTCAACTGCACTCGCCGCGCAGACCAGGGTGTCGACCCGTGCTCCTACGACGCGGCTCCCAGGCGCCGTGGGAAAGACAGGACACCCGGCTCACGCAAGCTTGCGCCCTACATCCCCAAGAAGACTCGCACCACGCGCTCGCGTCTCGAGGAGGAGGCGAGATCGAAGAGGGCCATCGAGCCCGGACCTTCGCGCCTGTCCGAACCGCTCGCGAGCACCAGCGCATCTCCTCGAATACCACCCACACCGGTGCCGCCGAACCCTACGCCTCCGGGAGGTACCTCGCTGCCAGTATCCGCCCCGATCTCGCCCTTTGAGTTTGATATCGACCCTTCGCTGCTTCAGCCTAACGATTTCGACCTCACAAACAACTACCCGGGCCCGGGTTTCACCGTTGTCCCAGAGGCGCAGAGACAGGGCGACGAGGAGCAAATCACCATTCTCATCTCCGCGCCCAGCGTCCAGTTCACGCGCGAGACGTGGTGGGATGCGCTCCTAGCCCTCTACGCTGCGCCGCCGGATGTACCGAACCTCACGCTCACTGTGACTGGTGACATGCGCACCAATGCATCGGAACGGATTGCGGGAGACCTGCGCTTCCTCTTCCAGGTCTCGCTCCATTGGTTCAGCTTCATCAACATCCCGCGCTTCTTTGCTTCGCTCTTCAATCCCATACTGCGCCGCGGGATCCAGCCGAGCTTGATACTCAGTGCGCTCGGCCTCGCGACGTTCTTTCAGAGCTCTGAAGCGGAACGGGGCCACAAGGGCCGTGAGAAGGCGTTGCGTCTGATCGATCAGGCGCATGCGACGTTCAACGCGAGTGTCGCGTCTGGATGGATTGATGTTGGCCTTGTGCAGGCTGCTTGGGTAAGGACAGCGTGGCGTTCTTCCATTAGGGCCATGCCCACTAACCACCTACATAGTTACTTGCGATCTTTGAGATACAGGCCCATCCAAAGCTCACCAGGCAACGCACGCACGAGGCGATGGCGACCCTCGACTCCCTCATCCGGTACCTCTCGCTAACCACGCTCGACGTCGATGATGCGCGCGCGACGGTCTTTGTACCGCACGCGGTACCGATTGTCCAGAGTGGTGCGCCCCCCATCGTGACCTCTGGTGCTACAGCGTACGACCCCTCTCCGCACACACTCTTGACGTATTCTGGTAGTGAGCAGACGTCTACAACGCTTGCCATGGCCGACAGTGTACCTCCGGGCAAGTGGCATTGCGGGTGTCAAGCCTACTCGCTAAAGTACCACTGGCCCGTCGTGCAAGATCTTGCGCCGCAGTGGGGACAGATGCCGAGATGGCCAAAGGACATCGACGAGGGCGAGATGCGGAAGGAGGAGTGTCGGCGGCTCGTGTGGTCGAGCGTAATGCTCGCTGCGACGCAGAGCACAAAGTCGACCGCAGGGACGGACTGGGAGCCCCAGCATCTTTGGATCAAGGACCCCGCGAACGTGGGTGGAACTAGTTCCTATCCTAATGACTTAGTGACAGGCTGATAATGCTGTCCAGTATGCACTACTCTTCCCAGGCGAGAACCTGGCACCACCCGGGACGTCCCCAGTTGCTACGTCCAAAGACTCTGTGTGGTCGTTATACATGCGCACGCTCTTGCTCTGGCACAGCTGTCTGCGAATGCGATGCGACACGAGTCTGTGCGACGCGGACCGCGCGCAGTACGCGATGGGTGCGTGGCTCGAGATCGACGCGATTGAGGCGACGCTAGATCGCCATTCGTGCACGGTTGAGTCTGGATTCTTGGTTCAAGTGCGTGATATACTCTTCAAGTGAGTAGGTTGGTCATGTGTCTGTTTCCCGTTGTAGCTGATCTGGGCTTCGGTTTTCAGCACGCGGATGTGCGTCTCCCATGAGTTCCAGCGGTACATCCCGGAGGCGACGACGTGAGTATCGCACGCACGCGCATCAACTCAAGCCCGTGCTCATTGTCCGACCCTGCTAGCGCACCAGGTCAACTGTTCTATCATGCGAAAGCGGAGCAGTGGAGTAAGCGCCTGTGTCTGTGCACCATTTCGGTAATGCTCATCTTGACGGGTTCGCACGTAGTGACACACCAGCTGTATGTTGCGAGCTACTTCGCCCAGTCTCTGCGCAACCCGCAAGTGAATCCGGACGACCACTCGCGCCGTAACTTCCTGATGTTCTGGTTCATGTCACAAATCACACGGTATGGGCATTGCCGCTGCGGATATCTTATATCTGAGTTAAAGCTCACGGTGATTTACAGGGCGCTGGCGTTGTGGGATGCAGACCACACGCTGTCCGTCGCGCTCGAGGTTGCACGAACGTTCGCGCCTGCGACTGAGTATCTAATGCTTCTCTGGCCTTCTGCAGGTGAGCAGGCAGGTATCCGCTGGGTTTGGTGTGTTCTGAGGTGTATATGGACCATCATCACAGGCCCCCGAAGAGAGTACGAGAAGTTACGCGTGCAACTCGTGCAGACGTGCGATGTGGCGGGTGTGTCCCCGCCAGAGCGTGCGATTGGATATGAGGGCATGGGTTTGGTGTAGTCTGAGTTGCCGGCCGCCAGTTCTTAAATCATTCTGTTGTTGTCTGTTGATGCTTTGTTTTTGCTGCCTGTTGTCGGCTTGGATGGATACCCAATGCTGTATTTGCTATTGTGCTTCTTGTTGGACACCGTAGGGTAGCCTTGAAGAGATCACATTGATTGCTATTGTGTTGGGATAGTGCTACTGGAAGTGCACTGAAGGTAGTTATGAGAACTTCTGAAGCTTTGGATGTTTGGATCCTGGTGGCCTGGGGCTTATGTGAAAAAGCAAGAAAGTATGATAATGGACAGAAGAGGACACCAACACACATCTGTAATGTTGAGCAGGGCTTGTTACGCAGTGGAAAGCCCCTCTAGCTCACTTACCTGTAGAGCTCTGGGTAGAGGCACACATAGTGGTTGGAGGTTAAGAGCAACTTGTTGAAGTGCTCCTACAGAGCAGTCTTATATACATGTACAGGAGGCTATGATGCAATACTGTATAGTACAATGTCATACAACATTTACCCCAGCCACAGTGTTCAGAACTTTCTCCAGAGTACTGGTAGCCGCATGCCCATTCTTTCTTACTAGCCTGCTATTAGGCAGCACCTAATGCATGTCTAGTTCAACACTCCCCCTCACTAAGCATCATGGTAGAGTGTGCAAGCATGCAGGCTAAAAGAAGTGTCATAGGCCGAGTCATAAAACTAAAGGCCGAGTTTCCCTCTGAACTTGGTAACTTTAACATGTCCCAGGGTTTTGGTGAAGAGGTCAGCAGGGTTGTTACTACTTTTGACATAGAATACTTCAATTTGCTTATTCTCAATGTACTTGCAAATAGCATGATAGTAAATGTCAATATGCTTTGATCAGGATTTGGTCACAGAGTTTGAGCCCATGAAGAGCAATCCCTGGTTATCCCCTGCAATGGGAATAGGGCCAAGTTGGTAGCTGATCTCACTAAGGAGGTTACAGAACCAGACTACCTGGCAAGAGCAATCACTAATTGCCATGTACTTGGCTTCAGTTAATGAGTGTTAGGACACGTGCTGTAGGTGGACAAATGGAGGTAAGGGGAGTTCCAAGAAGGCTGGCGGAATTCTGACCACAACACAGGGGATAGGGACTTTGGCAAAACTATTAGTGGTACCCTGAGCAGTCTTGTCTGGTGCCCCCTATTTACTAGAGTTTACTAACAAGTGATGGGGATTCAAGGGTTTCCATTGGAGGTCCAAGACAGAGGTCTGAGAGAAAGCAAATGGATTGCCAGAGGGAAAGTACCAAGCAGAGGTGGTGAGTAAGTAGTGGTAATCGTAACAAAGTATTCAAACTGAGGCAAAGGCTACTACCAGTATGCCTTATATACTAAGCAAGCCTATTATATAAGGGAAGGGGTCTTGTGTTATGGGCATTAGAACTCTGACAGGTTCAAGGGCCCTTGATGTAAGATAAGAGAATGGAACTTCTACTGAGAATGGTATGATGCCAGCATAAGAAAAGGTTGCAAATATACTAACTAAGGAAGGTCCAGAAGTTCTATTGGAACTCTTTTGGAGGTCCTCCAAAGTTCCAGCATGGATTGTGACAGTGCCCCCTTCCTAGGCCCCAGCCCCTAAGGGCCATTGCATGGCCCCTGTGCTAATGCTTATAGAAGGAGCATGAGGGGCCCAGTGCCAAAACAGAGGACAAAATGGAGCACCTAAGAAGCTAATTTGGGCCATTGGCTATAGGAGCTGCTCACTTTGCTGGCAACCCTAATCAAAGTCCCAAACCCAACCACCAACCACTACCCAGCCCCCCTTTCCCAACTTGTGTCATGATCCATGCCAGAACTCCAGAGTGTTCCCAAAGGAGTTCTGATAGAACTTCCGGACTGTCCTTGTTTAGTATACTTTGCAACATTTCCTTGCACTGGTGTCATACTATTCCTAGTAGAAGTTCTATTCTCTTGGCTTGTGTCAAGGGCCCTTGGACTCACCGGAGTTCCAATGTCCATGATGCAAGACCCCTTTCCTTATATGCCAGGCTTGCTTAGTATATAAGGTGTGCTGGTAGTAGCTGTTACACTCTGTGCTTGAACTTCAAGTTTGAGCTCCAGTACTTGCTACTCCGCTTCACCTCTGTACTCCTGTTTACTCCATACTCCGAACTCTGTCTCATTTTAAATATGTACCTGACTCACCTCTCGCACATGCAGTGCTGACTGTACTAGACAATAAGCCCCAACCTCAAGGCTACAGACTTCGTACTTTGTGCTGCTCCTGCCTAGTGTTACGCTCCGTGCTTGAACTCCAAGTCTGGACCTCGGTACTTGCTACTCTGCTTCACCTCCATACTTCCATTTACTCTGTACTCCAAATTCCAGTTCATTTCAAATACATACCTGACTCACTTCTTGCACATGCAGTGCTGACTGTACTAAACAATAAGCCCCAACCTCGAGGCTATGGTACTTCATACTCTGCACTGCTCCTGCCTATTCTGCTCAGCCTTATTGTTTTCCTTAACAATAGGGCATCTCTATAAATACCAAGCTGGGATGTAGTAGTTACTTGGTTTGGAAATCTTATTAACCCATGCACTCTCCCGTTAACTCCCGAGAAACCTCCAAGTCTGACGCTCACTCTGTTCCCCTCCATCTACTTTGACCCCAACCTCTGTCAAGTCTGATCCCTTCCTTGTCCAAATAGAGAACACCAACTAGGGACCCATGGATTACTGATAGTTTCACAAAAGTCCTCATCTTGTGCCAAGTCCCACTTCTGGACATAATCCATCTCTTATCTCTGTTAACTCCTAACCTCCGGAGTAACTCTGGGACAGCATGGTTCTAATAGTAGCCTTTGCATCAGTTTGGATGCTTCATTACCACTTTGTTACTCCTTGTTACTTACTTGCACTCTTACTCAGTACTACTCCTCTGTGCAATCCATTCCTCTTCACTTGGACCTCTGTCTCAGACATCTGTTAGTTGCCTTTGAACCTCCATCACTTGTTGGTGTACTCTAGTAAATAGGGGACACCTGACAAGATCACTCAGGGTGTCACTAATAGTTTTGTCAAAGTCCCTACTCCCTGTATCATGGTCGGAACTCTGCCAGCCTCCTCAGAACCCCACCTACCTCCATTCGTCTGCCTATGGCATGCATCCTAACAACTTGTGACACTATGTCTGACATGTCCTCCTGCTGGTCTATTAGGGAGCACCTTGTGATGATGGAGGCAAAGGTGGTGCGGTTGCACACAGAGTGGAGAGCTTGGGGAAGAAGGGTGTGCCTGGGGACATGGCAGGGGGTGTGTGATGTGGCAGGGGTGCGAGGGGCGAAGAATGGGAAGCCTGGGACAAGAATTGGAGGAGATAGGGCCAGAATGGTCAAGAAAAGGTCCAGGGAGCAAAAAATGCATCAAGCAGAGCAGTAGGGAGTGCAGGGAGGTGTAGGGAGGTGTGGGGAGGCCTCCAGAGTGCAAGAAATGGTGGGTATGGATGTCTTGAGGCAATTAGAGTGCAGGGCTCATAACCTGTTAGCTGCAGTGCGCCTTAGAGCAGTCACAATGGCCTGTGTCAAGCACTGTGAAGTCTGGAATTGAACAGAGGCTATCCTACTCACCTGTGTCGAGCACTGTGAAGTCTAAGGACTCCAGTGCCTGGCACAGTGCCAGCTGTACAGCGGGTACTCCCTAGAGTGCTAAACTATGTGGTAAAATAACCCCAAAGCTCAGAATCAGCAAAGTGCATAAGTAGTGATGAACTCTGAACCTGGAAGGCTGTAAGCCGCACAAAGAGAGGCTACAAGTACTACTCGTGGGTGCCAAAAGTATGGAAATGCGTGACGTCACATGTCACGATAAGCGCCGGAAAGCGTAGCACATGTTTCGAGTAATTTATTTCTTTAACCACAACCACTACCATGGCTCCTGCTGGCACCACCGAACTCTCTCCCACTAAGCGTAGTCAGATTGTCACTCTCCGTAAGGAAGGCCTGACCTATGGTCAGATAGCTGCCCGACTTGGAGTGGCTCGATCGACTTGCTGCAAGATGTTCCAGCGCTACAAGGCCCACAAAACCTTTTGCTCTCTTCACCGCTCTGGACGCCCTCAGGCTCTTACCCTCCACGATAAACGGATCATCATCTGTACTATCAGACAGCACTGCTTCTGGTCCTACAAGAAGGTTGGGATGGAGGCAGGAGGGTATACAGAGTTGCAGGTCCGTCGGGTTGCGAGGAAGGCAGGATATTGCCGGTATGTTGCCTATTGCAAGCTCTACCTTTCCATCGCAACCAGGCATAAACATGTCAGATGGGCATGCCAGAACCTGAAAAGGGACTGGGCACAAGTCATCTGGACAGATGAGACTGCGCTGCGCTTAGGGCAGGTCATCACTCACCGGTATGTTACCCGTCGCCAAGGCGAGAGTAATTTGCCAGAGTGCATTGCACCTAGCTTTCAGACAGCCAGCAAAGAGACTGTAATGGTCTGGGGCTGCATTGCGTATGGAAGAAAGGGGCCTCTTGTGCGTCTAGACCTGCCCCGATCTGAGCAGAACTCGTCAGAGTCTCGCACCTCACGGGGTCGTGGTGGTCTTGATGCGGAGAGGTACATGGCACAGGTCCTCGAAGGCCCTCTCCTTGCATTCTATACACAGATGCAGCATCAGATGGGTAAGAGGATGCTGGTGGTGGAAGATGGTGCCCCAGCCCATAAGGCGAAGATTACGCAGAAGGCTCGCCAGCAATTAGGGATCAAGCAACTCGAGCACCCTCCAAGTTCCCCCGATTTGAACCCAATCAAGCCACTCTGGTTCAAGCTGAAGAAGCAGATGCAAGATACCCCTGGTGCCTACAAGTCCCTTGACTCGCTTTGGGAAGCAGCAAAGGTGGCATGGGAGGAGATGCAAGATGAAGTGGTCAGGCAGGAAATGTCAAAGATGGGGGCAAGAGTTCGGAAGGTGCTGAAAGTTCATGGGAGGCAAACCAGGTTTTGAATGTATCATATAATACACAATTATCCATGCTTCCTAATACTTATGCTTTGATATGAAGAACTGTTGAAATACATGAAACCAAGCCATAACAAAATGAGCTACCAAAACAGGCAGGTGTTTCCATACTTTTGGCACCCATGAGTATTGCACATTCCTCAAAACTTAGGCTGGCAAGTGCATGAAGGCACTACACACCGACAATGGCCGAGATTTATGAATGATGTGATCAAGACTTATCTCTAATCCCATGGCATCTGGCTTAAACTCACTGCTCTGTACCCGTTAGCCCAAAACAGCATTGCTGAACAATCATTCCTGACAATTTTCAATGCTGCATGCTGTTAGGACGTGTGCCATGGGCAGGCGGACGAATGGAGACGGGGTTCCGGGAAGGCTGGTGGAGTTCCGACCATGACACGGGGATGTGGGGACTTGGCGAAACTATTGGTAACACCCTGAGCGATCTTGTCGGGTGTCCCCTATTTACTAGAGTTCACCGACAAGAGACGGAAGACTGAGGTGTCTGACGGATGTCTGAGACGAGGGTCCGAAGAATGAGGGTGTATTGAGAGTAGAGTACTGAGAAGCTGTTACGCTCCATGATTGAACTCTAAGTCCAGATCCCGGTACTTACTACTCCGCTTTAATTCCATACTTTCGTCTACTCCAAACTCCGTACTCCGGTTCATTTCAAATACGTACCTGACTCACTTCTTGCACGTGTAGTGCTGACTGTACCAAACGATAAGCCCCAACCTCGAGGCCACGGTACTCCGTACTCCGCACTACTCCTGCCTTTTCCATTTGGCCTTATTGTTCTCTCTAACAATATAAATACTGAGCTGGGATGTAGCAGTTACTCAGTTTGGAAATCTTGTTAACCCACGCACTCTCCTGTCACCTCCCGAGTAACCCCCAAGTCCGACACTTGCTCCGTTCTCCTCCGCTACTCCATACCCAACCTCCGTCAAGTCCGACCCCCCCCTCCTGTCCAAATTGAGGACAACGACTAGGGACCCGTGTGTTACTAATACTTTCGCAAAAGTCCTCACCCTGTGCCAAGTCCCACCTCCAGACGTACCCCGTTCCGTACCCCTGCCAACCCCTAACCTCCGGAGTAACTCCGGGACAGCACGGTCCTAACAGAAGCGTAGGGTAGCAGAGAGTAATGAACAAGTATCCAAACTGAGGTAAAGGCTACTACCAGTGCACCTTATATACTAAGCGAACCTAACATATAAGGAAGGGGGCTTGCGTCACGGACATCGGAACTCTGGTGAGTCCGAGGTCCCTTGATGCAAGCCGAGAGAATGGAAATTCTACTAGGAACTGTATGACGCCAGCGCAAGGAAAGATTGAGAGCATACTAAACGTGGAAAGTCCGGATGTCCTAACGGAACTCCTTCGAGGTCACTCCGGAGTTCTGGCACGGATCGTGACACATGCATGATACTATTCACACACAACTTCCCTACCTTTTTTTGGCCTGAGGCCATCTCCTATGCCATCTACCTTGGCAATTGTTCTCCCATGCACGCTGTCCCTGACAAGATGCCGTCCAAGGTCTTTTAGGACTAAAAAACCAATGTCATGCACTTGGAAGAATTTGGTGCTGACTGTTGGGTCTTACGTCAGGACACAGCCCTCTACAAGCTTGCATGCAAGTCATACCCCTGCATAGTTCATGGGATTTTTGGAGAAATCCTGTGCTTACCACTAATTAAATCCAAAGACGCACCAAGTACTTACATTACGCAACATGATCTTCACAAAGGGGGGGTCTAACAACCCTGACCCCTCTGTCGACACCCCTCCGGCAGCTGAGGGGGAGTAGGACAGTATACCACCACCTGCAGCTGATCCAATGAGCGCCCCAGACCAACCTGCACCTGCACAGCCTGACAACACCAAACCTTCTCCATCTTGCATCCCACTCCACACAAGTGCATGCCAAGCAAAGCAGTTTGCAATGACTGGGCGACCTAACTACCAGACAAGGGCGCCCAGCCATGTACCGCCCCATCAATAACCCATCCACGCAGCATGCACCCTCTGGGTAGGAGCACATAGTGCCCGACACATCCAACATTACTGTCAAAGATAACAACAAAGACCTTACACTGGTTGCCAACCCAAGCAACAACCCGCAGTCCCTCATAGATGCCCAATCACGCCCTGACTGGCCCAAGTGGAAGTCTGCAATGGACTGTGAGATTGCCCACCTTGAGCACCTCGGAACCTATAAGCTGATGCTGTGCCCACCAGATTGCAAACCTATTGGCTGCAAATGGGGTTTCCACCTCAGGCAAGACTTCAAAGGATGGATGGTCAAATTTAAGGCTTAATTAGTTGCACAGGGATTCTCCCAAATCCCAGGCATTGATTATATCAAAACATTTGTGCTGGTAGTCCAGCTCAAAACAATTTGAATGCTTCTCATGCTGGGCACCACTCTCAAACTTGACATGCAAGTCATTGATGTTGTTGGTGCATACCTTAATGAACATCTCCATGAGGAGATTCACATGCACCAACCCCCAATGTGTGAGAATTGTTAGGGTGTGGTAATCATGCTTACCCATCCTAATAGGAATTGGTCCCTGAACTGCCATAAGACCCCTTGACATGCTGAGTATATAGCATGAATACCATAGGCATGGGGCTACAGTTACACTAGTCTACACCACAACTGTGGTGTCTTTTCACTGGCCCAAGGCTGGATAGCTCAGTGGTTAGAGCATCTGGGTGCAAACCAGAAGGTCCTGGGTTTAAATCCCTGCCTAGTCACTTTTCCACTGTTAATAAGAATGGCTGCCTGGACACATGCTGTCTGCTCCAAATGCTCTACCAACTCAAACAGTCTAGCTGTAAATGGAATTCAGAGCTCAACTCCTTGTTTGCCAAACTTAGGTTCATTTGGCTCATCTCGGACCAATGTTTATACATCTGCACTTTGGATGAGAAAATCTGGATTGTTGGATGTTATGTCAACAATATGCTGAACTTGTCTCTAGCCCAGTGGACTCAGAGACCCTCCACAAGGAGCGGATATCATGCATGCTGTCCAGCAACTCAGCCAGTACACCAGTAAAGCCAGTCCTGTGCATTTCACAGCCGCCAAGCACATCCTTTGCTATCTCAAGGAGATACGCACCCTTGGCATCACCTATCATGGGCATGCAAACCAGACCAAACCCACCAGTGACTCGGATGCAGACTGGGCAAACAACTTAGATGACCACAAGTCTATTTTGGGCCAAGTCTTCCTACTAGCCGGTGCACCCATCACCTGGTCCTTGTGCAAACAGTGCACCATTGTGAAGTCAACCATGGAGGCTGAGTACATGGTTGCAAGCGCAGCCACCTCCAAAGCCACCTGGCTGCATGCCCTTCTCTCCGAGCTTGGCCTCTCACCAGCCAATCTGACCACGCTCTATGTCAATAATGAGAGCATAATTGTGTCTGCAAATGTGCAAACTTCACATGCATGCACAAAGCACATTGACAAACATTATCATTAAATACAGGAATGGATTGCCTCTTATGAGGTAAAGGTCAGCCACTACATATCAGAGGACAACCTGGCAGATGTGCTCACAAATGCACTTCCCCAACCATGCTTCCAGTCGCTTGTGTTGTGCATGGGCATGCACACCTGAAGCTCAATGTCAAGGGGGAGTGTCAGAGACCACAATGCACCATTGAGCTTGGCTCTTGGTGTGTCTGGACTACCAACTTAGGCAAACAGGGCACTATCAAAGCACCAACAAGAGCATGCCTGGAGGCCCCACCTCTCCTTACTAAGTAAACTAGAAATATTGTGAATGTATTTAGCTATCATATAAATACAGCCAGATGTGCACTGCCCTTGCCATCCGCATTCTACTACTACATTGTCCTTGCTCAATTCTCAACAAATATAACAAGAAATTTCTTCTGATATCTCTGCCTGGTTGTACAGGACCATCTTTGGTACACAAGGTCAAGGGGCCCAGAGGCCAATGCTCCTTGTCCCAACTCCCTTGTGAAGTGGATTGCCGCCAATGTTACTGCCAAAAAGGCAAAGGCTGCCCAGGTTAATGCTGAGCTTTGTCACGATCTGTGCTGGAACTCTGGAGTGACCTCGAAGGAGTTCCGTTAGGACTTCCAGACTTTCCACATTTAGTACACTCTCGATCCTTCCTTGCGCTGGCGTCATACAGTTCCTAGTAGAACTTCCATTCTCTTGGCTTGCGTCAAGGAACCTCGGACTCACCGGAGTTCCGATGTCCGTGACGCAAGCCCCCTTCCTTATATGTTAGGCTTGCTTAGTATATAAGGCGCGCTGGTAGTAGCCTTTGCCTCAGTTCGGATACTTGTTCTTACTCTCTGCTTGCTACTCTCCGCTACCCTACGCTTCTCGGTACTCTACCCGCAATACACCATCATTCCTCGGACCCCCGTCTCGGACATCCGTCGGACACCTCGGTCTTCCATCTCTTGTCAGTGAACTCTAGTAAATAGGGGACACCCGACGAGATCGCTCAGGGCGTTACCAATAGTTTCGCCAAGTCCCCACATCCCCATGTCATGGTTGGAACTCTGCCAGCCTTCCCGGAACCCCGTCTCCGTTCATCCGCCTACCCACGGCACGCGTCCTAACAAGCTTAGCATGTAGCCACTGTCACTTTCTCTTGCTCTCTGCCACTTCCCCTCACTCTCTGTCCTTCTTCTTGCTCCATGCTGCTTCCCCTCACTCTGTGAACTCACACAAACATGAGTGAGCTATTTCTCAGTGTCATTCATAAGTTCTTCATGTTATTTGTTGCCCGTCTATGTCAATCAATGCAGTATATTGCTTAATATCCTACATTAGAACAAGCCTGTACATGAGTGACAGGGCTGCATAGATTCTGATGCATGCCTATGGCTTTCCTGCCAGCTGAGTATCATATAGAGCAATAAACTCAGTCTGTATCTGTAGGACTATAGTACAAATCTTAAGTACCTATAGAGCGGTAAGCTAGCAGTACTAATCAGTAAAAAGTCTTGGTATTTGAGGTAAGTAAACAATAGATCACCTCAGTCTGTATTTGCAGAACTGAGGTGAGCCAACATGAGTGTTCAGATATTTGTACAGTGTAGAGACAAGACTGTTGAACTCTGCACAATTGCGCAAGTTCCTGTGCCCGTGTCAAGCCACAATTTGCACCATACGTTCATTGCATAGCACACATACAGTACTCCATTTTATACGCTACTTGCATTCTCCGTTGTCGAGATATTACTGCCACATCATCCACTGTACGCACTTTGCTGATTCTGAGCTTTGGGGTTGTTTTGCCACGTAGTTTAGCGCTCTAGGGAGCGCCCGCTGTACAGCTGGCACTGTGCCGGGCACTGGAGTCCTTAGACTTCACAGTGCTCGACACAGGTGAGTAGGGTAGCCTCTGTTCAATTCCAGACTTCACAGTGCTCGACACAGGCCATTGTGACTGCTCTGAGGCGCACTGCAGCTAACAATATAGTGGCAATCATATGAATAGTGAAGGAGAAGGTAGAGCTGGCAATGGCAGCAGCATCAGAAGATGCCAAATGCATTAAGCTGAGCTATGCCTAGGCAAAGAAGTGCTGAAGTGGCAGGAGGCCATTCAGGCTGAGCTTGACTCTCTTATTGCAAACAGCACTTGGTGCGTTATTCCCCACCCATCCTCTGGCAACATTGTTGACTCAAAATGGGTCCTCCTCATCAAGAAGAACACAGCTGATGAAATCAATAAGTACAATGCACATCTTGTTACATGGGTTTTCACTTAGATCTATGGTGTTGACTACTACAACATGTTCACTCCTGTTGCTAAGCTTTCTTCTATCCATCTTCTCTTGGCTATCACAGCTTGCAATGGCTGGGCAGCAGACTCATTCAACTTCAACAGTGCTTACCTAAACTTGAAGCTTGACAAGGATGTCTACTTTTAACAGCCACCTGACCACACATTTGCAAACCACAAGGCATTCATACTCAAGCTTGAAAAGGTTCTTATGGGTTGAAGCAGGGTAGGCAGAAGTGGTACAAGACACTGTGTGCAGCGCTTGGGAAGTTGGGGTTCACAAGGATGGGGGTGGACTGGGATGTGTTCTACAAGCACAAAGGTGAGCACCTCATAGTGCTTGCAGTCCATGTGGACAGCTATCTCCTCATAGGGAGCTTGTATTGTCTTTTGACAACACAAAAACCAAGATTTAGATGATCTACAAGATGACTGACCTCAGACCTGTCTCAAGGTTACTTGGCATCAAGATCTTGTGTGACCTTGAAGCCAGCATGCTCTCCCTTTCCCAACATGCCTATATCAAAGCTCTCCTCACATGCTTCAATTTCACTGACTTTAACCCAGTCTCAACACCCATGGACCCACACCAGCTGCTCTCAAAGACACAGTGCCTGGAGAGCCCCACTGAAGTTGCGTGCATGCAACATGTGCCCTATTATGAGGCCATCAGCACACTCAGGTATGCAGCACTTGGTATGTAACCCAACATCACATTTGTGGTCTCAACGCTTGCACAGTTTGCGCAACACCCTGGGCAACCTCACTAGGATGTGGTCAAGCAGATCTTTCACTACTTGCTAGGAACCTGGTCCCTCTCTTTGGTCTATGGCAGCAAGAAGCGGGAACTTGAAGGATTTGTCAATGTGGACAGTGCCACACAGAAGTACCATTGCACAATTACCAGGTACCTCTTCCTGGTTGGCGGCAGTGCTGTCACCTGGGTGTTGAAGAAGCAAGAGTTGGTCACACTTAGTACAGCCAAGTCCAAGTACATTGTGATGATGCACACCATGAAGGAGGCTATTTTGCTCCAGCAACTCATTGGCGAGGTCTTTGGGCCTCTTTTGGAACTGACCACCCTTTACAATGATACCCAGGCTGCAATCACACTCACAAAATCATGCATGCATGAAGCACATTGACATGCATTGTTATTTCATTTCTTACTCTATTGATAATGGATCTATTTGACTACTCTACTATACTACTTGCAACATAATGGCTGACACTCTCATGAAGGCCCTTTCTAGCATTAAGGTCAAGCATTTCACTGCTGCACTCAGGCTTGCACAGGCTTGAGGGGGAGTGTTGGAATTCCGGGTGTTGTGGGCAAGCCATGTGTGAGCTCACAAAGTGTGGATGCTGTGTACCTGCACAATTGGTTTGTTCCAGTCTTGTCCGGCCACTCTTTTGTTCAAATTTTATTGTGCATCCTGTTATACGGCAAGTCATCTTATCTTGTCTTATGTCTCACATGTCTTTGTTAGCTGTAGTGCACCTCAGAGTGGTCACAATGGTCTGTGTCGAGCACTGTGAAGTCTAGAATTGAACAGAGTGTTAGGGTGTGGTAACCATACTTACCCATCCTGATAGGAATTGGTCCCTGAACTGCCATAAGACCCCTTAACATGCTGAGTGTATAGCATGAATACTATAGGCATGGGGCTACAGTTACACTAGGCTACAGCACAACTGTGGTGTCTCCTCACTGGCCCAAGGCTGGATAGCTTAGTGGTTAGAGCATCTGGGTGCAAACCAGAAGGTCCTGGGTTTAAATCCCTGCCTGGTCACTTTTCCACTATTAACACAGAGGCTATTCTACTCACCTGTGTTGAGCACTATGAAGTCTAAGGACTCCAGTGCCTGGCACAGTGCTAGCTGTACAGCGGGCACTTCCTAGAGTGCTCAACTACGTGGCAAAACAACCCCAAAACTCAGAATCAGCAAAGTGTGCAAGTAGGTGATGTGGCAGTAATATCTTGACAATGGAGAATGGGAGTAGCGTATAAAATGGAGTACTGTATGAATGCTATGCAGTGAACGCATGGTGCAAATTGTGGCTTGACACGGGCACAGGAACTCGCACAATTGCGCAGAGTTCAACACTCCCCTCTGACCCCCGGTGGAAATCATGTCTGGGTGCCTAGGGCCTCATTTGGTGGCATATGCCTGCCATAGTCCCATGGGGCGCCTTATAGTGGCATTGCGCTTGGTGCTTGTTCTTTTCAACCTCCATGATCTGAGTTCCCTCGTTCACCTTCTCTCACCTCTTTTGCCAACTTCACGGCCACACTGTTCTTCTGGGTTCAGCAGAAGTGGACATATGTCGCCATATTTGTCAGACTAAGAATGGTGTGAGGGTGTCCCTTGTCTCAAATAGCCATGTAGTTTGTACTTCACTCCTTTCTCTGGCAATCAACCTCTTCCCCTACCCACCTCTCACTGGACTGTATGGCCAATGGCAAAGAGAACCAGACATCTGGTTATACCTGTGCAGTAGCTCAATGAGGCTCGGCATCGCTTTGCTCTTGCACATACTGCAAGATCCCCAGATGCCACTGCTGACAACATTGTTTGTGCTTTTGCTAGCACCCCTGAAGAAGTCCTCCAGGTAGGTGAGTCTTCTGTTACCATCATAACACCCATCAATGTACCTTGGACAGGAGTACAAGAATGCTGCTACTGTGCAGTCAGCCAAGGCGAAGAAGGGGTGCAGTGGCAAAGGCAAGCAGAGGGTAACCACCATTATTGACTATTGCCTCCTCACACTCAACTGATGGTGCACCCAGATCTCCTCCAAAGAGAATGGATAATCCATGCAATCAAAAAGCTAAATTACATGGGGGTGGGCAGTGCAAGTATGGGCATGAGTGCACAGAGCAGGCGGGCGAGCAGTGGTTGGGCAAGCGGCGGTCAGGCAAGCGGCAGTTGGGCAAGCAGGCAGTCGGGTGGGCAGGTGAGTACAGCGAGGATTTGCGTGCAAACGGCATGGTTGCGCGAGTGAGCAAGCAGGCAAGCAGGCAGGTGGGCAAGCGGGCGGGAGTGGGCCGCTACAGCCACATTCTAATCTGGTCCAATAAAAGCCTTCGTGTGGCATATGGTCAAATTGTGTGTGATCCAGTCTCCTAAGTCACTATAAGTCATCATATACAGGCAGAAGCACACATTTCAATATGCATACCAGACACAAACTGGTCATAAGTCGATTGTGCAGGGTATGTTGAGATATGGAAAGTGTTCCCATTTTCTGGCCCCATATGGTGGTACATAAGTTGGCCAGATGAGGCCCTAGGCACCCAGACACAATTTCCACCGGGCCTGACTGGTCAAGTCCCCAGCCCTAGCATCTTGACCATCTCCAGCACCTTTGGCTTAGCCAGCAACTTTGTGAGGATGTTGGCAGGCATGTCCGAGGTGCAAAGATGCTCAATGGCAATCCAACCCTTGGCTACTTTGTCCCGCAGCCAGTAGAAGCGCAAGTCAAGGTGCTTCATACAGCCATGATGCTCAGGATTTTTTGCAACAGAGAGTGCAGAGAGATTGTCCATCCTGAGCCGGGAGGCTGCAGAGACATCAAATCCAAGTTCTGTGAGCAGGTTCCACAGCCAGAGCACCTCCTGGCCTGCGGACACTGCTGCAACAAACTCTGCCTCTGTGGTGGAGAGTGCAACAATGGACTGGAGACGACTGTACCCATCTTGATCACATAGCCTGAGGTGGAGTGACCCATGCCTGGGCAGCCTGCATGGTCTGCATCCGTGTACAAGGTGAAGAGCTCGGAAGAGGAGGAGGGCGAGTAGGTGAGCTTGTAGTCAAGGGTGCCCTTGATGTACCAGAAGAGGTGCTTGACCGCTTTTTAGTGTGCCATGTCTGGGTTCTTGGAGAACCGGGCAAGGTTGCCCACAGTGCGAGCAATGTCCGGGCGAGTGGCCACTGCAAGGTAGAAGAGGGAGCCCACAGCCTGGCCATAGGGAACGTCCTGCATCTCCCGGACACCAGAGGGTGTTGTGGGCCCCATGTGTGCGCTGAGGCGGAGGCCAGGGTCCATGGGAGTGCCCACTGGGTTGCAGTTGGTGAACCCATAGCGCTCAAGGATGTCGAGGGCATACTGGCGCTGGGAGATGGAGAGAGAGTGCTTGGACCTGTCACACTCAATCTTGACCCCAAGGAGCCAGGAGGTGGGCCCAAGGTCCCGGAGCTTGAAGTGCGCCCAGAGCTCATCCTTGATGTGTTGGATGGCGTCCCGGGACGAAGTTGCAATGGTGATGTTGTCCACAAAGACAGGGACAATGATGTGAGCACCATCACGGAGGTAGACCCAGACACTGTGCTCACAGGTGAGGCGGTCAAAGCCAATCTTGGTGAAGACTTCGTGCAGCTTCTCGTGCCAGCAGTGCCCAGCCTGCTTGAGGCCATAGAGGGACTTGCACAGGTGTCACACCCAGTCTGGGGTCTTCTCCTCAAAGCCCTCTGGCTGCTTCATGTAGACCTCCTCCTTGAGCTTGCTGTTCAGGTAAGCAGAGGAGATGTCCACAGACTCAAGGTCAAGGTCCTCGAGGGCTGCCAGGGCAAGGAGGAGGTTGTTGAACTCTGCGTGATTGCGCAAGTTCCTGTGCCTGTGTCAAGCCACAATTTGCACCATACGTTCATTGCATAGCACACATACAGTACTCCATCTCATATGCCACTCACATTCTCCGTTGTCGAGATATGACTGCCACATCACCTACTGTACGCACTTTGCTGATTCTGAGCTTTGGGGTTGTTTTGCCAGGTAGTTTAGCGCTCTAGGGAGCGCCCGCTGTACAGCTGGCACTGTGCCGGGCACTGGAGTCCTTAGACTTTACAGTGCTTGACACAGGTGAGTAGGATAGCCTCTGTTCAATTCTAGACTTCACAGTGCTCGACACAGGCCATTGTGACTGCTCTGAGGTGCACTGCAGCTAACAGGTTATGAGCCCTATGCCCTAATCACCTCAAGATGTCCATACCCATCCATCCTCGCACTCTGGAGGCCTCCCCACACCTCCCTACACCTCCCCACACCCCCCTGCACTCCCTACTGCTCTGCTTGACGCATTTTTCGCTCCCTGGACCTCTGCTTGACCATTCTGGCCCTATCTCCTCCAATTCTTGTCCCAGGCTTCCCATCTTCTGCCCTTGCGCCCCTGCAATGTCACATACCCCCTGCCATGTCCCCAGGCGCACCCTCGCTCCCCAAGCTCTCAAATTGCAATTTCCAGCAATGGAAGCTCAATATGGAGGCCAGGCTTCGCACTCTTGGTGCCATGCGCATTGTGCAGGGCACTGAGACCCGGCCCAGCTTCACAGAGCCCCGAGCGCAGCAGAGCGGCGGGAACTGCGCGAGTATGACACCAGGGTGGACGCTGCAGCAGGGGAGATCTGGTCCTGTGTGGAGAGGGAGCAGCAGACCCATCTGCAGGCCATCCGGGACGATCCTGGAGCAATGTGGAGGAAGCTGGAGTCTGTGCACATGCAGAAGCGCCCCGCCAAGTACAACACCTTGCGCCAGACCCTGCTCCTTGACAACTCCCTGACGCTTGAGAAGCTCCAAGACACCTTCATTGCGCTCGAGAACCAGCCTGGTGCGCCCTCGTCCGCCCCTGCCCTCTCCCATGCTGCCTCCACACTCCCCTACACGTTCTGCGGCCGCTCCAGCCACTCCGAGGACCAGTGCTTCACCAAGCGCGATGCCAGCACTAGGGCCAAGGAGAGGGCAGCGCAGCGCTCCCAGTACCAGCGCTTGGGCAAGGGCAAGTGCAAGGAGACGGCCTCAGAGGCCAAGGACACCCCGGACACTCCCCAGGAGTCTGCTGGTGCAGCCACTGTAAGTGCAGGTTGTGCCTCTGCCCTCCTCTCCTCCTCAGACCGCACTTCCTGGCTCTCCTTGCCTGCAGCTGCTGACTGGAACACCGACACAGTTGCTTCTGCACACATGACCCCGCACCGCCACTGGTTCCACTTGTACTCGCCTCACGTCATCCCCATTTGCCTCGCCAACTTGCACATAGTCTACTCTGCAGGGCTTGGGTCAGTGGTCTTCCAACCGGCGGAGAGGGAAGGGGTTGTTCCACCTGCAGTTGTACTTCATGATGTCTTGCATGTCCCGGCTCTGGCAGCAATCTACTCTCTGTCTTCCACCTCACGCGCCAGAAGGGCTACACTGTGGAGCTGCACGCATCCTCTGTGCGCTTCTACCATGAGGGACAGCTTGCACTCCGAGGCCTCGGTCAATGAGCACAATGTGGGCTATCTCCTTGGTCGCACTCTCTCCCAGGCCAAGCAGGCACTCTCCACTTCGTCCACCTGTGAGGAGGACGAGTCTCTGTGGCACCAGCGCTGCTCCCATGTCAACCTCGATGCCCTGCGCTCAGTGGTGAAGAGGGAGCTTGTCTCAGGCCTTGTGGTGCGCTCCCAGCGCAAACCTGATCCCATCTGCGAGCCTTGCCTTGCTGGGAAGCTTAACCGCCACTCCATCCCTCGCTTTGCATCCAGGAGGCACACCCCACTCGCCCTTGTCCACACAGACCTCAAGGGACCGCTCCCAGTGGCCACCCCTAAAGGCCACCTCTACTGGATGACGTTCGTCTGCGATGCGACCCAGTTCTGGGTGGTGGCCCAACTGAAGCGCAAGAGCGATGCATTCTCGGCCTTCCAGGCATACAAGGCCTATGCGGAGAACACCCTTGGCCTCACCATCAAGGCCACGCGCGACGACAAGGGCGGGGAGTACATGGGCAAGGAGTACACTGACTTCTGTGCCAGACACGGCATCCAGCGCCAGCACACCGAGCCAGACAACCCCACCAGAATGGCGTCGCAGAGCGAGCGAACTGGACCATTGCTGAGGGCGCCACTGCTCTCCTTGCTCAGTCCAAGCTCCCTCCTTCGTTCTGGGGCCATGCCGTTGCCACCTTTGTCCACACTCGCAACCGGATGCCCACCTCTGCGCTCAGCGGCACCATCCCTACACTGCATGGAAGGGGAGTGACCGGAAGCAGATGTCTCATACTTCCGTGTCTTTGGCTGCCTGGCCTATGTCCTAGTGCGCAAGAAGAGCCGCAGGGCGCTCGAGCCCCACTCTCGCAAGTGCATCTTTGTTGGCTACCCTGAGGGAACCAAGGCCTGGCGGTTCTGGGACCCTGCTGCAAGGAAGTTCATGATCTCCTCGCATGCAGTCTTTGATGAGCGGTGCTTCCCTGGAAACTCGCCCTCCATCAATGTCTTTGGGCTTCCCCTGGATGAGGTGGACATCCCTGGTGGTCCTAGCAGCCCCAGTGCGGCTGACCAGCCACCTGAGGACATCCCTGATGCGCCAGAGCTGCCAGATCAGGGGGAGACAGTGACTGGGATGATCCTGCACCTCCTGCGCCTCCAGCAGCGCATCCTGCACCTCCTGCTGTGCCTGAGCGCACTCCTAGCCCTCCTGCTGCGCCTGCACGCGCTCCTACTCCTCCTGCACCTGCACCAGTCGCCCCACAGCCTGCTCCTGCTCCTCTGCGCCCACCATCTCGCCCATCTGCTCACCAGCCAGCAGAGGGACACGGTGGCTTCAGGCCATACCCTGCCCTTGCTCGCAAGCAGCTCCCTGCGCGCTCCACTCGCTTCCAAGGCTCTCTCAATGACCGGGAGCTCGAGCGCCGCAACCTTGTGCCCCAGCGGTTCCGCATTGCCTCTCCATCTCCTGCTCCATCACCAGAGCCCTCGGACCGGGACCACACTCCCCAGCGCCACTCTCCCTCACCAGACCCGCTCATTCATGCTCCAGTTGAGCCAGAGCCCGCTCCTGCCCCTGCACCAGCCTCTCCAGCACACCCAGTGCTCTCCCCTGCCTCCTCAGACGATGAACTCGACCTCCTAGCAGAGGGTCAGGAGGATGTCTTCGAGTGCTCACTGGAGGCCATGCTCTCTGCCATTGAGGACGTCTACTGTGCCCCACAGGATGACCACCTCACCTACGACGATGCACTGGCCCTTGCCTTTGAGTCTGTGGCTGAGCATGCGCTCAAAGCAAGCCAGGAGCACCTTGGGGAGCCCCGGTCAATCTCTGAGGTCATGCGCCTTGCACCAGAGGAGCGCGACCACTGGCTGCGTGCAGCCCAGGAGGAGCTCCAGTCCCTGGTGGAGAACCGCACCTTTGAGCTTGTCCAGCTCCCTCCAGGCCGCAAGGCCATTGGCTCCCGCTGGGTGTTCCGGGTGAAGCGCAACGCGGATGGCTCCATTGAGCGGTACAAGGGGCGCCTTGTGGCCAAGGGCTTCTCCCAGCGCCCTGGCTTTGACTACAACGAGACCTTTGCCCCCACACCCAAGTGGGCCTCCATCCGTGCCATCCTTGCCCTTGCTGCCCTCGAGGACCTTGAGCTCGAGTCTGTGGACATCTCCTCTGCTTACCTGAATGGCGAGCTCAAGGAGGAGGTCTACATGAAGCAGCCAGAGGGATTTGAGGAGAAGACCCCAGACTGGGTGTGGCGCCTGCGCAAGTCCCTCTATGGCCTCAAGCAGGCCGGGCGCTGCTGGCACGAGAAGCTGCATGAGGTCCTCACCAAGCTTGGCTTTGACCGCCTCACCTGTGAGCACAGTGTCTGGGTCTACCTCCGTGATGGTGCTCGCATCATTGTCCCTGTCTTTGTGGACGACATCACCATTGCCTCTCCATCCCGGGACGCCATCCAGCGCATCAAGGACGAGCTCCGGGCACACTTCAAGCTCCGGGACCTTGGGCCCACCTCCTGGCTCCTTGGGGTCAAGATTGAGCGCAACAGGTCCAAGCACTCCCTCTCCATCTCCCAGCGCCAGTATGCCCTTGACATCCTTGAGCGCTATGGGTTCACCAACTGCGACCCAGTGGGCACTCCCATGGACCCTGGCCTCCGCCTCAGCGCACACATGGGCCCCACAACACCCTCTGGTGTCCGGGAGATGCAGGACATTCCCTATGGCCAGGCTGTGGGCTCCCTCTTCTACCTTGCAGTGGCCACTCGCCCAGACATTGCTCGCACTGTGGGCAACCTTGCCCGGTTCTCCAAGAACCCAGGCATGGCCCACTGGAAGGCGGTCAAGCACCTCTTCCGGTACATCAAGGGCACCCTTGACTACAAGCTCACCTACTCGCCCTCCTCCTCCTCCGAGCTCTTCACCTCATACACGGATGCAGACCATGCTGGCTGCCCGGACACAGGTCGCTCCACCTCGGGCTATGTGATCAAGATGGGTACAGGTGCGATCTCCTGGTCCAGTCGTCTCCAGTCGATTGTTGCGCTCTCCACCACAGAGGCAGAGTTTGTTGCAGCAGTGTCCGCAGGCCAGGAGGTGCTCTGGCTGCGGAACCTGCTCACAGAACTTGGGTTTGACGTCTCTGCAGCCTCCCGGCTCAGAATGGACAATCTCTCTGCGCTCTCTGTTGCGAAAAATCCCGAGCATCATGGCCGTATGAAGCACCTTGACTTGCGCTTCTACTGGCTGCGGGATGAAGTAGCCAAGGGTCGGATTGCTATTGAGCATCTTCGCACCTCGGACATGCCTGCCGACATCCTCACAAAGTCGCTGGCTAAGCCAAAGGTGCTGGAGATGGTCAGGATGCTAGGGCTGGGGACTTGACCGGTCAGGGGGGAGTGTTGAACTCTGCGCAATTGCGCGGGTTCCTGTGCCCGTGTCAAGCCACAATTTCCACCATACGTTCATTGCATAGCACACATACAGTACTTCATTTTATACGCTACTCGCATTCTCTGTTGTCGAGATATTACTGCCACATTATCTACTGTACGCACTTTGCTGATTCTGAGCTTTGGGTTGTTTTGCCACGTAGTTTAGCGCTCTAGGGAGCGCCCGCTGTACAGCTGGCACTGTGCCGGGCACTGGAGTCCTTAGACTTCACAGTGCTCGACACAGGTGAGTAGGATAGCCTCTGTTCAATTCTAGACTTCACAGTGCTCGACACAGGCCATTGTGACTGCCCTGAGGCACACTGCAGCTAACAGTTGGTGTCCTCTATTTGGACAGAGATGGGGTCAGACTTGACAGAGGTTGTGGATGGAGTGAGTGTAGGGGGTTCTCAGAGGTTAACAGGGTTAAATGAGAGTAACGAGGGTTAACGAGATTTCCAAACTGAGTAACTACTACATCCCAGCTTGGTATTTATAGTGAGATGCCCTATTGTTAAGGAGAACAGTAAGGCCAAACGGAATAGGCAGGAGCAGTGCAAAGTACAAAGTCCATAGCCTCAAGGTTAGGACTTATTGTCTAGTACAGTCAGCACTGCATGTGCGAGAGGTGAGTCAGGTACATATTTGAAATGAACCGGAATTTGGAGTATGGAGTGAACAGAAGTACAGAGGTGAAGTGGAGTAGCAAGTACTGGAGTCCAGACTTGGAGTTCAAGCACGGAGCATAACAGTCTTGCATTGTGGGTATTGGAACTCCAATGGGTCTGAGGCCCCCTGACATAAGACAAGAGAATGGAGCTTCTACTAAGAATGGTATGACACCAGCGCAAGGAAAGATTGCACAGATACTAACTAAGGAAAGTATGGAAGTCCTGTTGGAACTCCTTTGAAGACCCTCTGAAGTTCCAGCACAGATTGTGACAGGTATTTACCAGCAGTCAGCCCCTCTGCATGCCCCTTCCCCTTGTCCACTGTCTTGCTCCTCTTGGGGCTCAGGGACAGCATCTCCTCTGCCTCATCTTCTTTGTCCAAGTCTGCAACCTTCACTGTGGACTTGCATGTGGGCTGCGCACATGCCTAGGCAAACCAGTCACCTGCTTCCAGTCAATGCATGCCTGCATCTCTGCCAGTAGTTCCATTGCACTGATGCAGATTATTGACACCTTTGCTATTTGGCAGGCAGTGCAGAACAAGGTGCACTTGCTGGGGAGGAACCAGCAGGTTAACCCCTGCTCCATGCAATGAGTGCATGGAGTCCTGTATATGTGGTCAGCAAAAGTCCACTCCAAGGTCCAACAGTACTTATGCCGGAACAAGAAGGTCCTCATCTACCTCCTCATGTGCCCTCTTCTTGCCATGTATTGCCCATCTGGTGCTCGCTGGCAATGCTGCTGCTGCTGCTGCCAATGCCTCTGCTGCCGCCTTCTCCACCATGGCCCTCTCCTCTGCCTTGAGGTGCACCTACTCCTCTGCCTTGTGGTGCACGTTTTTCTCAGCCTCTTGCCACGTCTTTGTTGAACTCTGCGCAATTGCACGAGTTCCTGTGCCTGTGTCAAGGCACAATTTGCACCGTACGTTCATTGCATAGCACACATACAGTACTCCATTTTATACGCTACTCGCATTCTCTGTTGTCGAGATATTACTGCCACATCACTACTGTATGCACTGTGCAGATTCTGAGCTTTGGGGTTGTTTTGCCACGTAGTTTAGCGCTCTGGGGAGCGCCTGCTGTACAGCTGGCACTGTGCCGGGCACTGGAGTCCTTAGACTTTACAGTGCTCGACACAGGCCATTGTGACTGCTCTGAGGCACACTGCAGCTAACAGGTTATGAGCCCTGCGCTCTAATTGCCTCAAGACGTCCATACCTGCCATTCCTTGCACTCTGGAGGCCTCCCCACACCTCCCTACACCTCCCCACACCTCCCTGCACTCCCTGCTGCTCTGCTTGACGCATTTTTTGCTCCCTGGACCTCTGCTTGACCATTCTGGCCCTATCTCCTCCAATTCTTGTTCCAGGCTTCCCATCTTCTGCCCCTTGCGCCCCTGCCACGTCACGCACCCCGTGCCATGATCCCAGGTGCACCCTCGCTCCCCAAGGTTTCCAATCGCAACTTCAAGCAATGGAGGGTTGATATGGAGCTCCAGGACATGTGTGTTGTGCTCAAGAACCAGCGACCCCTGTCCTCTTCCATGCCCCCTCCATGCTCCCCTGCGCGTTCTGTGGCCGCCCTGGCCACTCCGAGGACCAGTGCTTCACCAAGCACCATGCCAGCACTAGGGCCAAGGAGAGGGCGGTGCAGCAGTCCCAGCACCAGTGCTCGGGCAAGGGCAAGGAGATGGCCCTGGAGGCCAGGGGCACCCCAGACACCCCAGACTCTGCCCAGGAGTCCGCTGGCTGCACTTCTGCCCTTCTCTCCGCCTCAGACCGCACTTCCTGGCTCTCCTTGCCTGCAGCTGCTCACTGGAACACCAACACAGGCGCGTCTGCACACATGACCCCACACCGCCACTGGTTCCGCTTGTACTCACCCCACGTCATCCCCATTCACCTTGCCAACTCACACATTGTCTACTCTGCAGGGCTCGGGTCAGTGGTCTTCCAGCCGGCAGAGAGGGAGGGGGCCATTCCACCTGCGGTTGTACTCCACAATGTCTTGCATGTCCCAGCCCTGGCCAGCAATCTACTGTCCGTCTTCCACCTCACACACCAGAAGGGCTACACCATGGAGCTGCACGCGTCCTCTGTGCGCTTCTACCATGAGGGACAGCTTTGCTTTGAGGCCTTGGTCAATGAGCACAATGTGGGCTATCTCCTTGGTCGCACTCTCTCCCAGGCCAAGCAGGCACTCTCCGCCTCGTCCACCTGCGAGGAGGACGAGTCCCTGTGGCACCAGTGCTGCTCCCATGTCAACCTTGATGCCCTGTGCTCAGTGGTGAAGAGGGAGCTTGTCTCAGGCCTTGTGGTGCGCTCCCAGCGCAAACCTGATCCCATCTGCGAGCCTTGCCTTGCTGGGAAGCTCAACCGCCACTCCATCCCTCGCTTTGCGTCCAGGAGGCACACCCCACTCGCCCTTGTCCACACAGACCTCAAGGGACCGCTCCCAGTGGCCACCCCTGAAGGCCACCTCTACTGGATGACCTTTGTCTGCGATGCGACCCGGTTCTGGGTGGTGGCCCACCTGAAGCGCAAGAGCGACACGTTCTTGGCCTTCCAGGCGTACAAGGCCTATGCGGAGAACACCTTTGGCCTCACCATCAAGGCCACGCGCAACGACAAGGGCGGGGAGTACATGGGCAAGGAGTACACCGACTTCTGCGCCAGACATGGCATCCAGCACCAGCACACTGAGCCGGACAAGCCCCACCAGAACGGTGTTGCAGAGCGAGCAAACCGGACCATTGCTGAGGGCACCACTGCTCTCCTTGCTCAGTCCAAGCTCCCTCCCTTGTTCTGGGGCCATGCCGTTGCCACCTTTGTCCACACTTGCAACCGGATGCCCACCTCTGCGCTCAGCAGCGCCATTCCCTACACTGCATGGAAGGGGAGCGACCGGAAGCCAGATGTCTCATACTTCCGTGTCTTTGGCTGCCTGGCCTATGTCCTAGTGCGCAAGAAGAGCCGAAGGGCGCTCGAGCCCCACTCTCGCAAGTGCATCTTTGTTGGCTACCCCGAGGGGACCAAGGCCTGGCGGTTCTGGGACCCTGCTGCGAGGAAGTTCATCATCTCCTCGCATGCAGTCTTTGATGAGCAGTGCTTCCCTGGAAACTTGCCCTCCATCAATGTCTTTGGGCTTCCCCTGGATGAGGTGGACATCCCTGGTGGTCCCAGCAGCCCCAGTGCAGCTAACCAGCCACCTGAGGATGTCCCTGATGCGCCAGAGCTGCCAGATCAGGGGGGAGACAGTGATTGGGATGATCCTGCATCTCCTGCGCCTCCAGCAGCGCGTCCTGCCCCTCCTGCTGCGCCTGCACGCGCTCCTACTCCTCCTGCACCTGCACGTGCTCCTACTCCTCCTGCACCTGCACCGGTCGCCCCACAGCCTGCTCCTGCTCCTCTGCGCCCACCATCTCGCCCATCTGCTCACCAGCCAGCAGAGGGACATGGTGGCTTCAGGCCATACCCTGCCCTTGCTCGCAAGCAGCTCCCTGCGCGCTCCACTCGCTTCTAAGGCTCTCTCAATGACCGGGAGCTCGAGCGCCGCAACCTTGTGCCCCAGCGGTTCCGCATTGCCTCTCCATCTCCTGCTCCATCACCAGAGCCCTCAGACCGGGACCACACTCCCCAGTGCCACTCTCCCTCACCATACCTGCTCATTGATGCTCCAGTTGAGCCAGAGCCTGCTCCTGCCCCTGCACCAGTGTCTCCAGCACACCCAGCACTCTCCCCTGCCTCCTCAGATGACAAACTCGACCTCCTAGCAGAAGGTCAGGAGGATGGCTTTGAGTGCTCACTGGAGGCCATGCTCTCTGCCATTGAGGACGTCTACTGTGCCCCACAGGACGACCACCTCACCTACGACGATGCACTGGCCTTTGCCTTTGAGTCTGTGGCCGAGCATGCGCTCAAAGTGAGCCAGGAGCACCTTGGGGAGCCCCGGTCAATCTCTGAGGTCATGCGCCTTGCACCAGAGGAGCGCGACCACTGGCTGCGTGCAGCCCAGGAGGAGCTCCAGTCCCTGGTGGAGAACCGCACCTTTGAGCTTGTCCAGCTCCCTCCAGGCCGCAAGGCCATTGGCTCCCGCTGGGTGTTCCGGGTGAAGCGCAACGCGGATGGCTCCATTGAGCGGTACAAGGGGCGCCTTGTGGCCAAGGGCTTCTCCCAGCGCCCTGGCTTTGACTACAACGAGACCTTTGCCCCCACACCCAAGTGGGCCTCCATCCGTGCCATCCTTGCCCTTGCTGCCCTCGAGGACCTTGAGCTCGAGTCTGTGGACATCTCCTCTGCTTACCTGAATGGCGAGCTCAAGGAGGAGGTCTACATGAAGCAGCCAGAGGGATTTGAGGAGAAGACCCCAGACTGGGTGTGGCGCCTGCGCAAGTCCCTCTATGGCCTCAAGCAGGCCGGGCGCTGCTGGCACGAGAAGCTGCATGAGGTCCTCACCAAGCTTGGCTTTGACCGCCTCACCTGTGAGCACAGTGTCTGGGTCTACCTCCGTGATGGTGCTCGCATCATTGTCCCTGTCTTTGTGGACGACATCACCATTGCCTCTCCATCCCGGGACGCCATCCAGCGCATCAAGGACGAGCTCCGGGCACACTTCAAGCTCCGGGACCTTGGCCCACCTCCTGGCTCCTTGGGGTCAAGATTGAGCGTGACAGGTCCAAGCACTCCCTCTCCATCTCCCAGCGCCAGTATGCCCTTGACATCCTTGAGCGCTATGGGTTCACCAACTGCGACCCAGTGGGCACTCCCATGGACCCTGGCCTCCGCCTCAGCGCACACATGGGCCCCACAACACCCTCTGGTGTCCGGGAGATGCAGGACATTCCCTACGGCCAGGCCGTGGGCTCCCTCTTCTACCTTGCAGTGGCCACTCGCCCAGACATTGCTCGCACTGTGGGCAACCTTGCCCGGTTCTCCAAGAACCCAGGCATGGCCCACTGGAAGGCGGTCAAGCACCTCTTCCGGTACATTAAGGGCACCCTTGACTACAAGCTCACCTACTCGCCCTCCCCCTCCTCCGAGCTCTTCACCTCATACACGGATGCAGACCATGCTGGCTGCCCGGACACAGGTCGCTCCACCTCGGGCTATGTGATCAAGATGGGTACAGGTGCGATCTCCTGGTCCAGTTGTCTCCAGTCGATTGTTGCGCTCTCCACCACAGAGGCAGAGTTTGTTGCAGCAGTGTCCGCAGGCCAGGAGGTGCTCTGGCTGCGGAACCTGCTCACAGAACTTGGGTTTGACGTCTCTGCAGCCTCCTGGCTCAGAATGGACAATCTCTCTGCACTCTCTGTTGCGAAAAATCCTGAGCATCATGGCCGTATGAAGCACCTTGACTTGCGCTTCTACTGGCTGCGGGATGAAGTAGCCAAGGGTTGGATCGCCATTGAGCATCTTCGCACCTCGGACATGCCTGCGACATCCTCACAAAGTCGCTGGCTAAGCCAAAGGTGCTGGAGATGGTCAAGATGCTAGGGCTGGGGACTTGACCGGTCAGGGGGGAGTGTTGAACTCTGCGCAATTGCGCGGGTTCCTGTGCCCGTGTCAAGCCACAATTTGCACCATACGTTCATTGCATTGCATACATACAGTACTTTATTTTATACGCTACTTGCATTCTCCGTTGTCGAGATATTACTGCCACATCATCTACTGTACGCACTTTGCTGATTCTGAGCTTTGGGGTTGTTTTGCCATGTAGTTTAGCGCTCTAGGGAGCGCCCGCTGTACAGCTGGCACTGTGCCGGGCACTGGAGTCCTTAGACTTCACAGTGCTCAACACAGGCCATTGTGACTGCCCTGAGGTGCACTGCAGCTAATGTTAACAGTGGAAAAGTTGACCAGGCAGGGATTTGAACCCAGAACCTTCTGGTTTGCACCCAGATGCTCTAACCACTGAGCTATCCAGCCTTGGGCCAGTAAGGAGACACCACAGTTGTGGTGTAGACTACTTGTGGGCGCCAAAAGTATGAAGTCACCTGCCTGTTTTGATAGCTCATTTTGTTATGGCTCGGTTTCATGTATTTCAACAGTTCTTCATATCAAAGCATAAGCATTAGGAAGCATGGATAATTGTGTGTTATATGATACATTCAAAACCTGGTTTGCCTCCCATGAACTTTCAGCACTCCCGAACTCTTGCCCCCATCTTTGATGTCTCCCACCTGACCACTTTATCTGGCATCTCCTCCCATGC